>OX336372.1:36660340-36975340 GCA_946902895.1 Fragum fragum
GGTGAAGTAAAAGAAAAAAAACTCTCATTTGCATCATATCTTAGTTAATTATGATTATTATTATTATTATATACCACATTTATATAGCACTTTTATCATACTAATGTACGCTCAAAAGCGATTTACAGAAACAACCTGAAATAAATAAAACACATAACCCATTATCAGAAGGCAAAATTTTAGACTGGTCCAAATTGAAAGGAGTTGCAGACTACAATTTAAAGTTGATATAATTTTAGAATTTTTCAAATTTCTGGGTACCAAACATTGTGTAAAATGAAGAAATTGCTTGTAACAAGCAATTTCTTCATTTTACACAATGTTTTCACATTTTTTTCTTGGGGGGCGTCCAAAAGCGTTACTGTGTGGGAATGGGTTGAGAGAATTCGTAACAAATAAAACATGAAATACACAAGACATCTAGAAATATTAGGAGAAGTTTGCTAGCTAAGAAATACAATGATATTCTTTCTAAAAGATATTAGTTTTTAAAAAAAACTAAAGGGATTTGATCAGTCTTCGTATATTCGTAACACTGTTTTAAAAAATTTTGAACTAGGAAAAGGATTATAACAAGTTAAACGTTAATCTTCCATAAACAGATAAGTAAGTGACAGGTCAGGCTAATGGGTTCTAAGATTAAAACCAAGGTTAAAAGTAATAATGGATAAAAGTCTGAGTACAATGCCTAATGAAATGCTTATGTTTGTGAGTTCAAATGGTTGTAGAATTTGAAATTCAATTTTCAGATAGAAGATCATAGGTAAAGGGTTCAACATGATGAATGATGTAGGGCAATTTTTTCACACAAACATTTTTAATACGATAAATTCCTAGATTTATTCAAGTTTCAAAAAGTAAAGGTCAAAGACTTACATTCATGCAACATTGAGTATCAGATGATACAGCTCTAGCATAGACAATTAATTCATCTGAAAGGAGGTCAAATAACAAGGTCTGAGGTTGGCACGATACATGTATTTGTTATATCACAATTTTAAAGTTTCGCATTCTTAATTTAAAAAGTAATTAAAAGGTAAAGGTAAAGATAAAAGGTCCAACAGGAGACCATACGAAATGCATTCCCATGTTATAGTTCGTTCTCGCGAAACAATTCGGGAGAGTTCAACCGATATATTATTCGCGACTAATATCGTTAAATTTAAAGAGAAGGCCTTGTTAGCTTTTCACTGTATGTTCTAGGTCCATCCAGGGAATATTGTGACCAAACTCAATCAAATAAACTCTTTGTTTAAAAGATGAAGATTTTCACTTTATCTTCTATTTGGTGTTGATAAGCCCTGCTCATTTCATTCGCCTAATAAATATTTCTTGAAGAAAATCTGAGAGAGATCTACCAAAGGGGGTTTCCAGCAAAAGATCACGGATGAAAAGTCAGTCGTTCATGAAAAGAGTTTAATGTATTGATTCAATGAGCATTCCATTACCTTGACTAATAATACCCATCCACAGCACCCATGTATTTCGCCGGACCAAAATTCCTTCTACACAAAGGTCATCCCTGAAAAAATCACTCAGATTCAAACAGCAGTTTCAAATGAGTTTCTCAAACATTTTTCACATGTTCAAAATTGAATACTTAAAAACGCCTATTAACCCGTGTTTCTTGCGCAGCAAAATAACTAGAATGAATAAATTGACAAGAGGTCTATCCTGCAAAATAATCATTCAACACATTAGAAGTTTTTTGTTTTGGTGTTGTTGTTTTTGGTTGTTGTTTTGTTGTTGTTGTTGGTGGTGGTGGTGGTGGTTTTTTTAACATATTTCACATTAAAACCAAAAATTTCTTGAAGAATATCAGAGAGAGTGTCACAGAGCATCTTGTAGGAAGTCTGGTTAAAATCAGGCACCTGTTAAATTTCCGCTGACAATCTTATTTTAAAATGCATCTTTGAAGGCACGAAAGTAAGACCTGTATAATTTAACGCTTTCCTGTTCAGTCCCTTGTTTTATACTTTTGAAAACATTGTGGAAAAAGAAGTAATTGCTTGTAACAACGCATTTTTTTTCTTTTTACATAATATTTCATGCCTTACTGAATCATTGTTGTTGTTGTTTTCATATAAATTGAACTTTAAATTGATTCCGGAAATCATTTAAATTTGGACAGGTCTAAAATTTTGAAAAAAAAAAACAAAAAAAAAGGAAAGTGCTAAGGCGAACACTTCGAATGCATAATCGTTGTATTTAGGCGGATACCCCACAGGTGTAGAAATACCTTTATTACGCAGTTTGAAGCGGTGATAGTTCGACAGAAGATCCCAGAATTTGAACATTTAATGCCCCCTAAGAGTTTATTGTTTCACTTTCTTATTCCGGGCGATAGTTCAAACAATATATATGCATGTAAATACTACAAAATTGACTGAACGAATGTACAAAATCGCTTATACATTTATACACCACCCTCTCTGAATATGATTGTGACCTTACTACAGTGCTCATTACAACTTATGTTTGGATTCGAGACTTTTGTGCAAATATTGTAAGAGTCGTACAAATACTAATACATAAACAAATATGGGTGAATACATAATGTGAATAAAACTCTGTTTGTTCAACTCAAAGTATCTTCGATTTTCATTACGACTAATAACTATTTGTTAAACCTTAAACAGTAACAGGAGGCGAATCCCCCAAAATTGTTATCTTTGGTCATTCGTTTGGAATGCAATGGCAGTTTAGACTGGTACATAGCTTTACACGTAAAAAAAGGTATGATGGGAACAACTTCTCAATCAAAAGTATTTTAGCTATATTACGGCGGCTGATGCACTTTACCATGACTTCCTGTCATTTCTCAAACAAATATAACCACAATATTTGATTCGAGTCACCAGCTGCTCATCCCACTTAGACGCACTACTCACCATTCGCCCATAGGTGAGATACAAATGACGCATTTCGCGATGAGTATTGCCATATGTCGTAAAGAATATTGACCGAACTGAAGTTCGAACTCACGACCCCAGGATTGGGGGCACAGAGCGTTATAAATGCTTCGGCAAATACAAATAATATATAGGTGTAAGATGTTTGCTAAAAATTACCGTAATACCTCCGGCTCGACCCCTGGTTTTTACGTCCCTGACAATTTATCGTTGAGGGGAAAATTGTTGAAAAAAGAAGAAATTGCTTGTAACGAGCTTGAGATCTGCCCTTGAATGTGTACGCAGTTCTGATTGAGAAAAAAAAACAAATAACCACAGGAAAGAAGTAAGATTTGATAACACAACTAACTACTGAAAGAAAGTGTTAAATAATACTGATTTTTTTTCCCGAAACCACTCATGGTGACAGGATTAAAAGGATAACATCAATACCACGATAAAGAGTTTATCTTAAAATTTAATATGTCGCAGTAATGTCAATACATCCAAGACCCTTTAAAGGACGTACCGAAAAGAACCAAACTTTAACGGCTTTAGTTTATTTGAATAATGCGTATGTGCGTAAACGATCTCTGGAATACAGAAGCATTTCAAATAATCTAGAGTACATGCTTGCATACTTAGTATCTATATAATTTATCTGGTCTTTTTCAATATAATTAGAACGCAACTGGGTAGTCCGGTTATATTCTGTCCCGATTAAAAACAACGACGTCTCGTGAAAGTCGTTGAAATACTATTCCTGTGGATATTTTACAAGTTCCTGCTATTTAAATAATATATGTAATCAGATTTAAGTCCGATACCAAGCTACAGAAAAGCTATGACAATATGTACACGTATTTATTTTTTAGCTAGCAAAGCGTTTACAGACAAAATTTGAGGTCGCCTCAAAGTTCAACGAGTGCAAACTGCCACTGGAGACGTAACCAATAAATCCTTTAGATACATACAGCATAAAAAGTAGTTCTTAGGTATTTAAGGAATATTTCAACCTCTGCCTGCAAATTCATCTACTAGTTATGTTTCGCTCACTTGAGCACATCGTATTAAAATGACTCTGATCAGAGTCTTCAAAGCAGTTGCAGACGACAATTTCAAATTGTTGAAAATTCTAAAATATATGTCTCTCTAGGTAGCTAGGTAGAAAACAATGTGGAAAATGAAGAAATTGCTTGTAATAAGCATTTTTTTCTTTTTCTACATTGTTTTCAACAACTATGTTCTTGAGGGGCGTAACGAAGAGGGATTGTGTGGGAATGGGTTATCTCCTTGGTTAATTTTACCTCCTTTCCTTATCGTGATAACGTTTGTCAAAGATTACTTAACAAAACAATGCTTTGCTAGCTTCCAGTGCTTTGATTATGAAATATAAAGGAACAGTAGACATACGACCAGCAGTAGAAAAGTCCTCGGTTGACAGAAGCTGCTCAACCTAAATATTTTCACTTATTTTCCAGCGTGGTCATCTTGCAAGATTCCATAACTTATCTAACAGTGTTGAAGCACTTCGATACCTTTCCTTGCATCTTTTGGCCCAAGAAATGCGTAAACAGCTTGTTTTACGTTGTCATCAGTGCGAAGATGGCGACCGAAGCTTTTTCATAATGTGAATATGTCAGGGGTTACTAAATCAGGCAAACCAGGTGTACTCGACCAGGCAGCCATGACAACAGTGGACTTGTGTGTTGGAGCATTGTCCTGGTTGAGGAATACACCTAATTACAATGTATTCCATTCCTCTTCTCCTTAATTGTTCGTGAAGCTGTCAAAAGAGGTCAATATATCTCCCCGTGACGGTGTGACTTTTTTAAATTATATTCCAGCACTAGCATATCTTTTGCGCCCCAGAAAACTATTACAATGACCTTTCTTGCGGATGTTGTTGACTTAGACTTTGTCAGAGTCAGTGATGCTGGTTGTTTCTACTGTTTTCACAGTTGTTTCGTATCAGGTTCGAATCAGTGAATCCATGTTACGACAGTTACAAACTGCTTGATGATTTTCACGGATTCCGTTGAAGCATGTAAATGTTTTCCTTGTACATATTGCACCGAGCTCGGGTTTTGGGGGGGGGGGGTTTGTTGTTGTTTTTTTTTTTTTTTTTTTTTTTTTTTTTTTTTGTTTTTTTTTTTTTTTTTTTTTTTTGACAATCCTCAGAAGCTTTGGAATCGATTGAGCAGAAACCTTTCTCATTTGCAAACCATTGTGGAAAATTGTCGTGGGTTCGATCCTCGACGGCGGCACATATTCTTTCCGACCTTTGTCTCTCACCAATGTGTGGATAATCGTAAACCTGAGTCGGATAGAAGCTGGAGGCTAGGAAAGGATGTAGTGGTAGTGCTGGTGTGAGAAAACCAGGAATCCATTTTTAGGTGCTCCAGCCGCCGAGATATGACTGAAATACTGTTAAAAGGGGCGTTAAATCCCATTCAACCAATCAATCGTTCCTATGAGACACCTAACTGTGAAGCAATGACTGTACCGCTGTGTATTTCGCCGATCGACAATAATCTTATCATGGATTTATTTGTGGTTTCTTTTAAGATTACAGTTCGAGGCCTATCAGTAAGGGGGCCATATTCAAGAATCTCTACAGCGGTCCATATCATCACACTGGAGTAACAAGGGGCATGCTCCCTTTATGTTGCAGTACCACGTACCCACCATGGGACTGCAATAAGATTATGAGGTCTTATTCATGATGACGGATTATTGTATAATGACATCAAAGATAGTTAACTTTCAAATGGTAAACATGCATACAAAAATGTTGCATTAGAGTTTTCCAATATTTGATTATTTGTTTGCAAGAAAGCGTCAACTTGTCTCTTTCATCTGTTACGAAGAGATAAAGTTTGCGGGTCTGTTGAAATATATAAAGAAGAACGTGGGTAAATATTTGCACTAGTAATTAAATCTCGCTTCTATCAATCAAATCGCAGACGAAATCTGAACAAATGTTCAGTGATAAGTGAAAAGTAAATGCAATATATTTTGGTTTTCCATAGCAGAAAGAATTATATCACGCTTAAGATGAAGTTTGAGAATTAGACATGATAAATCACTCTTAATAATCTCAAGTGAAAACGTATACAAACTCCAGTAAAAATGTATATGTGAAATATGACAGCTACGTTGATACGTCCCGGGGTAAGGAAACCTTTAAGATATATACAATATATTAATAGTTTTGTTACAAAGGGTTTTTATTTACAAATCACAATTTTCTACTGAACAAAACTAATTTACATTTTTTAATCAATTTTCTGATTTTTACTCCGCATTTATGCAGCGAGAACATAAAAACTTTTCAATAGCAATGCAATACATGATGTAAACCAATTTGTTATACTATTGGCACTGTCTCATATTAACAAACTTTAGAGAAATATCTAACCGTAGTCAAACAGGCTGTTAATCCCGCACACAATACAATTTCTTTCGTTTCTCAGTTATTTCGCGTGATTTTTTTCGTTTTGTTCTGTTAACTATTTGTTTGCCTCTTTTGCTATTTTGTTCAGGTGCCTTTCGCTTTCTGATAGAATTTCCTTGCATTTGACAATTTCACAATGAATAGTGTTTGGAATTTAGAGCAATATTCTCTTTGATGACTTTCTAATTTTACCACTTATTTTTCTTTTCTTTCTCTAAAAGAACATCACAGAATTGACCATCTACTTAAAGTTGCTCGAAAGTCTGTTCCTGGAAGCTCTTTGGAACATTTCCCTTGGATAGATGTTCACCATTGAAAATAATGCATGGTGTTTAGTTTGTCTCAGTGCACTTCAAGCTGCAATCAAAGTAGTATCGGGGCCTCCCTGCTTTAGCTTAAAGACAGTGATGTACCAGATTTGGCCAATATCTTATGAGGGTTGAGATCACAGCTTATTGAACTTTAGATTAACGTTACAAGTTTTTTCTGGTAATAATGATATTATTATTATTATAATGTTTATGCTTTCTAGAACCTTTCAAATTAATTATCTCAATATTATCATTCAGCATATCTCAAACTACAGCTCCTTCCCTCCAGGAGCCTAAAAGATCAATACCTACTTGGCTCTTTACCATTCTTACCTATTACCGCACACTTATTCCTTATCATATACATAATTGGCCATAGAGAATATCCGTACCCTAAATGAGTAACTGTGATGCAGTAGTAGGTGCATCCCTTTTTTGGCTCAGGTAGCCATGGTTTCGAACTGCTTTTCTCATGGACAAACCACGTTAAACATCTCCAAAAGTACCTTTCATGGCATACATTTTCTGAAAGATATTGTTAGATGTCATTAAAGAAAACTATTGATTGACTACCATTTCGAAACCAACACATAAACATACAATTAAATAGCGGCCCCTTATGTAAAGCGGTAAAATGTACCTCTGTAGAAAAGGTTTAGTATACAGTGACATTATTCATAGTAAAATAATGGAGAACGTCTGCTAGACAAAATCTGACGAAGTTAAACAACGCTTTATTATGCAGATTTAGTATTTGGATATTATTCCTAAGGGAAAAAATTCAGCTTAATTCGAGTACATTGTGCATTTTGCCATTAAGTTTTAAGTCAATGCGGGGGCTTAATTGTTCCAGTGACAGAATAGTGCATGATAGCGTTTTTAGGTTTTTTGTAGTCTATTTCATGTCCGGAATATATTATGTATATGGTCCCCATGACTAATAATGGTTTAGTTTTGATAATTTCCTTAGAAAAATCGAGCACACTTCTGAAGTTTGAGTATAAAATTGACCCTGTCCAGAGCATATCGACTAAATCAATGAATTGGTTAAAAGAAAAAGCAGTGTCCCACTTAACTTGTACAAGTGTTTTGCGAAAAGGGTTGTTGTTTAGATATGCCAAGTGTTAAGGTCATAACTGAAGGTCAAGCGAAAAAATAAACTTAATATGGGTAATGATATTTCTATTTATGGATCAATTAATGATATCTTTGACTATTTGTGCCTTTTGACTATTACCAGTTACAATAGTCCATTTGTCAAGATTTGAAAGGGAGGTAAATTGTCTTCTTTGGAATCATGTCCTAGAAATACAATATGTATTTTCGTAAACTCAAGACAAAGGCCTCTGAATGACGAAAAGTGCTGTGCATACGACGACAAAATCTGGCTTGCTTACATTTTGAGACGTGTCCAAATGTTGTTTACAGAGAAAATTTCTTAAACCATTCCAACACAGTGACGCTTTTGGACGCTCCCCAATAAAAACAATTGGGAAATCAGTGTGTAAAATGAACTTTTGGACGCTCCCCAATAAAAACAAATGGGAAAACATTGTGTAAAATGAAGAAATTGCTTGTAACAAGCAATTTCTTCATTTTATACAATGTTTTCCACCAAGAAAGTTGAAAAAAAATAAGTTTCATAAACTTTAAATTGTCGTCTGCAACTCCTTTCAGTTTAAATCAGTCTAAAATTGCGTCGTCTGGTAATGAGTTAATATGTAGTACGAAGCACGTTGACACGTCATTGGTGCATTGAGGAGAAGTTGGATGTACTTGAACCATAACCTTTGGCTCATTTTCTTTTTTGTTATTAACCGTTCTATTTTTCATGCCTCAGGCATATCTCTGACAATTTCAACTTGAAATTTCAGCAGTAGATAGAACTAATGGAGGAAAATACTGTGCAGAAGCTGGTTTACTTGATTCGTTAGACCTTTCCCCCTTTTAGTTGTTTCTCTTTTTGATCTTTTAATCATAACTTATATTTGGAGAGTTTCTCATCAGTTTCGGCGGCGGATGACCATTTCTGTATTGCTCTTGTTATCAAATGATTCGACTGCTAGGAATACAACAAAGATATCTGAACATCTAAATTGCTTACTCGAAGCAGATCCGAATTGCTCATGTACTTAGTGGATATGATTTGCCACCATCATTTAGAGTAAATTAATTTTCTCCATCTGTTTAAGTGTTATTCTATCATTTTTGTCACATTTACGTATACTCCCTAAGTAAATATTTTCTCTGGTAATTAAATTCTGTTTGTCATCCATCAAGAACCAGACGGTGTCAAAAGTTGTTCCTTTTAAAGAAAAGCCTGAGTAATACAAAAGCTATCAAAATAAGAAGAGTCCTTCACATGCAATAAGCAATGTGCAAAGTATAACCAACAGAGAAAGGCTTTGGTGTCAATTGACGGAACGCTGGTGCCGCCTGCTGGTCATGATGGAAAGTACCATTCCGATATAGCGGCATCGTTTGCAAAATTTATGACCGAACGGTCGTAAATACAGCTTGGATAAGCTGTAACTACGATTTTTAAGTTTCTAAAGCAACAAAAATGATTGGCTTAATGTCGGCAATGCAATAGGAAGTAGTTCACTTTTTGTATAAATGAAAGATTTGATTAGTCATTTTTTTATTAACAGCGGCGATCCGTCAGCTAATTGAGAAGCGTTTATAGTTAATCGAGAAGCAATCGACTAGAGATCGGGCTTTATCGGAATTAATTTACAAAACCGATCTTCTTGTTTTCGGCTCGAGCATTACCCAATCGTAGTCAAGCGATCGGGCAAAGATCGTACTACATATTTGTCCATTTAATATTTCTCAAAATTACTTGGGCAGCGTTCCTGGGAATCAGATAACTGTATTTATAGCAAAAAATGGACATAATCATGTAAAAAATAACAACCTTAATCTCATTTTTTTGTTTTTGTTGTTGTTGTTCTTGTTAATCTAATATTACCTTTTTATGATTGTCAGATCACAAATCTATAAGGCAATTTAATATCATATGATAATGGAGATGGTTGACATAGTCATTTTTTCCTTATTATTGTTATAAATCAATTTCATAGAGATCGGGAACTCAATAATGCTGGCAATAAATCCGTATTTCATTCTTGGTTACGTCTATTATATCATGTTTATTGAATATTGGTCAGACGACTAGCGCCAGTTCATATTGTTTAACACGTTTGATTGTATTTGTATTCATATAGAATAGACGAAAATATTAACAACATGAAGAAATTATTCTTCTCAATGGACGTAATTTGATTCGAGTAATTCGTCGTTTGGGGTGTAAAATGTCGTAACTACAGCTTGAATAAAGCTGCAGTTGTGACATTATGCCCACCAAACGACGAATTAATTTCACCCAAATACGAGAGGGAAACGCGATATTTTACAAATAAGTTCGGGTATGTTCCACGAGTCTACCATTTGAAGGGTGGTAAGGGAGGAACAAAAGAAACACAAACAACAACAGCATTAACAAAACAAGATAACTACAATTTTCCACAAAAGTATATATCCGGTGTAACTTTAATGATCACAGTTGTCAATCAAAAAATCGATTGACTTATCACATCATTCTTTGAACCGAAACGAATTTTCAACTCAAACATTTATATGATTTTTTATAAACTGTACCCAACTTCTAAAAGATCCAACCTTAATACCGCATAAGCATTCAGTCAAAATTTCATCTCCTCGAAAGTGTCAACAAAGAAAGGTTGTAAATTAAAGCCCTCTTTTTCCTATTTTCCATGCAGTGGAAACAAAGAAATTATGGCCAAGGCCCTTTTCTTGTCAGTGCATGTTTTCTTTTTCAACACTGCTCATCTCATGTCCTGACAAATATCCTGACTAAGTTTAATTGAAATTGTGTCAAGTTGTATCCCCTCAAAGATAAAAAAAAAGAATTGCCATTAAGCCCTCCTTTACCGTGTTAAAATAGAATCTTCGTATTTGCAATTAGGTCCATCTTCATGTATGACTAAATTTCACTAAAATTGAGTCATAACTGTAGCCCCAGAAGTTTACATTTAATAAAAGTTGTCACCAAGGCCCCTACTCTCGTGTTTTCCAATGGAGTTTTCTCACATTTATAAGCCTTTATCTTAAAGCTGAAAGAAATAAAAGTGAAATTAAGTTGCGGACAGAGTTTGCAATATTCCTGAAGCACACAGAGAATCCTTTTTATGGGTTTAGTAGTTAAGCATCCACTGGCAGTTTGCACTCGTTGAACTTTGAAACCTTCCTCAGAATTGTGTCTATTGTGTCTGTTAACTAACAAGTAAAGCTGACGCTCTGCTAGCTAAAATCATATTTTGGCTACCATTTTGCGTTATCCCAATTTTTTGCCCCCTCAAAGGTTTCGGCCTGATACGATTCAATCCTTTGTCAACTCATTCGGTATTTAACATAAAGTTGTCAAACGAGCATATTTTCAAAATCAAAGGCAATATTCTGGCGTTTAAAAATCTTGAATCTACAAATAACCTTAAAAGTGGAAGTTATCTTATATTGAGTAGTAGATAAAGTGTAGTAGATAAAGTGATTAATTTGGAGTTCAAGTACTGGACAACCTTCAAGCAAAGCGTGGGAAGTGAGTTTACTGATCGTCTACGAACTATTGCTTGAAATCAAAGTGTTGACCTTGACAATACCCGATATCTGTGTTTTCGATCGCCAAGCCGACACACTTTCTGACGAATACGTTCATCATATTGCTTCCAATTATTAATGTAATGCAACTGTTACTGACTTTTCAATGAAAGCTAGATTCGGGGTTATGTATTTGTCAGTCAAAATTCTGGCTGTCTAGAAATAGGAAGAAATTGTCATTTATAACGACTAGACGTCGTACAGAGCTGTATAGAAATTTGACATTTACAACGTCCTGTCTTTCTATCTTCTAAGCTTGCCGGACAAGGCTTTCCGCAATAAAAGTGTGTTGTATTACTTTATATGTTGCAAGTAGACTATGTCCATTGCGACATGTTTCATTCGAATGTATAATTCTTTACCTTGACCTCTGTGGTAGTAAATGAATATGTTTAAGACATTTCTTTTCATAGGGAAAAGTGCACTTTTTAATGCTTTTCGGTGGATTATCGAGATTTCTTGGAAAACCTGAAAAACAGTGAAATGATCAAAATGATAAATTCACTGTTTTGAAAGATTAACCCAGCAATTGAGCTACTGCACGTCATCTTGGCCGGATTAAAGGCACTGCATGATGAAATCATCATGTTGTTTTGTAAATTCTTGCGTAATTTAGAGATTTTTTACTAAAACATAATGATTTCTCTCTTTGCATTAGAGTCTCGTATGTTTTCGATTTATCTTTCATTGCGCGAACAACAAAAGCTATATATTCACTCGATGAAAGAAAGAGGTCTTACACGGACACAAATGGTATTCCTATATGTAATCTGTGAAAGAATGAAAGTTGATAAAGATTGATGGTCAGTCTGTATTACTCTATTACGCTATTCATTGTCGTATTGTTTTCTTTTCCTGGCATTAAATGATTTTATAACCATGAGTGATTGGCGGATCGATTCTATAAAAAAAGAAAATCGATTGATCAACTAAAGCATTTCAATAGATTGGAAGCGATCATTTAAATACGACATTTATGATAAGTATTTCTATTGGTTTGGCAAGTTAACGTCGTTACAACAGCTTATTCATATCTATTCGTAGATTTATTCACGTTGTATTTGCTACCTAAAATTGACCAATCGCTTGCCCCGCCCACTTACACCGTTGGCCCCGCCAATTGACTCCATTAATTTATGTCCCTGACCAGAAATTTTACAAAATAATGTCATCGATTTCCCCAGTCAAACCGACAGGTCGGAGATCAGCGATCAGATCATTATCAAGGCAAACCACTTGCATAGTTCTCTAAAAACTTCTTAACCCGTTACCAGGCAACAAAAACTTAGACTGGTATAAAAGTCAGTGAAAATGCAGCCGACGTTTTAGGGTATTTCACAATGTTTTCAATAACTTTTTTCTGTGGGATGTAAACAGCGGGATTCGCGAATCGGTTAAATCCTTAATTACAAACATGACAGAGTATAGGCTTAAATACAAGGGCTTAGTAGGTTTTAAATTATCGAAAGTACATCTTGATACATATACATTTAAATAAAAACTGGCACATTTTTACATATACTCACGGTAAAACCTCACATGTCCACTAACAAGCATGCAGTGTTTGGATAGAGTAGAAGTTGACATCTTGTAAGTATTAACATCAGTCGTTATGGACCAATTACTGGCGCCGCCCACTTACTCCGTTGGCACAGCCCACCGACACCAACAGGAAGTTCCACTTCTATTTTAAATGGCGTTATTTTGCAAGTTTTATGGCTAGTAGCATGTGACAAGAAAGTAGAATGGTTGGCTGGCAAACGTCGTAACAACAGCTTGAATTATCTGAAGTTACGATGTTAAATTCGCAAAACTAACAAAAAGGTTTGTGGCGAATGTCGAAGTTCAAAGTTAACTCTAGCTCTAAGTGAATTATTTGATTGGTCGATCTCTTTCTTTGATAAACAGTTGCGATTAGTCAATTTATTAATTACATTAAGGTTTGTCACGGGGAAAGATGTTGTTGTTTTTTTAATCTGTTGCTTTAGATCACCAAACATCACAAGGATTTGTTTTGTTTTGTTTTTTCAACATATGTAGAAGGGAAAAACATATTATTAAGCTGTAGACAATTTTTTAAGATACTTTTCCAATCTAATACTGACACAAAGGTACTTCGCTAAGTAAGTGATTTCAACAGCATGCTACTTAAAACTTCGTTAGCATACTATACCGTCAACTTTACAATTTTCAATTACAATGTTACCAAATATAGGAAATTGTCCACGTAAAACCCTCTTGTTCAGAAACAAAAAAAACAAGATTGGATTTGTGGATTTAGTGTTATAGAAATTGAATTGATAGGTCAATTTTAGCAAGAAAAATAAAGATTGATCCAAAACTACTGAAAAATTCTAGCTTTTCGGATGTAAAGATTTTGGGGAGGGGGAAGTAAGTTAAGGGTTCAGTAGATTTTTGCGTTTTTCAATACTTTTCATTAAGTAAAAACCTAGGGATTTTGGTGTATTTTTGTTATTACAAGTTAATAATTCATTTGATTTATGCATACTGGGCCTTGACCAATATGATTTTTAAATAAAGACTTTTCTCAGGTCGCGGTAAAGGGGGCATTCTAGAATGACATGGTATTCATCTTCGAGTTTATTGCAGAGTTTACACTTTCTGTCAGATCTTTGAGTTTATGCTCTTTCCATCTCACTGCTTCAATTTCAAGTCTATGACTGAATTATCTGATTTTTGTTATATAATATCGAATTTTCTTAAGTTTGATTGTATTTAAGTATGTCTTGAATGATAAAGAACGAATAGTGTTTTACAAGATAGCCCTCGGTGATGCATAAGTTCTTCATCCTAATTTTGAATGTATATGTCCTTGATTCTTTGTTTAAAGATACGCATGAATATATTTATATTTTCAACACCTCGGTTTAGCCATACTAAATAGAAACCGGTTATTTGCAGCAGGTGTTTAACTTTCTCCCAATTTATCGTATTTAAAGAATTAGCAATATCGTATATCATTTGATTATACATTTGTTTGATGCATTTTCTATTTTCTGTTCTGGTTATTTTGATAAAAAAATTTATGATATATGAAAGTCTTATTTCTTTAAAGGTAGTCTTTCTAGTTCACTATAGATAAACGTCTTTGAGGTTTCACTTTTTACACGTAGAATTCGTTTGCAGAATCGTGTATGAATTTTTTCTAAGTCCTCAGCTTCTTAGAATCCCCAGACCTCTCCACCATAATTAAGTATTGGAAATATAAGTTTGTCAAAAAGTTCAAAAGTGTGGCTTACTGAAATGTCTTTAAAAGCTGTTAAATATTGTTTAAGAGCGAAAATAGCTTTGAGTGCTTGGCCTTCCATAATTTCAAATGAGCGGTTAAAGGACCCTCCAGATGGAAAAGTAATGCGTAGATATAAAAAATGAGTCACAATATCCAAAGAATTGTTGTCGTAAGTAAAATATTAAGAAATTAGGTAGTTTCCCAGACTTACGAAAGATCATAACTTTTGTCTTTGTAACTTTAACAGTTAATTTCCATTTATCAAAGTATGATTTTAGTGTATCTAAAACGTTTTGGAAGCCTGTGTCGCTATGAGAAATAAAACAATGTCGTCTGCATATAAAATCAAATATAATTTTTAACATTTCTAGCTAAATGCCGCGAGACTCGTCACGTCATGTATTCTTCTAGATCATTCACGTACATACCAAAAACGAAAGGTGACAAACTCTCGCCTTGCGGCGCTCCTAGATAACAAGTGAAGCTATCGCTCAGATCGTTCCCAAGTTTTACGCGAGATTTCATGTTCATGTACAATGATTTAATCAATTTAAGAATTTTGCCTGTTACACCGTATTGGATAAGTTTGAAAAAATATTTTCTTTTATAAGTAAATCAAAGGCTTTTGTGAAATCGATAAAGCATAAATATAATTTCTTGTTTTCGCTAATGAACTTGCTAATAAGATCATGGACAATAAAATTATTGTCAACTGTGCCCATATTTTTAGGGAACCCAGCTTGGGCCTCAACGTATACTTGATATTCTTCTGCCCATTTATTGAGTCTGTTATTCAATATCCGTGTAATAGCCGAGGGTGCTAAGTAGAGTAATTCTTCTAAAATTTTCCGGTTTCTCTGGGTCTCCCTTTTTGAAGAGAGGAATTATATAGCTTCCTGTCCATATATTTATATACATATATATATTTCTGTGTGTCTTTCTTTTTATGGGGGTTTCCAAATCCTAATGATGAATTTGACAAGAATGTTAGATGTTTTTCTTACGATGTTCATCGCTTTAAATCCAGTAATTTTCATTAAGTAAATGAAAAAGAATAAAATTGAACACGTCTTCCAGTTGAACAGCTCTGTTTTCGTCTCTATAAATAAAAGCAAAAATACAAAGGATTTATGGTTTTCCACATGCTCAGAAGACAGAACATAATTCCGTTGTTGACGGGATATTTTCTATCCTTAGATTTATTTACACGGTGGAATAACTAGAAAACGTGATAATGTAGGCGAAAAGAGTCTCTAATGGCGTACAGTAACAGATAAAGTCAATGATGACGGCAAAATCCATTTGGCAACAGTATGACATCGACAATAACAAACTCATGTATCCTATAAAGATTTGACACATATCGAATCAGTTCTGAGTTCAAAGCAACTGCAAGCTTGAATCTAATATTCCGCCGCCGGAAAAATTGACGGATCGCTGGCCCTCCCCACTGGGTCTGCTGGCCACACCCACTGATCTGAAAGAAAGCTCTGCTTTAATATTGAATTGCATTTTTTGCAAAATTTATTATCAGTAGCATATAAAAAACTTAAATTGGTTGGTTTGTAAGCTAAACTATCTACATGTGTTAGATTATAGTGTTGTAATTGCATGCAATATGGACAATTGTCTTCTGCGATATAGAACTAGAACATAAAAAAACACATAACAAATACCAGAGTTCATAACTGTTTTCATGTGCATTGTATTGATGTGTGTGTTATATCACATCAATCAAAATGGGGCTTAATGGAATAATTCGAAACCCTGCTTCACTTGTTCTTTGACTTCTGTTGTAATCTACATAAATATTTCATTGATTTCTAAAAGTATTTTTTTCTTTTGCTAAAAATGTGATGAGGAACATAAAATAAAATATGACTCGATCGTTGGTGCTCTAAACGTCATAACAACACACAGAATACGCTTATTTACGACGCTTAAATCGTCTACAAACAAAAATACTAAAAATCAAATGTCTGGGTTCAAAGTTCATTCAATGATTCGGTTGGTAAATCGATTTTTTCAGCGATATGTTAATTGACCAATCGCTGGTCCCACCTACTTTCTACGTTGCCCCGGCCAATGGCTCCAACAGGATTGCGAATTTGGTTTACTTCGTCAAGAACTAGGTCCCTGGCTCAAATCTTAGTAATTCCTTGTTTGAAGTCCAGGGGCCATATCTAAAATTCTTGATATTTGGTTATAATTCTTGTATCTGTATTATCTCGCGCGAGTTCGAATGAAAATCACTTCGGTTGAACAAAACTATGTCACTGGAACAGCTCCCTAAAGGTTCATTATTTGTTGTTGTTGTTTACTAAACTATCATGATATTAGTCCAGAAAAGTGGTCTCAATAATGTCTTGGCCTTGTTCGAACGGGGCAACTTTGGGTCAAACCCTAGATACCAATATCAAAACTAAGAAATTCTCTGTTTGCAGTCTAGATGAACACAATATCAATTTTCCTTGTTCGAGCTCGAGATACCGATTTTTTGGATTTAATTTCTTACTGCTTAGTCAGCATGATTGAATGCATGTCTCATCGGATAAAAACTAGGTCACTAGGTCACGTCTTTGTTGGCACTTTATGAGCTATTTTCTTTCTCAAGTGTATTTGCAATATCCAGGCCAGATGTCGAATTCGGGTCATTTAGGATAAAAAAAAATTAGAAAAAGCATGTTTCCACTCTATGTGTAACATTTACGGCTCAGATGTCATGATGTTTCGTCAATATGTTTGTCTCCGTGAATTTTTGTCGAGTTTGTTATTAGGTCTCTCCCAGTCAAAAGTCATGTCGTACTTTAATAGTATATTTTTTGCTGTCTTGAGTCCATAGGTACTGTTCAAATACCTTAAAATTTGGTCAGAATTTTCTTCTCGGTAATATCTTGGACATGTACAAAATTAGGTCACCTGCATTTCAAAATATGCGTCAAATCATTAATAGTCCTAAAAAACAGAAAACAAATGTATTTACCATCAATGGATGGCTTTAGATTAGAAATACAGTCGATCTTCCTCGAGCGACCACGTCTATTAAGCGACCACTTCAATCATGAGACAATAATCGAAACTCAATTAGAAAACAAAGTCCCTACGAAGTGAAAGCATTTTTTTTTTTTTTTTGTTTGTTTGTTTGTTTTAAACCTAAAAAAATCCTATGTTGTTGGAACACATTAGAATCGTCTCAATGAGACGATTCTAATGAGTCCCAACAGCTTAGGAAAGAGCTAAAATTCTGTAATACCGAACCAATCCTTCATATCTTTCACAATAAAGTGTATTAAAAGACCATTCTTGTAAGCGACGACGATTTGGTCGTCCCTTCAATGGTCGCTTAAAACAATATTTACAGTATACCACCATACCAGGAAGAACTGTCGTTTTTGGGTTGTGAGTTATTTTATTCCAGAGAGATTTATATTGACACCCACTTACTGTACATAGGAATTCCGTTGTCTGCGCATGTCATATTCTCCGAAGATTGACCTGTCTTCGGGACCGTAACATTTATTCAGATTGGGATAAATTTTACTACGTCGTACGCATAACTCAATATTAGATCGCCAAAATGTAGCAAGTGGATAATTGCAATAAAACCTACAATTGTGGAGAAATCAAACTTAACTGTCACCCAAAATTAATTAGAAAAATAATTATTTTAAATTGCTAAAGCATTTACGTCTTGCCTGTGCTCCAAGAAGAGGCATCAAAAATTCGAAGCGTGTCTTTCATGGGCGCTGACATTTTGAATGTAGTTCGACGGAAACGGCCGAGTTGTCACGAATGACAGTACCCAGAATGCTCAAATTAGTTTGAAAAATGCCACCTATCGGAGGATAACGGTAGGAATTCATTTTGTGAATCTTTCTGTGCGTATGAAGAGTCATATTTTTTTAAATGATTTAAACAGGCGGCAAACTTTTAGACTGGCCCAAATTGAAAGAGCTGCAGACGAAAATTTAAAGCTTTTTTTGTCTTAGTTTTGGGGTAGAAAACATTTTGGATTATGAAGAATAATGCTTGTAACAAGCAATTTCTTCATTTTCCACAGTGTTTTCTAAAGGCTTACTTCTTTGGGCGTTTAGAAACGTCATTATGTGGGAATTGGCTCGGAAGGTAAAAGAGATTACCTTTCTGCTCTTCTATAAAACATCAGCATAGATTGAAACAAAAGGATGCATAATTCTTGGCTGTAAGTTCCTGAATAATCTGTGTAAAAAAGGGGTGTAATTCGTACAAAAAATGCATTTAGAGTTACTTTCGTCGACAATATTATAGATCGCTCATTTAACTCATTGCCACACGACAAATATTAGACTGGCTAAAATTGGAAGAAGTTGCAGACAACATTTCAAATTGAGTTTGTGGTAGAAAATAAGTGGCAAGTAGTGTAAGAAAAGGAGAAATTACTTGTTATGAGCAATTTCTAATTTTTCCACTAGATTTTCTATAACTATATTTCTTAAATGCGTCGGATAGTATCACTGTTAGATAATGAGTTAATAGTTTACATGTGTTTGCCTTAAGTAGTAACAAAACATCACCAAATACAGTCAATCATGTAACGAGTGACCACTTAAAGGACGTCTGAAAGGTGGTCGCTTAAAAGAGTATTCGCCTAATACACTTCTTTTGCGATAGATATGAAGGAATGGACCGATTACATGCATAAAATATTACCGAATTCTCGCTTAATCCTATGCTTTTGGGACTCATTAGAATCTTCTCCTTGATATGATTCTAATGAGTTCCAACAATCTAGGATGTAGTTATGATATTACTTTTGGCCAAATGCTTTCACTGTTTAAGAGAGTTGGCTTTTATAAAGGGGATTTCGATTTTGGTCGCTTAATGGACGTGGTCGCTTAACCCTTTCCTGTACAATCCCTTGTTTTCACGTCCCTGTGAATTCATACTTGAGAAAATATTGCGGAAAAAGAAGAAATTGCTTGTCACAAGCAATTTCTTCTTTTCCTACAATATTTTCTTACCTGTAAGTTCGATACTTTTCAAATTGCACCCACTTTTGATTGTTGTCTGTAACTTCTTTCAAATTGGACTGGTCTAAAATTTAAAAAAAAAACAGGAAAGGGTTAATAGACGAGCTCGACTGTAGAAAGTATCAAGCAGTTTCTCCTTTTCTCAGCTATAATGACAAGGCAATGTACTGCTAAAAGAATAAGGAGGCCCAGCTATTCCGCGAAATTTGCATGGCCGAATAAAATCCAATTAGGCAATGGAGATTGATAGTAAAATATACAGGCATATCTTTGCCTATAACTTCTGGCAAATAAACAATATTCCAGCGACAGTAGGAAAATTAAGTTTAAACGATTACCAGGCTACAACTTTTTTTACTTACCTAAGCCCGAAAAGCTACAAAAGATTGAAGATGACAATTCAAGAGTTTGAATTTAAAATAAAATGTGATATCAGGATAGAAACATTAAAATGAGCCATTGTTTAAAAGAGTTAGGAAATCTGTTGACAATGTAAATCAAATATATGGCCTTACGTGTAGTGATGGTTTCGAGAATTATGAGTTATTCCATCTCGACTAGACTTATTGGTGCGTTATCCGTAGATAGTGTAAAATTCTATTCAAGACAACCCGTGGAAATCGCCACTACTGTCCACTTTTGGTAAATAGAAGAAACACTTTATGCGGGTTTACTGTCCTCGCAGTAGACACATAGTAATTCTATTTGTCGTAGACAGCTGTGCAAAAAGGATTAAAGTTTCATTTGAATGCAGTGTCACTGCACTGAATATGATGATGAATTATAAACGAGTCCAGTCAGTTTTGTTAAAACATTACTTTATTCAAAGGTCAGCAAAAAGCGTCACTTAGTAATTGACGTATCTCTGCTGTCAGTCAAAATTCAATTGACCAGTCAAATCATTCATTTCGATCGGTAGTTCACACTGAAATGGAACATCTATGTAAAGCATTTGTGTTGTTTTGTTGATTGAAACGTTGTAACTATAGCTTATTCATTGACTCTGTTGTCCAGCCTTTCTAACAGGAAGTTCAACTTCGGTTTTAAACGGCGTTAAAATCTAATGACAAGTAACATGTAACAAAAAAGTAAAATAGTTACTTTTTGACCCAATGAAACCAGTTTTCAAACTTGACCAAGATATTAACCCTTGTCATGCTGTATAAAATGCCTTACTGAATTGCTGTAAAATTATAGGGCTGAATGCACTGATAGAACTTTATGTTCGAAAATCAATATTTCTTTTAGAAATCAATTTCATAAACAACTCTAGAAGGAAAAGTGCAAGCAGGAGATATAGATCAAGATCAGACTGCACTTATGTGCAGGCTGATCTTGGTCTACAGCTCCTGCCATAACCGGAATATTCCGGTTTCAGCATGACAAGGCTTAAGAAGACAAACATTCTGGCCTCTTAGATTGAAGACAAAAAATGACATGTACAGAGCACACAAGATGTTTCTATGATTTAACCTAGTGACCCATTTTTTTTACCTTACGTAATCTCAAATCAAGCTTGATCGAGATATCATGAAAACAAATATTCTGACCAAATATTTAGGCATTTAGGCATAAATTAAACCTATAGGATACACCCAAGATATTTCCAATATTTAACCTAGTGACCAATTTTTTTACCCCACGTGATCAAATATTGACCGAGTTTGAAGACATACATTCTTACTAAATGTCAAATAATTTGAGGGAGAAATGTGACATCTAGAGTACACACAGGGTATTTTAAAGTTATGCCCCAGTGACCTATCTCTTGACCCGCATGAGCCTATATCGAACTTGCCCGAGGTTTTATGGAGAAAATATTCTAACCAAGTTTCAATCCGCTTGAGTTTAAATTATGTTCTCTAGAAGGTACACAAGATGTTGACGGACGTCGGACGATGGATCGTAGGCATACCACACACTTGAATACAAAGTCTACTGGTAGGGAAAGGAACTCGGGATCGGAAGGTCCCGGGTTCGAATCCCGCCAGGATCATTGGAATTTTCCTGAGCAAAAAACTTTCTCCATATTACTCCTCTCCACCCAGGTGTATAAATGGGTATCTGCGAGGGTTGTAAGTCAAAGTGCTGTGGCTGCGATGGGCGCCGTATGTTAACAGTCGACATGCAATTCAATGGTCGGGGGTTGAAGTGTAAAGTCGTTTGATTACGCAAGGTGTACAAAAGACTATAAACCTAAAATTTTTAAAACTTCAACCGTACAATTCGAGCTAGCTCGACACTAAAACTCTACAAAATTTCATTGTGTGCGTTTTCAGAGCAATCGTTAACTATGATATTATTGTCTGTTCCATGTAATTTACAAGTATCGAAAAATTAAATGACCATATAGATGTATGAAAACAAAATCCTCTTTGCGAGAAAAGTATTCATTAATAACTCAGTCATTATTATTTCTATATACTGTGCGTCTGGTCGATCACAATCTTCTTTAATCCAACCATTCCTACACATTAATGTTTTTTGGCTCATGGAAACACGGAGAAGGAAGAAATTGCTAATTACGAGCAATCTTTTGATTATCCACAATGTTTTCTACCCAAAATGTCATATATTTTTTTTACTTCTATCAACAAAAATTGTCGTCAGCAACTTCTTTCAATTGGAAAAGTCTATCTTTTTGGTAATGTGTTAAGTATATTGAAGAACAAATCAACCATGGATTCGTGGCAGATAGACAAACAAGGGAGGTAAGCACGTTTTCCTCCGAAATTCTTGACGACATCGCCTACAACCAATACACGTCAAACCGTCGTCAACTACCATGGTGAGGTCGGAATGTCAGGTTTACAGACAAATAAAAAGTTATTTACTTTCTAAAGACCACCCTTAGCCCTTGATTTCGACTGGAACTGATTAATCAAAAGGTTTGCTCGTAGACCAAAATCGAATCTGCTGATGATTAGCCCGGTGTTTACTGTCAGTATTCCTGTCGTCATCTGTGATTTGTGTAATATTTGTCGACATGGCAACATATTCTTAAGACGCCGATGTCTCGTTTAATTGAATGAATTGACGGATTGCGGCTGGTCAATCGAAACATGGATTGACCAATCATATTGTTCATTCATACCGGAAGTGATCTTTGAACTCCAACCTTACTGTCAAGTATTTTTGTTGGTTTGGTGACCTTGAGCTCGTAACTACAACTTATATAAGCTGTAGGTTCGGTGTTTAGGTCGCCAACCAACGATTTGTCTATAACCCTTTCCTGCTTTGCAACATTTTAGACCTGTCCAAATTCACAGGTTTTGCAGACAAAAATTTGATTTTAATTTGATTTCAAAAGAACATTCAGTAGGTTGAAAATATTGTAGAAAAGAAGAAATTGCTTGTAACAAGCAATTTCTTATTTTTCCGCAATATCTTCAATTATAAATTCATAGGGACGTAAAAACCAGGGGTTGAACAGGAACGGTTAATTTTAGGTCCCAGGCATCTTGTTTTCAAAATAATACTGGAGATCAGTAGACTCGGCCACAAAACTGTCAATTCCAGTTTGTTTCGACCTTTCTCATTCACAAGTTAAAAAACTTCTTTTTTATAAAGAAAATAGTATTTCTAGTTAGCACAATAAAGTGTTCATTGATTAACCAATATGCGATAAAAAAAGGGGGGGGGGGGTAACCGTTCTTAAATACTTTTGCCTAATCTTATTATGTTTAGTCTAGACCTCCTACAAAGGGCTCACTGCAGTTTAACTAAATGCAGCAACTAGTCGTTATACGTCCCTCACACCTTTGCGTATCGACCCGCGTAAGCGTGGCGTATCACGATAAGAAAGGAACGCCGTGACAACGTAGCAGGAACGCGAGTTTACGTAGCGCATACGCCTCGATACGTAGCATGATCTCCTCGTACGCCGAGGGTCGACATATTTTTAAGTGTGCACTTAAAAATACGTAGCACGTACGTGACAGCTCTGATACGCCGCGCTTACGTAGTGTATACGCCGTAGAAACGAAAATAACGTAGCAGTTACGTAGCAGGAACGTAGCTCTTACGCCTTGTACGTGGCACGAACGAAAAGCTAATCATGCCGCGTAACCACGGCGTAAGCCCGCGTATGCGTGGCGTATGTGCGGCGTATGTGCGACGTTAACCGCGTTGTCACTACGTTTTCTCGCGTTCATGCTACGTACGTGTTACGTATGTTTCGTTTCTATTTCGTTGCAGCAGCGTTGGTGTTGCGTTGTCGGAGTTTCTATGGCGTTCAAAGAGTTTGTGTCTGAATAGCGCCATAGTACCAGTATCCTTGGTCTGCTCTCATTATTTCCAAAGTCATGGACCAAGAAGATTATGATATTGCTGTTGTCGGACTTGCCTGAACTTTTGGCTTACAAAAACAAACTGAAACAGCTATTAGGTTGCATCTTCGGCTGCTTTCTGATGAATGACTACAACGACGTGAAATAAACAGTTTTATACCCCAAAGTAAACAGTAAACATCGTGATTACGCAGCAGCAACGCCGCGCGAACGAAAGGAACGCCGTCCTTACGTAGCGGTTACGCCGCGATAACGCCTTATACGCAATGCTTACGCCTCAGAACGTGGTACTTACGCCTCTGGATCTCCATACAAACACGGGAACGCAGCAGGAACGCCGCGGAAACGCCGCAGGAACGTAGTACTTACGCCATACCATTGAGATCGATCAAAATACGCCTTGGTCATCGGCGTTTGATCCACGTAAAACATTTTTGGCCCAAACGCCGCAGATACGCAAAGGTGTGAGAGCAGCATTATGATATAAAGCAAGGGCATTAGGGAACATATTTAAAACGTCTCACAGTGTTTTTATTTCATATAATTTTATAATTACGATTCAAACATTCTTCTATGAGATGATCACTTCCCTCTCAATGAATCCAGACAAATTGTTCTGCGCACGATGGTTGCGTGACACATGAAAGCTTTGAATCCAATTTGGATAATTCATGCAGCAATTAAGACAGCACCATGCAATATAGAATGCATAAGTTTTCCTGTTGAATATTTATCCTGTCTTAGTGAATAATTTGATCATGCGACATAACCATGGTCAAATACGGAGAAACCCATCCAAGAAAATTATCCAGCTAGTACACTAGTACTTTGCGAAACCAGAGAATATTTACATCGTTACGTTTATGAATTTAAAATAGAAATAAAATGAGAAAAAATTATACGGCATACGGCACGAGAGTGAAAAAAAATATTGATTTTTTTTTATCTAACTAGTGTAATGACTAAAAAAATAATAAATTGGTGCTTTCATTTATGCCTTTCAGATACCTTGAAAATTGCTTTATGTTTCGTGTTGTGGCGTCTTTTTACAAACGGCATTCCAAGTTTCGAAAAATATCACAAATCGTATCATATCGTCTTATCGCAAAAATAAGGATAAAGTTGTATAAAGAATATTTTATTCGTGTTTATGAAAAACGAAATGATTAAACTCGTCATTTAAAACAGGCAAAAAAAACCTTGGTAATGTATCGTATTATCTGTTTGCGGATAGCCTTTTTTATGAAATAGTGATTCGATGACCACAGACTAGGCCGCCGTCATAGAGCAGTTGGTAGGGCATCAGACACCCAATCTTCAATCATGGGGTGTCATGGAATAGGTCCCCGACAGCGGCACATATCCTTTCCGATATTTGTCTCTCGCAAATGGGTGGATAATCGTAAACCTAAGGGGGATAGTAGCTGGAGGCTAGGAAATGATGTAATTGGTGGTACTGGTGCGAGATATACCAGGAACCCATTGTTAGGTACTCCAGCCGCCGCGGTATCACTGAAAAATGTTAAAAGCGGCGTTAACCCCATTCAAACAAACGGAATCAACAGACAGAGAAAAAATACGTTGTTAAAAACACTTGCGTCACGCGGGACTGGACATTCTAGGTGAAGTTTTTTTACCCGAAATGTAGGATGTTATAGATCAGAAAACTCATAAGAAATATACACCCGTCGCTGACCCCGCCCACCTACTCCGTTGGCCCCGCACCTTGACTCCAACAGTGAGTTCCTCTTCGATATTAAACGGCGTAAAATTCATGGCCAGTGATGTAACAAAAAGTAGAATGGCTAGTTGGCAAACTGAGCTTTGTAACTATAGCTGGAATAAGCTGTAGTTACGCAAAACCAACAATGGCGGCTAATGTTGGAGTCCAATTCAACTTCCGATCAAAATGAACGATTTGATTAGCCGTCTTTTTTTTTTTTTTTTTTTTTTTGTTTTTGGTTTGTTTTTTTTTTTTTTTTTTTTTTTTTTTTTTGTTTGTTTGTTTTTGTTTTTGTTTTTGTTTTGTTTTGTGTTTGTTTTTTGTGTTTGTTTTTTGTTTTATTCGTTTTCAGAACAAACAATGAAAAGAAGACCACATGGCCAAATTGTAGAAAAATCTTGTGTGCACACAACAGGCTATATTCCCGGTTTAAACATCTTGATAATCGCAGAAGTACTCGTCTCTATGATATTTAGGACAAGTGGGACATTGGGTCACTTAGTATATATATATAAAGATGATAAATCTTGGACATAATTTTGATTCCGTAACAGTTGGGGTTACAAATTAGGTCAGTTATATACTTTTTTTTACTTTGTGTGATCATTGGCGTAGGTGAGCGCCTTAGCGCAAATTACCCTCAGTAAAATCATTATGAGAAATTGCAACAGTATGTACCATCAACCACAACATTCTTATTCAACTGATTTTCCCTTGTAAAGATCTGATAATCACTCTTCTCCTAGCATTGGACATGTTTAAATGGTAAGCGTCGAGGGTTTCGTGGAAAATGGCCCTGTATAGATTTGTTTGCAGAAAATCAAGTCAATCCCTGTCCGACAAATCTCCCACAGAAATAACTATATATTGCAAGATAGACTTCC
This sequence comes from Fragum fragum, assembly GCA_946902895.1. Lineage (NCBI taxonomy): Eukaryota > Metazoa > Mollusca > Bivalvia > Cardiida > Cardiidae > Fragum > Fragum fragum. Next base: position 36,686,832 of record OX336372.1, read on the forward strand.
TTTCGTAATAAATGTCAATTAGCATTAGGGCTCAATGGCACCCAGTCACAAATAGCCGTCTACAGTATAATAAAACTGCCTAATTAACAAATATACGCGCCCGCTTTATGTCTGCAAGTCCGTAGACCGTCGTAAAACGGAATTTTTGACCCGTCCACTGAATACGAGAGATCAAAAAAACTATTTTGAAATGTACTTTTCATTTGACATAAAAGCGCATCATCGGTGGGCGAACAAAATGTCGTAGATACACCTTTGATAAAGAAATGTCAAAATAGTCGGGATTAACATATTTTTTTACATTCACCATTTTTATTGCGTTACTAATTTTCTATTATATTGTTTCGACTTTACTGAACTCTTATTAATGTTTTTGCATTATTAAAATGAAGCCGTTCGTTTTATAAGAAACGCGTTTTAAAAACGTCTTTCTTCTGGCTTATATAATGAATGAAACCACTTTCTGCTTCTTGTACGTGATGAAATGAGTATACATGCAGTCGTAAATTGAAAAGCATATGACCATTTTGTCAATTATTAGGGGAACATAATCTTTTATTGTTTTAAAAAAAAGGTCATTATTCCGACGGTGCATGGAAAAGTATGCTGATTTTTATAGTTTTTTTTAAGCATTGATTTCATATTTATATACTCTAAGAATTATATCAAATTCATTAAGATTACAACAAGTGCCCAATTTTATCAAACCATCGAAAGACGATCTGTTTTGAAGTTGGCGTTTTAGGCCAGTCCCGACTGTCAATAAAAAAAATCAACCGACCAATCTGATAATTCAATTAAACCGGAAGTGAACTTTGAAATCCGATACTTGCCGACAAATATTTGATGCATTTTCGTTGATTTGGCGACTTAGACCTCATACCTATAGCTTATTCAAGCTGCAGTTATGTAGTTTAGGTCGCAAGCCAACTATTTTACTTTGTTTGTTTGTTAGTTTGTTTGTTTGGTTGGTTGATTGGTTGGTTGGTTGATTGGTTAGATGGTTGGTTGGTCGTGTGAATTTTCTGTTGTTGTTGGTGGTGGTGGTGATGGTGTTGTTGTTGTTGATGATCATGATGATGTTGTTGATGATGACCATGACGATAATAATAATGATGGTGATGATTTTTGAATTACTGTGTATGGGTTGGATGGGCTTGGTGTTTATCGGCGGGATATAGGGGTACTAAACAATTGTAAGTGTTAATCAGTCGGATTTGCGATCAACTGGTTGGTTCCCTGGAGTATCAATTGATCTTGGTTCTGTCATTGGTTAAGTCATTCGATGCGAGCATTAAGGAACTCAAGGATCGCCAGCCACGCCCACTGACCTTCAACAAGGCATTTCCACTAAGATATCTAACAACGTCATTTTATAACGTATATGGACAGGAACATAAGGCAAACAAACACATCGTTTATCGGTCACCTAAACGAGGTTATTACAGCTTCATAAAGATATAGTTACGATCTGAAACTTTAAAATCGCCAAACAAACATAAATGCTTGAAATAAATATCGGAGTTCACCGTTCATTTATGGTCTAAATGAATGCTTCGATTAGTTAATCGATTTCTATCTACGGTGGCGATCCGTAAATTCTACAGGATGAAGAATCGAGACTGAAAGTGACTGATAACCGGATTAAGAACTTGATGCATCATCCATCTACATGTATATGATATGCTTAAGCAACCACACACTTTCCAAATTAACGTCTGTGTTTGATCAAAACCTCGGAACTTCAGCTTTTTCAGTCAATAGTTACGAGGTATTGATTACACACCACCGATATTGTCTTAACCCTTTCCTGTACAAACCCGGTATTTTATTCTGCTGTGATTTTATACCTGAGAAAACTTTGTGAAAAAGAAGAAATTTCTCCTTTTCCAGTAATGTTTTTCTACCACATAGCATAGTCCCGTTTCGAATTGCATTCAAGTTTATTGTCGTCTGTAACATCCTTGGTTTTGGACCAATCTAAAATTTCAGAAAACGTAAAATAGTTAAACCGAAGTATAGGGATAACTCGTGAGATTCTATAGAACGATCAAATAGACATTATCTCCCTTACACATTTCCCGATTGCCAACTCTAGCATCGATGAAATCCACAAAGCATGTGACACGTCATGCATAAAGCGACTCAGGATGATGATACACTGTAAAGAAGCTTGAATAAGAAAGAGATCATACAAGCACACAGTTTACATTTTGAGACAGTCTGCTGCAGCCGCTTTTGTTTGACTACATACTGAGCAAAAGAAATGACTCCATTGAAGTCTTCCTCTTTTTTTCACCAGTGTAAAACAAGAGGGCAAGCGGCCCTGGTGCTCACCTGAGATAGGTTCTTTTTCCTCAAGGCTCAATACCAACTGGGTTTGGAGAAGATTTTTTAACTTACGTTGCCATGGCAACCAAATGTTTCAATAAACTTCAATCATTTTAGTAATTTTTAAACAGGGTGACCTAAGGATTGTTCCTGCCACCTAGTTTGGCAGGAGATGTCCTCTTAGTACTCCTCTTTTCTTTCTTCAAAGGTCCCTACACACTAGGGCTTCGCCCCTACGGACCGGTGGGTATTGGTTTTAGCTGTTCTCAAAGAGGCCGATGTACTTATGATTCCTGCAAAAATCATGGCGTTAGGCCTATGGGTCAAATACAGATGATTAAAAAGTTTTAATTTTCACAAGTGTTGCCATTGTAACCAGAGGTTTCAATGGTTTTCGTTCTTTAAATAATTTTAAAGAGCGCCACCCAAAGAACATTTTTTTCCATATTTCGGTGAAATCGGCCATATAGTTTGGCAGTAGTTGGTGTTTTAAAATCCTTCTTTCTTTCGAAATAACCCCACCCCCTCTAGGTAATGATTTTAGCAATTCTGAGGTATTGGTTCTGAGATAACTGTTGCAATTTGATTCGTTGATAATCACCCGAAGTTATATGCAATACACTGCATCACGTGTTTTTCGTAAGCAGCCTCGTCGGCGTTAATAAAAAATAGTTGCAACCAGTCGACTTTTGCTTCGCCAGTTGCAAAACTGAGATTTCACACAGTAAAGCTTGTATGAAAAGGTCTTTTTGGACACATTTCGAGTTGTATTTTTCCCCTAATGTGAATGTGGTATACGTGTGATAATTGAAGGTCAAATGTCGTTCGACGTGCAAATTGGTTCGAACATTTCGAAGGTCACAGGTAAGAGAACCTTAGTAACCGAATATGAATAGGTACAAGTATTTATTCAAAAGCCCGTGAGTAAATCATGATCTCTTCAACAACCCTTTGCTGTATTTCAAAATGCTGGGCTTGTCCAAAATCAAAGGGATAGTAGACGACATCAAAAGGTGGGTACAATTCATAGACTAACCACCCCATATGATAGAAAATATTGTGGAAAATGAAGAAATTGCTCGTTACAAGTAATTTCTTCTTTTTCCTTAATGTTTGTTAATTATAACATGACAGGGACGTAAAAGTCAGAGATTTCACGAGAAAGCTTGAACTAATAAACATCGTTATATGATAGGAATGAGGCTAGTGTTCTACGCGCAGTTTTACACTTTCATTTGCACAAATTCAAAATTCGAAAATGATCGCAGTTAAACCGCCTCCATATCTTTCTCCTTTCAGAGCAAAATCTTAATCTGCGAAAGACTAATACAAATTTGAATACCAAGAAATACAGCTGGCTGGTGGCTAGGTTGGTGGGAAAATACCCATCTTGCTCTCCAATTCTATCGTCTACGCCTAAAGCCCTGAATGACGTGGGCGTGCCTCTGAAAACGTAAATAGTAACGCAATTCACCATGCTCAAAACCGGTTAAATATCTATACATCTATTACTATTGATATATATACCGCAATAATAATCATTTCATATATTTATAGTAAACCAAACTTCTAAATATACACGTGTGTGACTCGAGACCATACCAACTCAGTCTTCGCTGAAACTGAAGAAATTAACCTACTCCCACTCACACGCCCCCAAGAAAAAGGTCTTTGTGAAACATTGTGGATAATGAAGAAATTACTTGTTACAATTGTCGTCTGCAACTTCTTTCAATTTGGACCAGTTTAACATTTTGCCGTCTGGTATTGGGTTCAAAATGTAAATCTGTAAACATACGCCGATTACAGTGTCTTAGATACAAGAAATTGATCGGTATAATATATTGAGAAAGGGAGGTTTGTGAAGTCCTAGCAGGTTCTCTCTCTTCCGAAATGTTTTCTATATTTAAAAGTTGTCCATTTTATCTTATTTTTAGGAAGATGTACATTTCGTTGCTATGGGCATTTAGATATTTGATTATTGTTTAACTTCCTTTTACACACTTTTCTACATATATTGCAAAATATTAGCCTTTAATAGGCTTTTTTCTATGAGTGGCCTCTGCGTCTTTACTTCAAATTCAAACTTTTGTAAAAATGGGGACTTTTTCCTCAACTTCTTAAATACCAAAACATAAAAGTTTTACTTTTCATTCCGACGAACTCTTGCTCTTTCATAAGTATATTATTTTTTGCTGTATCTGGTTTCGTAATTGAAATATATTAGCAGGAGATTCTATTTTTCAGATGCTGGTTTCCATTGTAACACAATTACAAAGTATATCTTTTTGGGAGGATTTTTTCTTAAGAAACAGTATACAGTAATTGTATTCCTTTTGTAAAAGAAAGCTACTAGAGTATCTTGATGCAAATAAATTATTAGTCTAATTCATAATGCTAAAAGAGGGCCATAGAAAATTAACATTCAATTTCAACTGACAGAAATGTGATTGCTACGCCTTAACCCATTCCAACACAATCTCTCTAATAACGCGCTAAGATAAATATTTTAGGGAAACGTTGTTAGAAAAAGGAGTAATCGCTTGTCTCCTTTTCTCATAATGTTTTTCCCTTTCTCTTTTACTTTTCGAGCCAAAGCCTCTTAAATACGTGCAGCTATGATTAGTTTTCAATATCACCTAAAATAACGTCAGGCGAATTCAAAGTTTGGTACAGTACAACTATATTGTTATAGTATGCTGGTTTTCTCTGTGTATAGATTGTTTAATGAACCATGAATAACTGTATTTTTCGCTCGAACAGTTTGAAAAAGCGAGTGGAACAACATCACCATTTAAATAGCACATTTATAGGGTTTTGTGTATATTCTTCGATTTACAATAATGGACAAGGAAATACCTGGACCAGCGGGTAAATTTCTCATCGGGAGTTTACGCCAGTTCGATGCCAAACATTTCCAGAACTCCATGTTGAAATGGATGGAGGACCATGGACCGATTTACCAATTTAGGATATTGAGAAGGAATATCATTGTTCTTAGCGAACTGAATTTGATGGAGAAAGCCTTTTCGATGGAAGACCTAAATCACCGGCCGAATAACTTTTCAAATAAGCTTAGATATGGAGGAAAGGGTGCGGTATTTGCTAACTTTACGGAAAAAGAGGTCGTGTTTAAGGGACTGGTCTGGGGTGCCATGTCTGAGATGCAGACAGACGAAATCATCGCTCATTTAGTCGACAAAGAATTAGACGAATTCATATCGTCACTTAATACTGAGAGCAATTTAGACATGAGTATGTGTCTCTTGAGATCAATGGCGAACCAGATGTCAGCAAAATATTTGGGTGCAATGCCCTCTATTGACCACTGTAATGCAATGGTTCAGTATCTTAATGCATTGAATGGCTTATATCAAAATGGGAGAGAGACGGTGCTGACAAAGTTTCCATTTCTTAGATACATTCCGGGGCCGCTAAAGAGAGTGGTCGATAAGTTATGTACACAACAAAGGCATACAATTGAAAAATTCATGCAAGAAGCAACAAGAACTTACGTCAAAGGTGAGGAACACGGCCTGATTCATCGGCTGTTGACAGGAAAAGACAAGGAGAATAGTGCACGCGGCGTAAACTACATCTCGGATGACAACATTCATTGTTGCTTGTTGGAGCTTATCATTAGTTCAATAACACCGCTTTCCTCGTGCACTAACGGAGTGTTGTTAAGTGCTGTCGTAAATCCTGAGATGCAAGAGAAATTATATCTAGAGATTCAAAACAGCCACCCGGATTTTCCACTGACCAACACAGATCTGATTTATTTCCAAGCATTTGTTTTAGAATCAATTAGATATTTCACTTTTGCGACGATTACTTTCCCCCGAAACGTTTCAAAGGATACGATTGTTGACGGATATTTATTTAAGAAGAATTCGTTGTTGCTCGGTAGTTTGTACAATTTACACCATGACTCTAAGATCTGGGGAGATCCGTGGAATTTCCGTCCAGAACGTTTCCTTGACGACAGAGGAGCGTTATTATCAGACACAGAGGAGCCAATGAGATCTTTACAAATATTTGGATTCAAGCCAAGGATCTGCAGGGCTAGATCAACAGCCATGATTATGATGCACAAATACCTGATCAGAATCTTTCGTGAATATAAAGTACTGCCTCCCACTGGGGTGGAGTTACCGCCCTTTGATCCACGGGAATACGAGACAGTGACAGTGATCAGTATGCCCCAGTTCTACTGTAGATTCGAGAAGAGGGACTGTAATACATACAATTCTCATTTATAAAGACAAGTTTGGACACGTGTTTATTCGAATCTTTGTTAAAATTAAAGGATCGAGTCTATTAATCAAAACTTAATTGATTTATCAAATTATTTATTTATATCAGAAGTTAATGGTGAACTCTGACATTTTTCAAACAGTTTGCTTGGTTGGTGACTTAAGCGCCGTATTTATAGCTCATTCAGCTGCAGTCACGACTTTTAGGTCGTCAACTACGATTTATCTTTTGTTTTATGCCCACTGACAATATACTTTGCAAACTTACGTTGTTTAAAATCCCATATTGCCTTTTTTGGAGGTCAGTGTGCCAATAATCGCCACTCGCACGTCATAGCACTTAATGTTATCGTAACCCTATACCACACAATTTCTCTTAAGGAATTTAAGGAAAACATTGTGGGAAAACTAGGAATTACTTGTAACATGCGGTTTTTCAGATTATCACAAAGTTTTATACAGTATATGGTGCTTATTTTTTCAATCTAAGTTTAATTTGACTTAATGTGATCAGCAATTTCGGTCGGTACTAAATTTGTTTTACCTACAATAGGAATTTCAAGAAACAGATCCCGGCTGCACGCCAAAATATAAATCGACCTTTAAAAGAGTTAGATTAAAACTTATTCCCCCAAAGTTATGAGGTCGCTTATTATATTTTTTCACAAACAACGTTCGGGCATCTAAGAGAGTTTCAATAAACCCTCTTCGCTCTGTTTTCTTGTACAAACTCATCAAATATTTCATCCTTCATCATTCACTTGTGCATTATTTCACTGCATCAATTATTGTTTAATTACGAAAGACCGGTGGTGACATCATGTATTCACAGTTCACACTTCAAACTTCATACATATTAAGTCTGAAGTTGGAAGTGTGAAATGTGAATTATGAGACCCGTGGTGACTTCTTAAATTCACATTACATAATAAAACCAAATTAAATTTGAAGTTTGAGGTGTGAAGTTGGAAGTTTGAAGTGTGAGGTGTGAAGTTTGAAAATTGAAGTGTGAAGTTGGAAGTTTGAAGTGTGAAGTTGGAAGTTTGAAGTGTGAAGTTTGAAGTTGGAAGTTGGAAGTATGAAGTGTGAAGTTGGAAGTTGGAAGTATGAAGTCGGAAGTTGGAAGTATGAACTGTGAAGTTGGAAGTATGAAGTGTGAAGTGTTCAGTGTGAAGTGTGAAGTTTGAAGTTTGAAGTGTGAAATTTGAAGTGTGAAGTTTGAAGTGTGAAAATTGAAGATTGAAGTGTGAAGTTTGAAGTTTGAAGTGTGGAATGTGAAATTTGAAGTGTGAAGTTGGAAGTTGGAAGTTTGAAGTGTGAAGTTGTAAGTTTGAAGTGTGAAGTTTGAAGTTGGAAGTTGGAAGTATGAAGTGTGAAGTTGGAAGTTTGAAGTATGTAGTCGGAAGTTGGAAGTATGAAGTGTGAAGTTGGAAGTATGAAGTGTGAAGTGTGAAGTTGGAAGTTTGAAGTGTGCAGTGTCAAGTGTGAAGTTTGAATTTTGAAGTGTGAAGTTTGAAGTTGGAAGTTTGAATTGTGAAGTTTGAAGTGTGAAGTTTGAAGTTTGAGGTGTGAAGTTTGCAGTTTGAAGTGTGACTTCAAACTTCCGACTTCCAACTTCATACTTTTAACTTCCGACTTCAAACTTCCGACTTCATACTTCCAACTTCATACTTCCAACTTCACACTTCAAACTTCCGACTTCATACTTCCAACTTCACACTTCATACTTCTAACTTCACACTTCAAACTTCCGACTTCATACTTCCAACTTCACACTTCATACTTCCAACTTCACACTTCATACTTCCAACTTCACACTTCCAACTTAATACTTCAAACTTCCGAGACCCAACTTCATACTTCCAACTTCACACTTCCAACTTTAGACATCATACTTCCAACTTCATACTTCCAATTTTACACTTCAAACTTCCGACTTCATACTTCCAACTTCACACTTCATACTTCCAACTTCAAACTTCCGACTTCATATTTCACACTTCAAACTTCCAACTTCAAACTTCCGATATCATACTTCCAACTTCACACTTCCTACTTCACACTCCATACTTCCAACTTCACACTTCAAACTTCCTACTTCATACTTTCAACTTCACACTTCAAACTCCCGACTTCATACTTCCAACTTCTCACTTCAAACTTCCGACTTCATACTTCCAACTTCTCACTTCCAACTTCAAACTTACGACTTCACACTTCAGAGTTACTATGTATGAAGTGTGAACTGTGAATTCTTGATGTCACCACCGGTCTTTCGTATTTAATTGTGTATTGTTTCACTGCACATGTATGTAATCTTCAAATTGGAGGAAATAAAGAATATGTATGTATGTAGGTATGTAGGTACGACGTTAACGTCTTTAACAACCAATTTACTTTTTGTTACATGTAATTTGCCTTAAAATTTACAAATAACTCTTCATTTAATATTTAAGACGAACTTCCTACTGAAAAAGCACTGTAGCTATCCCTTTGAAACTTCGTGGTTTTTGTGATAATTTTTGTTTGTTTTCTTGTCTTATTTTGTTTTTTAAAAGTGCAGTAGTTAAGAACTGTTGCTCTGGGTTGTTCATGTAAATTTACCTTGATGGTTTTTTTTTTTTTTTTTTTTTTTCAGACTTAATTTTGTCCACAACATATCTCTTAAAATTATAGTCGTTTTCAACTCGAACCTTTATAGCTGGATAGATCTCATTGGTTTTAACCATATTCATGCTCAACCAGGAATATTCCTGTTTTGCAGAATGTAAAGACTGTAAAGACAAAGATTAGCCAGCACATATGTGCAGTCTTTTCTTAGTCTACACCACCAGCTTGTTTCTTTTATGACCGAGTTGTCATAGGATAATTTTTCAAAATAGATATTATCTAAATATCAGTACTTTCAGCCCTTTGACTTTAAAGTAGTTATTTTGAAGATTTCTTCCAGCATGACAAGGGTTAATCTTAGCATATCACCGGAATTATAGTTATTATCGAGTTGAAACTCCTTAGCTGGATAGGTCTCAATGGGGAGAATTGCAGTAGGTAGTTTATTTGAAATTTCAAAAGTCATTTATCTTATTGGGAAGTTATTTTTACTATAACCCTTGCTTTAGCTTGCTTAACTATTTTAGCTTAACTATTCGAAGAACAGGGAGGGTGCTATTCCAGTCACCTGGGCGTCGGCGTCGGCGTCACGGTTTGGTTAAACCATACGTGCAAGTGTAATATCTCAGTTTCTACTAATGCTTTTGCTTTGAAACATTGCACATGCTTTTGCGACCATCATATCATCTTCTAGGCAAAGATTCATTACAATTATATATATTATAGTTGAGTTTTAACCCTTTACGGATGTAGAAATATTTGGTTAGGCCTAAACCTTGCGTGCAACTGCCATATATCTTTGCTAACTCTCTTTCTACCAATGCTATTACTTTTAAACTTTGCACATGCTTTTGTGACAATAATATCAGCCTCTAGAAACAGATTCAATACTCTGACATTCATTTCAGTAAAATATCAACCCTTTTCGGACTTAGAAATTCTTGGTTAAACTTTACATGCAAATTACCCAGACATTCATTTTAGTGGAATTTCAACCCTATTTTGACTTGGAAATTCTTGTTTGACTTAACATTTTAATTGAACGATTTGTTTTTATCTCTATTACTACTTACGCCTAATGTCGATATTGAATTGATGTTGCAATGCATCACTCAGAATAGTCCAGCGTTGCTCTCCTCTGGCAGCTCTTGTTGATATTTGCATTTGTTTGATATGTATTTTTACTTAAATTCTCAACAGAGCATAGAAATCAGTGTATAGATTTATGTAAAGTACAAGAAGTGTAATTCTGCCGCAGTCATAGCGCAGTTGGTAGCGCATCAGACTCCCAATCTTCAATCATGGAGTGTCATGGGTTCGATCCCTGACGGCGGCACATATCCTTTCCGACATTTGTCTCTCACCAATGGGTGGATAATCGTAAACCTAAATGGGATAGCAGCTTATTGGGAAAAGTCTTTTTTGAAGGACTCCTACTTTGGCTAGCTTACATTTTTTAGTTATTTCCTTTTCTGTGACTTAATAAATACTGAACTTTTGTATAAGGTGTATCTCTGAATGCTTACAACCTGCCAACGTTAAATACAGCTCAGGGAGGGAAATTACTCAGTAGCTGGCTTACATGATTTTTGAGTTATTTCCCTTAAATCAGACGCGTGTAATACCCACATATTCAAAAGCGCTCTTCTCGTGTTATCGAGCAGTTTCCAATAGGGACGGGCATGCTATTGTAGATCTTGTTTGTGTAGATTTTCTTTGTATAAGGGATGCGTACAAGATGTCTGGTCAAGAAACTATTTCAAGCTGTGCATGTGCTTTACACAACTGAAAATTCAAAAATTATCCCAAAGATACTTTACTCTGGCCTTCATTTTGGTGTAAATTGTTCCTTAGTAGACATTAAATTACTTGTATACAACTCAAAATTTGCTAAGGATCACCATTTCGTTCAATGATTTAAAGCTAAAAAATCGAGACAACAAGGTTTTTTAAAAAAAAATAAAGATATGTTAATATTCGGACTCGATGACCCTATAGCAAAAATGTCGATTCGGCATATATACCACGCACAAGGATCTCTGGAAATGACATACCCCTTACAACGTGTTTCATTTGCCTCGTATCCTCACGTGCGTTAGTACATTTAGCAAACATTCATCAAAGTTATCACAAATTTTAGATTGAATCCATTTTAATATGGCAGATAGACGTTTAAGACGCCATCCTAGCCAAGATGAGATGAATATGGGGACATTGGGATGCTTCGTTCTGGGTTATTACAAAGGCATGTTGATAATGTCCTCGGTGTGTCCCAGAGTGTTGTTTTCAGAATGTGGAATCGATTTATTAAGATCGGAAATGTTTGCTTGGGACAATGACGTTCAAGACCTATATCTGGTGGTTCAGACACGACGTCACTGATTTAACAACGCAATAAAGCTACGTACGACTACTAGAACGCTACCGGTGTTCGCATGATCGGTTTGGCGGATCTGCATCGTGGTTTGGGGGGAGAATAAGTGCCCAGGGGAAAGCGAGCCCCCACGTCATTGACAACGGCACGTTGACGGCTCTCAGGTACGTAAACGAGATCTTGGATGTTTACACTCACAAATATGCAGCTGTCGGTGGTGAAAATTTCATTCTGATGGATGGCAATGCTCGTGCACATAGAGCCCGCATTACCGAACAAGCCACAATCATCCCCTTGGAATCACCAGCTATATCCCCGGATCTAAATCCGATAGAGCATGTTTGGGATATGTTACAGACAGCTGTTTCAACACGCCCCATGCAACCAGCATCTGTATAGGAGCTCAGATAGGTTCTTCTTGAAAAATGGGATCAAATTCCACAATAAAAGTTGATGAGGCTTATCAGCAGTATGCGGAGGCGTTTTCAGGCTGTAATCGAAGCAAGGGGACATCACATACATCACTAAAGTGCATAAAACTTTAAAAAAAAATACTCGATTTGTTCATTTTCATGGTAGCACCGAAAATTTTGATTTATTTTACCATTAAGTCCTCCGTGAAAGCCTTACTCTCAAAATAAATAACACAGAGACATTCGCTCTTTAACAAAATCGCAGTAACTAAAACGCTAAAGTTCTAGGAAACACAAAATATTTGTGTAAATCCTCACGACACAAAAATATTTAACTAGAAAAAAGTGATCATTAGCAAATTTTTGTAGTATGCCAAGCCTTGCCGTCAACTGGCTGTTCTTTTTCGCAGTGTTCATCCCGTATGCTACATTGTACTACCCGAGATCATGTTTCCTTCGCAGTCATGAAATGCGGACACACAATTGTGTTGTTAAGCGAAACAGGCGTTTAGATTTGCTCTTTTGGACTCCAGTGAATTGTCCAATCACGGCTGCCAATCAATGAATCAGTCGGCTAATCAAATCACATTTAGACCTTGTCGACTTCAACTTCTTTGAATTTGGCCTAGTCCAATGGCTTAAAACACTAGGCTAGAGATTTCATGAACATTTAGTAAGGAAAGGAGAGAAATATTCGGTGTGAAGGATTCCTCTCCCTCCCATTTGAGTTATGGAAGATTGATCTGAAGCTTCATGATGACTCTTGAACATTTTAGTTATCCGTTAAGGCGCAATATTTTCAGTATGCACACACAGTAGTCAATTTTTAAGTTACCCGTTTCACACAATATACTTATTCGGGTAAATTTTATTCGGAAGAATCAAAAAAGATCACACGAATTTCAAAACGATGTTATTTATATATATGGTAGTTTAAGCGGTTTCTAGAGAGTGATACTTTGTTGTTGTTTTCTTTCTTTTTTTTTCAGATCTATCTTGTTAATAAGCTCTCCGAAATTATTTTTCATTTTACAGAATAATAAAGAGACACCGATATAAGGAACGGATAGTAAGTCGTTCCCACGAGATAATCAGCCAACCAGGTTACTTCTGTAACGCGGCATCATTTCAAAGTTATACATAGCTCAAATAAGAAAAGAACGACTTTGGTTGGTTATTTATCTCGTGTCCATGGGATAGCAAAACAAATTACAGGTGTATAAAACGTTCATTACAACGGGTTTTTTTTGTTTGTTTATTTGTTTGTTGGTTTGTTTTGTGTTTGTTTTGTTTTGTTTTTGTTTTTTGTTAGGTGTTTTTTGTTTGTTTGTTTGTTTGTTTGTTTGTTTGGTTGGTTTTTTTTTTGTTTTTTTTCCATTACTGAATCATTAACAGTTCGTTGCCCTTAAAAAAGAAAAAACTATAAAGTGAAACATTCTTCGATTTTTTTTTTCTTTTTATGAGATAGTCTGAATTTAAAAAAGGCGCACGTTACATCTGCATGCCACCGTATGATACTCACTTAGATTCTAGTAATGAGTGATTTTCTTATCACCTTTTTCGATTTTTCTTTTTTCACATTTTTCATAAAGATTACCGATTAAAGGATTTGAGAAAAATTACTTAACGTCTTTTTTTTTTAAAAAAAAAATAGTAGTATAAAAAAGGAATGGGGGAGTGGAAAAATAACAAAATATTTTCTAACATGTAATTAACATGTAATTATCTATCCGTTTATTCATTTATTTATTTATTATTTGTCTAAGATAGATTTTAGGTAAAAGTAGTTTTTATGTATTTCAGGAATGTCGCCAACTGCACTCAAATTGTGGTGAACTTTTAAAAAGCATGCTATTTAACCCATTATCACTTAATTCCGCTTTTTAAACATCTCAAGAAAAAAGCTCTGGAAAACATTGTGGACAAAGAAGAAATTGCTTGTGACAGGCAATTTCTTCATTGTCCACAATGTTTTCTAACCAACAAGGAATTTATTTTCTAAATTTCACTAACTTCTTCCAACTTCTTTCAATTTGAACCAGTCTAAGACTTTGTCAAATAGTAAAGGGTTAACTCCTGTGTTGCTTCAGCCTAGATTATTTATCATAACCTTTGGCAAAGAAGATTACTTAACAAAACTATGCTTTGCTAGCTTACAGTGCTTTCAGTACTTTGATTACTATATATAAGAAATTGCGCCCTGCTCATATAAGCCATATTGAACATCAGATTATAATTTCTGTAAAAAAAATCTGATAAACGATTATTCAGGAATCATTCCTATTAGATTTTGTCGAAATCTGTCGAAATGTTTCCTAGGAGAAGATTCTTGAGTTTTCACCATGTACCTTTTTAGTGAATAGATAATAAAAATGCTACCTGTGAAAGCAATGTTTTCACCTATCCAAATCCATTTCAAAGAAACTGATAAAGAGGCATAAAGGGATCATTCCTGTGAAATTTTAATTAAATCCTCTCCAAATTCTAAGAAGAGGGTTTTCAAAATTCTATCATTATAATGAAATTAGCTCAACCATTAAAAGCCATGCTTCATATCTTTGAATTGGGCTGATATAGGTCACACGAGGTTGATTCCAGTGAAATCAGTTGAAATTCGCCCGGTAGTCTATATGAGTACAGAAATTTAAAGAAAATGTTTAAGTACAGGTGCACTTCGGACACAACGCGATAATTTGTAACAGCATTGCTGGCTTGTAGCTAGTGCAGTAAAAACTGGATTTCTTTTGTAATTAATTTGACCCGTGATCTGTGGTCTTACAATGTAGGGCTTGATTACAAAGCTCTAAAGCATATTTTTAGCCTACATCTTGCGAAATGATCCATATTTCCAGATTTTACACTGGATGTTTACATTTATCAAAACACAACTACAGATACAATAAGATAAACATACAGACAGAAAGGACACAATGGGTGTGTGAGCGGATATATGGATAGAAGAACTTGTTCAGTCATTGTATCTTTGGAGCAGAGTCTGACATAATCTAGTTCTTTTTGTCAAGGATTTCGCATGTCCATATAAATTAAGGGGCTCTTTGTGGTGGGCTTAAGCATTGGGTAGCCTATGGTGTTAAAAAGTTTATCCTTGTGTGATTTTTGTCACATTGATTATACACATATTTGAAATGCTATGGTCTTATGTTGGAGTAATAAAGGCTTTTATTGCTTCTGCTGAAAATCATTATCATTATTCCATTTTGATAATAGAGCACATGTTTTGATATATCTTTGAGTTTACCTTTAAATTATGATTTTTCAGGTATAATACATGAATTTTACCTCTATGATGTATTGATTTTGTAAACTTTTCAATGCCATAACGAAACCTTCACCACCATAACAGAAACCTTCACCACCATAACAAAATGGATGTTATGGTTGTAAGCAGTTACGATAGTGAAAGATATACTGTTTGGGGACATCTAGATGGCTTGTATTTTCGAAATGTTGATGGGCTTTAAACAATGGTAACCATTTCACCCATTGTTACATCTTGTGATATAATTCGCAATTAAATGCTTGCCTATAAACTATTTTCAGCGTTACGGTAGTGAACACACGTAGGCTAAGTATATAGATTCATTTTTTTTTTTTTTTTTTTTTTTTTATTTTCAAAGACAGTTTTTTATTGTTGGCCATGCTGGGTATTATATGCAGATATTCCCCAATAACAACCCATTAACAAAAACATACAAAAAGTTGAAGAATGCTTTATATATCAATCACTGAAACTAAGTTATTGACAAAAATAAGTCATGTGACGGTAATGAACTTAAAGCAAGGGGACACACTTCAAAAACGAGTATTTCCCACATACTCAATATATATACTCAAAAGACAATTTATATTTGCTCGGGTTTTCATACATTTGTCAAAGGAAAACGTTATCAATATAGGTTTTCGGGAGTGCCCCCCCCCCCAAAAAAAAAAAAAAAACGAAGCCTGTTTCACTAACATTGGTGTTTTGGACACATTGGTTTATACCAACCGTAATGATTTTGCCGCAAAAATAACAGTATTATGAAATCGTGACCTTATAATTGTTTGTTGTATTTTACCTGAACAAAATGATGCTAATTTATACCATATTTCCTTTCTTATATCTTTACAGCCTGGTTATTAAATTCCTACTAAAGTCTAAGGACATGTTTTTCCCATTATCTGTAGAATTGCCATATATGTAGGCCTACATGGTAGATTTTGAAATCAGATCCCCTAGATCGATCACCTCTAGTAGAAAACATTTTATATGTATTTCTACCATTAGGGTACTATAAACGTTGGTCACAGGCGAAAAAAAGGCCTTGGTCTAAAGGAATTTAATTTTTGATTGATGATGTGTGTGCTTGTACAGATTTCTTTATAAAAATGTAATTGGTAAAAAAACTCTACTTCTATATCAGGCACCTATTATTATTATAAATTTATATGAAAGGGCCACATGTCAAACTTTGTCATCCCTTGGTGTGAAAAGTACGTTTTGTCAAGTAATCTGTAACCTTGGCAACCAACATTATTTACACCGGAAGTGATTAAGGACACAACTTCCGGATCGAAATGTAAACACGCTAGCGGCCGATTCGAGTTAAAAAGCTATTGGATAAACATCTGTGGTACCGTGAATTAAGTATTAAGCGAAGTACCGATATTTAAGTTATGAAAGAACGACAAACCCGGTCTATTTGCATTGTTGATGAGATTTAAGGTAAGAGATTTCTGTTTATTATGGCTTGATAAACACGGTTCACTAACTACCTAGCTGCGATATCGTTGCCCTTTTTCTGATAATATGCCAGCGTGCAGCAGCTTATCAGAAAAAGAGCTACACTATAGCGAGCGGCAGATAATTAGAAAGAGGACTACGCAGGCTGTAGATACCATCATCACTATAATCAAGTTTTCTACCGGGAGTACAACTACCGATACCTTTCTTTCAGCACCATACCTGAAACCATTTCATTTAACACTATCCTTTTTTTTACAAATTAAAAACTGGTCCAATTCGGAAAAGTGAGATGACAATTAAAAGTGTTTGCACTTTGAAAAGTAATCAAACTAGAGGTTAGAAAAATTTTGGGAAAAGAAGAAATTGCTTGTAACAAGCAATTTCTTCTTTTCCCAGAATGTTTTCTCAAGTATAGAATCACAGGGACATAAAAACATGGGATTGTAAGCAAAAGGGTTATTCGCAGCTTTACTTTAATCAATAGCTAAAACCCTCCTCTTAATCCACTTTATAAATGATCACATGATTTTTCTCTCATTTACCCATTCCCACACAGTGACGCTTTTAAACGCCTCATCAATACTAAGCTTTCTTCATTGTCCACAATGTTTTCTATCCAAAATAACTTTAAAAAAAATCCAAATTGCATCAACTTCAAATTGCCCTCTTCAATTTCTTTCAATTTGGACCAGGCTATATTTTTTTTTTTTTTTTTTTTTTGGCGGAATGGGTTAAGTTAGTTTCATTGAAATTTCTGGCAGAAAAATGAGAGAATCTCTCATTATCTCACCCAAAATGACCCCTGTTAGGCCCCATGTCTGGCCCATTAGATGTACTATAGTGGTCTCAACGTCAGTTCTTATTTTAATGTTAGGATATCTTTTTTTTTCTGTCTTAGCTTTTCATCAGAAAATTTGTACATTTATATCTAAGAAGGCAGTCAAACTGCCAACTCAATGAAATTTTAGACTGCTTCAAATTGAAAGCAGTTGAAGTTTACAATTTCAGATGATTGAATTTTATAAACTTTTTTCTTTTAGGTAGAAAAAATGCAGGAAATGAAGAAAATGCTTGTTACAATGTTCTCCAAAGCTTGTTTGGTATCAAAAAGCATTATTGGTTGGAAATGGGTTAAAGAGTCAATAGGATTTTTTTTTACAGACAATGCTAGCTATAAATGGACTAGCTGGAGGTCCAGACAAAGATCAGACTTCATGCAAAACTAGAATGAACACCAAATCAGACTTTTATGAGAGAAATATAATTTCGACTCTGTGCATAAGTGTTGTGCATATTCCTGTTGTCAAAACTATTTCGAAAGAGCTCACAATCAGCAACTGTCGATTTATACTTTAAATTATTTATGACACTTATTTATCCCTTAACGGATTTCAAGATTGCAAAAATTTAGACTGGTTTCGAATTGAAAGAATCATGGACAACAAATATACTTTTGATGTAAACCTAAATTAAATCATCCTAAGTGGCATAAAAATATTGTGAGAAAAGGAGAAATTGTCTGTTTCAAGCAATTTCTCTTATTTCCACAGTGTTTTCTCAAGTATAAAATCACAGCAGCCTTAAATCATAGGTTTACATAGGAAAGGGTTAAACATAAGATTTTTTCAACATTCCGGGTAGAAAACATTGTAGAAAATTAACAATTTCCTTATTGCTAGCAGTTTCTTCTTTTTACACTAAGTTTTACAAATGATTTTAACTTTAGAGGTGCCAAAGGCGTCTTTGTGTGAGAGTGGTTTAAAACAAATTCTAATTTTCACTGCATGTTGTTCTGTTTTTGTCTTCTTCACTACTATCAATCAACTTACTTTTATATTTCATTACAGAACACAATTTTGGTTCCAAAATAGAATATTTAACTCAAATTTAATGTTTAATATTGGATATGGTCATTACAAATTTTTTATGAAGAAAAGGGTTGAGAAAGATTGCTTGACAAACAAAAACTGTGAAACAATTTAAAAGGGCAAATCTTGAATGAATGGCTTATGAAAAATCCATTTGTTTGTATTTAATTCTTTTGTATTATGCCATTTGCCACAAAATATCAATTTTCACCTTAGGCCCTATTCAGCCATCATACAGAACAGTAAATTTGACCAGTTGCCTAAAATCCAAATTTCAAAATGGTTTAATCCTGTCCTGTACGAACCTGGGATTTTACATCCCTGTGAGATTAATTTACTTGAGAAAACATAGTGGAAAAAGAAGAAATGGCTTGTAACAAGCAATTTCATCTTTTCCCACAATATTTTCTATCACATGGGATGGTTTCATTTAAAATTGAATCCATTTATTTGTCAACTGCAACCCCTTTAAACTTGGACCAGTCTATAATTTCTAAAAACAGGTAAGGGTTAACCCATCTAAAATATTTATTGCTGTTTTAAGAACAAAGCTTTAGAAAACATTGTGGTAAATGAAGAAATAACTTGTTACAAGCAATTTCTTCAGCGCTCACAAAAAGTCAAAGATTTTTAAAACTTAACCAGTATGAATTCTAAGTTTGTAACTTTTTTAACCCTTTCCTGTAAAACCCCTGAATTTAAGTTGCTATGATTTCAAACTTGAAAAACAAGCAATTTCTGCTTTTTTCCACAATATTTACTACCACATAGGATGGTTTCATTTCAGATTGAACCAAATTTTCCCTATTTCTATCTACAATTTCTCTCAATTTAGACCAGTCTAAAATATCAGAAAACAGAAAAGTGTTAAGTTAGACCAATCTTAAATTCTGTTGACTAATAGCTGGTTGAATTGAAAAAAAAAGTGACAGAGATTTAATACTGCATATCAATTGAAATATTTTATATAAATATATAAGATACAAGTTAGTGATGAAATTGACAGAAAACAATCCCACATTAGAAGCCTCCCACAAGTTTAGCAATAGTGTAAAATAAAGAAAATTCTTGCAACTGGCAATTTCTTCATTTAATATAATCTTTTCTACCCAGAAAAAATTCCATTCACCTTTTATTGTGGTTGTCAACCACTGTCAATTTGGACCAGTCTAAAATGTTATCATCTGGCAATGGCGTAAAGCAGGAATTTGAGATCAAAAACATTACCTATTAATAATAAATCAGGAACATCAATCCAGAAACATACAGTACCTTTACATTATTAATTAACGGGTTAATTGCATATTGACTTGTTTAATGGTAAAAGTCAAGTGGTTGATTGAATGTCCTTTATAACATATAATCATGAACTTTGTAAGTAAAATCAGTAAAAAAAAATAGGGGGGGAATCATAACGCAATATTCTGTTTTTCTCTTACCCTCATTATATTGTACCCTATCTGGATGTTCAAAACCAGTGGTGAATTAAGAGGGGGGTTCATGTGGTTCAAACAAACCCCCTGAATAGCCTGATTATTTCCTTTTTTGTGTTGAAATTTAATAAAAGTCGGGTAATAGTTGGAAAATAGTTGAACCCACTTTACAAAAACCTGTAACTGCCTCAGAAAACATGGTAACCACAGCCTAAAGAAGATACAGATAGTTATGTTCTGGTAACCAGTTTAAAGTGATATTTCAACGGCGCTGGTTTAACCTATTATCACACAGTGGTGTTTTAACCCTTGTCATGCTGAATAAAACCCTGTTCAAATTTGCATTAAAATCAAAGCACTGAAAGCATTTGAAGTGTCAATTACGGGTTAATATTTATTTTGAAAATGTGTCTAATAAACAACTCTGAATAAAAAGCGGCACACAGGTGGTGTAGACTAAGATCTGTCTGCACATAGGTGCAAACTGATCTTAGTCTACACCTCCTGCCAAAATAGGAATATTCAGTGTTCAGCATGATGAGGGTTAATTCATATACAGATTAAAGCTATGAAAAATAGTGAGATATTCAAAACAAATCTATTTCACATGGTGCTTTATATTGGGCATTGATTATCCTTATTTCACCTAATGAATATTATAATTCTGTTAACTCTTTGTTATCCCATAAACATAGTTTAGTCTGCTCAAATCTCAGCAGCTGTTGCATGGATTTGATTCAAACTTTACAAATAGTATTTTCAACAAGAGGAAAATGGTTTGCATAATTGTGGTCCAATAATATTTAACAGGGTTATGGCCCTTTGATGAAATGTCTTATTCAATCTTTTTCTTGTCAGCTACTAAGTGGATTTACTCAAATTTCACATGCGCACAAATTGAAGTATTTTAGTATTATGTTTCAAGCAATTTCTTCATTGACCTCCAAAGCTTTTATTTTAGATGTTAAAGAAGCGGGATTGATTGGGAATGGGTTAAATAGCAAGCTTTTGAAGAAGTTATCTACAATTTGAATAAAGATCATTCATGTGGCCTTACATAGCAGTGGGCATAGTGAAAACATAATTGTACTAGTTTTTATGGCGTAGGCTTTCAATGGATTCCAGTGGCAGTTTGCACTCATTGAACTCTGAGAAGATCTCAAAATTTTGTCTGTTAACTTTCGGCTTCGCTAGCCAAAAAGACCCTGTTCAGACCATGAAATCCATTTCATCAATTCATTAGCCATATAGTGTTTTAGTTTATTACCGTATGACAAAATTTCAGACTGCTCCAAATTCAAAGAAGATGCAGATGACAGTTTTGAGTTGGAAAAAAGTCTATAATGAAGATATTTCTTGTAACAAGAAATTTCTTCATTTTCAACAATGTTATTATAGCTTCTTTCTTAAGAGGCATAAAAAGGCAGGATATTATGGACATTGGTTAAGAAATACTGTTATAAGCAATCATTTTCTTTATGTGGTAGCATAATCTAATGGACTGATGAATATTTGTCTGCTGGCGTCTGAAATATGTAAATACAGCTTTAATGAAGCTATATTAACCCATTCCCACACAAGCCCACTTTTTATACCTCTCAAGAAAAAGAGAATTCTTAAATGTCAACTATGTGTTCTACCTTAAAAGGCAAGGATTTTCTTGATCATGCAAACAAACCTTAAATTGTCATGCAACTTCTTTCAATTTGGACAACTTCACAAGTCTAAAATATTGTCCTATGGGACCTTAACCCATTCCAACTCATTCCCTCCTTTTTACGCCCCTCATTAAAAAAAACTTTGGAAAACATTGTGGATAATGAAGAAATTGCTTGTATCAAGCAATTTCTTCATTATCCACAATGTTTCCTATCCAAAAAGACGAAAAAATTCAAAATTCCACCAACTTGAAATTGTCGTCTGCAGCTTCTTTCAATTTGGACCACTCTAAAATTTTGCTGTGTAGAAATGGGTTAAACCAGATGACAAAATTTAAAACTGGCCCAAATGATAAGAGTTGCAGATTGCAATTTAATGAGTATGGAATTTAAATGTTCTCATCTTTCTTCATCTTCACTATGTTTTCACAATTGATTTTGTTGGGAGGCATAAAAAGAGTCATCACGTGGGAATGGGTAAAGAATATTTTAGTCACCCACCAACAATTTTCTTCTTTCAGGAAAAAAGAATGAGTGAAAGGAGCCAGTAAGGTCTCACAGAAAAAACAAAGGTTGAGCATACCCCAGTACAATGGGTACTAGAAAGATAGAGCCTGTATCAGGGAGACCCCCAAGACCAATGGCATCAAGGTCAAGGTCACAGGAGAGCTTGCACAGCATACACTATCATGATGAAGCAGAACTTGCTCAAAATGTTGGCAGCAAGCCCTTGGTAAGGAATATTTTCAGCCCATAACCTTAAACCAGCTAATTACTTTAGACTCTTCTGAATTTGAAGAAGTTTCTGATATGTGTGGATTAGAAAACAAATACTACCCAGTAACGAAAGCCAAAAAGAGAAATTGCTTTTCACAAGCAATTTTATTTTCTTTTTCCACAAGGCCAGAATTTGGACTTCCAAACTTTGTAGATGATCAAAATGCTTGCCCTTGGTTTTATAGCTTATTCCAAAACTATGATTTATTTTGTGTTCTAGGTATAGTCAATCCTTCAGATTGCACAACATCATCAGGTGAACTTTCAAGGTCACCAGTGTTTCACATGGAAGAAAGATTATATTTTTGCACGAGTCTGTAGCTATTTGACTGATCTTAAGCCCTGCCCACTGACTCCACTAACCATACACTGAATCAGACAGGAAGTTCAACTTAAGTAGATAATAAACAGCATTAGTTTGCAAAAATTAAGGCCATTAGCTTGTACTAAAACATAAAGTGGTTGATTGGTAACCTAAACACCATAACTATGGCTTGAATAAGCCGTAATTACAACTTTTAAGTTGCCAAACCAACACAAATGCTTCAAATAAATCTTGGCCAATGTTGGAGTTCAAAGCTCACGTCCATAAGCTCTGTTAGCAAAATTAGCCCATTCAAAAACAAGCCTACTTTCTATGCAACTGCGCTCAAGAAATGAAACACATTGTGGACACAATGCTTTCTACCCTAAAAGGCAAAGATTTTCTGAATTCCACCAGCTTTAAATTGCCACGTGCATCCTCTTTTAATTTGGACCAGTCTAAGGTTTTGTCATGTGGTAACATTTTTACCCAGTACCTCAAAGGGAAAA
Source organism: Fragum fragum (assembly GCA_946902895.1). Taxonomy (NCBI): domain Eukaryota; kingdom Metazoa; phylum Mollusca; class Bivalvia; order Cardiida; family Cardiidae; genus Fragum; species Fragum fragum. The sequence goes on from OX336372.1 coordinate 36,710,112, forward strand.
TTTAGACTTGTTCGAATTGAAAGCTGTTGCAGACGACCAGGTCTTCACAGACCAGCTAGCGAACATTACTCCTGATGACGTAACGATGACGTTGGTTTGATGTAATTTGAACTAAATGCAAGGTTCTAACGGTTATTCGCGCCACGTGAATGCCCTATAATCTTTGTAAATGTCTCGGATTAATCTAAAAATAGATTAATAGCCTACATAGGCTAAAATTTCTAAAGTTTATGAAATTTTTAATTCTTTCAACATTGGACAGAAAACATTGTGTAAAATGGAGAAATTGATTGTTACAAGCAATTTCTTCATTTCACACACTTTTTTTCAAACTATTTTTCTAGAGGGGTGTCAAAAGTTTCACTTTGTGGGAATGGCCAGATTATCAAAAAATTGTGTGCTGGGGATGAGACTGTTTGCAATTTTGATATTTTAGTAGAGTTTGTGCTTTTGTTAAGGATAGCACTCTTCATGGCAATCTGTGGTGCTCTCACAGATTACAGTAAATTGCAATCTTCTAGAGTGGGGATATAAATGAATGTGTTTTTGAAAAAGTTGGTCAGTCTGGGGCATCCAGGTGGTCCAATGATGAAAAGCAGGACTACCAATTCTAAGGTCCGTAGACCAGATCCCAAAACGTGACAGGATTCTTCAGAGCTACTTGCTTTCTCTTGGCCCAACTGGAAGAGAACTGGTAAGAAACTCAGAGGTAGTTTGTCATGTGTTGATGCTTAACACTGGGCACATTGTAGAACCAAGGAGATCTATTTGAAGAAGAGCTAGGGGCATATGAACCTAGATCTCATTGTATCAGCTTCTTTCTCTCTCATGGCCCGTACCAAATATAAGTATGCAGAGAGCCCAGAAATAACTGAATCCTACAATTAGGCAAAAAGGTGGTCAGTCACTCAAGCAAGATCAGTCTTTCAACAAAAGAAACTTTAGATAGAAAGTAATTCTAATTCTTACATGTTTATCCCCTTAGGGACAAAGTTCTTATTTATTATAAAGGTACTTTGCTTAAGAAAGTTTTCAATGTTGAATTAAATAGGAAATCACTAACCCATAACATCAATATTTTGGCCTTTGACATTATTCATTATTAGATTTATTTACAATGTGTGAAATGAGATTTTTTGCTCTATTATGGGCATTGAATCATTCCTAATTTGTTTGTATAATATTTTTATTTAACCTTAAAGAATATGTTTTGATCAAAAGAATGATGCATCTTTACTTTTTGTCTGGTATTCTAATATTTGGCCTAGTTTGAGTTTGAAAGCCTTAACCCATTCCCACTCAATCCCTCCTTTTTACGCCCCTCAATGAAAAAGCTTTGGAAAACATTGTGGAAAATGAAGAAATTGCTTGGATCAAGCAATTTCTTCATTATCCACAATGTCTTCTATCCAAAACGACGAAAAAATATAAAATTCCATCAACTTGAAATCATCGACTGCAGCTCCTTTCAATTTGGACCGGTCTAAAATTCCACTGTGTTGGAATGGGTTAATATCTGTAAAAGAATTAATTTTTAACCCTTGTCATGCTGTATAAATTACCTTACTGGATTTCTGTCATATCAAAGGGCTGAAAGCACTGGTAGAACTTTCTCTTCAATATTCAATAAATCTTTTTAGAAATCAACTTCATAAACAACTCTGGCAGAAAAAGTACAAGCAGGAGGTATAGACTGAGATCAGCCTGCACATAAGTGCAGTCTGATCTTAGTCTACACCTCCTGCCAAAACCGGAATATTCCGATTCAGCATGACAAGGGTTAACAATATTTTCCATTATGCTTCTTTTTCTCTATCACATCAAGATATACTAGAGTCAGAGGACATATCACACCTGTCAATCAAGGATCAATCAACCATTCAAATCAGAATAGAAATGTTCCTTATGTGATGCTCTTTAAAAATTGCTGAAAGAATTGAAACCTGTTGAAACTCTGGTTGCCATGGCAACAAAAGTGAATTTTTTAAATAAATTTTAAAAATATTCTTCTCCTGACCCAGAAGTCGTTGAACCTTGATATTTGCATGAAGCATCAGTACATTTACCTCTTTTAGAATTGCTAAAATCATTACCCACAGGTCCCCAGGGGCAGGGTTGGTCTTATATAGAAATAAAGAAGAATTTTGAAAAGAACATCTCCTCCCAAACCACTTGACCAATTTCAACCAAAGAATTGAAATCAGTTGAAAGCTCTGGTTGCCATGACAAAAGAGGAATATTAGAAGAAAAAAACTTTAAAAAATCATCTCTTGTATGATGCATCAGTTCATCAACCTCTTTCAAAATCTATGAAAAAAATTCAGAGCCACAGGGTGATGTGATAGAAATGAAGAAGGCAAGCTTTCCAAAACTATGTGGTCAATTTTAACCAAATTTGGAAGAAATGTTCCTTTTTTTATGATTACTCAAAGATTTGAAATGGCATGGCTACACAAGTTATTAGTTAAATTTTAAAGGAGGTCTTGTATAGGCATTGAAGAAAAAGAGTCTTATATCAGGTAAGTGCCAGGGCCACTGGCCCTATTATTTAACAAAAGTCTTTAGTAATTTCTGATCATCCCTCATACCCAACAAGGTCTATTTTAAACCATTCTATAGTAAACAACATAATCTATAAGTATAGATGTCCATTGAAATTGCTTGTCAGGAATTATGTAGTTCAAATTTGCTTAACTACTGGTACATTAAGCATTGTCCTTTGCTAAAACTACAATTTTATTACATATATCTAAAGTCTACAGAAATAGTAAACTTTGATTATAAGATGCCCAGAAGACCAAAGACAATCATCATTATATCCTAATGTCCTATAATGGATGACTATATTTGTAAATTAAACCATTCCCACACTGTCATGCACACCCCAAGGAAAGAGCATTTGAAAACATTGTGGATAATAAAGAAATTGCTTAGTTTATACCGAAAAAGACAACTTTTAGGAATTCCATCAACTTGAAATTATCATCTGCAACTTCTTTGAATTTGGACCAGTTTAATCTTTTGTCATGTTGGAATATGTTAAGAGATGGTGTTGCAAGTTGAGATTACTCTATTTGGTAGAATCTTGGAATGTGTCTTAAGCTATGCTGGGAAAGATTCCTCTAAGCATTTTACACTTCCAAACTGGGCATGCAGAGCACCATGGAATTTCACATACGGTATTCTTATTTTTAGGTAGACACATCTGTAGATAATCTTGAGATCAATTTCAATTAGGTCAATATCAGTTCAGGTTTAAATCTTGTCAAAAATCTATAAATCTCACTGCACAGTAAACAAAGGTTATTAACTAATTGTCTGTTTGGAAAATGTTTTTCATGTGAAATCAATGAACTCTTTTTGAAATACTGTTGATAGAGCCCTGAAGATAAATCAATTCAAGATTGAAGTTTTATGGTCATGGCCTTGGTTGTGGTAAATTAGTACCATATGTCTCAGTGTATAGTAAGCCGCCATCATAGCGCGTCAAACTCCTAATCTGCAATCATGGGATGTTGTGGGTTTGATCCCCAGTGGCGGCACATATTCTGTCCAACATTTGTCTCTCAACAATGGTCCGATAATCGTAAACCTATGTGGGATAGCAGTTGAAGGCTAAAAAAGGATGTAGTGGTAGTACTGGTGTGAGAAATACCAGGAATCCATTGTTAATGGCCCCATCAATATGACTGAAATACTGTTAAAAGTGGTGCTAAACCCCATTCAATATAGAAAAAACTCAGTGTTTAGTGTAGCATATTTCTGATAAACCCATTTCTGCATGAGAAAATACAAGATTGGTTCAAATTAGAAAAAGTTGCATGCAACAATTTCAATGTTTGTCTCTTTGGATAGAAAACATTCCCAAGTCTTTTTATCTTGAAGGGATTAAAGAAGATTTTTTTGGGAATTGGTTAATGTTGTTGCTTTTGAATACCTCAACACTGCTATTGACTAGTGGACATAATCTCGAGAGAGACATTTACAGCAAATGTTGCTTTAATATAACTGATGATGATTGTTGAAAATGGTGTTCCACACGAATCAAAGAATTGGCTACACAATTTGGAATTTTTACACGACCAAGGAATATATATTTTTGGAAAAGATTGTGACAAGCAATTTCTTCTTTTCTCATGATATTTTCTTCCTTGTATGGCCCTAGTTTTTTTCAGTATAAACCATCTTTGTTTTGTCGTCTGCAGCCTCTCTCAAATTGGACCTGTCCAAAATTTTGTGGTTTTGGAATGGGTTAACAAATTAAAACACCATTTTACTTTTTGAAGACTTGAACCAAATGTAGATATGAAAATCATTGTGACAAAAAGGAGAAACTTTTAAAAGAAGCATTTTCCCTATTTTCATAATGTTTTCTAACCTGTTTGGCTTGTCTTATACTTTGAAATGTTGTCTTTAACCACATTTAATTAGGGTAAGCTTAAAATGTTGTGGTCAAGTAATGGGTTAAAGTTTTAACTCTTTCCCTCTCAATGTCACTTTTGATGCCCCCAAAGAAAACAGCTTTGGAAAACATTGTTGAGAAAAAAAAGACATTGTAACAAGCAATGTCTTTATTTTCCATAATGTTATCTACCCCTAAAGCCAAAGATTTTTAAAAATCCCATCAACTACAAATTGTTGTCTGCAACTTCTTTCAATTTGGTCTAGACTAAAAATTTATTGTCTGAAAATGGGTAAACTACCTCAAAATTGTAATCCAGTCATAATTTACAGAATGCTACCTTCATCCTAAAATTTGATTGACTAACAAGTTGGGTCTAGGACATTTTTGTCAAACATTTTTAATAGTAGGTTGACCTTTAATGTTGTAGCTATTACTTTCTGAAGCTGTAGGTACAATATTTAAGTCACTTGATAGTGGTTTGCTTTTCTTTCAGGTAAAAATGTTGGCCTAGGAGGCCACCTATTAACCCATTCCAACTTGACAAAATTTTAGACTGGTCCAAATTGAAACAATATGCAGACGACACCTTTAAGTTGATGATGTTCTAGAATTCTTTGTCTTTTTGGGTGGAAAATATTGTAGACATAGAAGAAATTGCTTGTTTCAAGCAATTTCTTCTATGTCCACAATGTTTTCAAAGCTTTCTTTTTGGAGGGGCATAAAAAGGAGGGATTGTGTGGGAATGGGTTAAATCACTGAATCCGCTGAAAAAGTAGATCTATCAACCAAATAAGAAATTCGGCAAAAGAAATGCTGCCTTGAACCATTTTGAGACCATATTCCGCCTATTCTAGCAAAGAGCTTCAAGCGTAGTGTAGATTTGATTAAAAGAAATTTAAATACTAATGTTTGGGGACTGCCAAGTGAATTATCTAAGCCCAAACTATGGTGGCATCACTTGGTATACATCTATTCTAGCAAAGAGCTTCAAGTTTAACTTAGATGTTAATCAAAATTACCATTGTTTGGGACTGCTATTGAATTATCTATGCCCTGGCTATGGCAGAACAGGACATTCATCATAAGATAATCGACTGTCTGATTATCTGTTTGTCTGTTTATCTGCCAAAAACTTTTTAGTATTGTCAATAAGTATTGAATGGTAGGTGATAGAGCCTTCATATTTCACATCATTATTGCTTGGGAAAAGATCTTTTTGTTGGTACCAGCTCAAAGTCATCAGTCAAGGTCATTTTTCAAGGTCAATTATGTGCAAATTTTAACTCTAACATTGGTTTTATTATTGATTTCCATATTGTATCAAACATCTGTTTCTAAAAAATGGTATTCATTGGGGCATTGTTGTTTAACAAATACATCTTTTTTTTTTTTACTCAATTGAGAATGTATTCAAATTTCAAATTTGAATAAGTATCCCATTTCTTATTAACATTAAATGTTTCAAGCAACAATTTATCACCTTTTAAAAATTTTCATGTGTTTAAGATATCATTTCTGCAGCAATGTATCTTTGATCTGAAGTCAAAGTTTATGTAAATTGTCACTTTAGGACGAAGATTTTTTATTATCTTGGGCCCTGATTGAACACATGAAATTTAGAATATTGTTAAAACCATTTATTGAACTAAAAACGATGGATGTACATATTGCAAATCTTTTCATTCTGTCTTGTTGTGCAAGTTCTCAGTATTTGTTACTTACAATTTCCATAATTTCTTGGCCTTCAGTACTATCAGTACTTTGATTTGAAAAATGATCAATCTTTCTTTTAGAAAATGGAAATGGAAAAATTAGAAATTGCTTGTTAAAAGCAATTTCTTCTTTTTTCCACAATATTTTCTCAAGTACAAAGGGACATAAAAACCTGGGATTGGATAGAGAAACCTCCCAAATTAAAACAATGGTCAAGGTATAGATACTAGCCGTTAGAACATAAAGTGATAAAAAAAAGCAAGAAAAAAGAAACAGTCAAGATGGTGGTTTTATCAGAAATATTTCTAGTACATGTATCACCCTTTGATATTTAAACAAAGCCAGTTAACCCTTTACCAGGCAACAAAATTTTAGACTGGTCCAATTATGAAAGTTTCTGACAACAACTTTTTGTATATGAAATTCAGAAAATCTCTTATCAAAAGTCTCTTAAGGTAAAGAAAACATTGAGGTCAATTTGAAGATAATGAAGAAATTGCTTGCAACAAGCATGTCTTCATTTTCCTCAATGTCTTTCCAAAGCTTATTTTCATAGAGGGTGTCAAAAAGCATGATTGGGTGGGAACTGGTTAAACAGTGCCTATTGCACTTGAAATCTGTTATCTGTCACAAGTTGATAAACAAAGCTATTTGTTATAGCTTTTAACTCGAGGCTTTTTATATTTTATGATTTCAAAATAATAGATCCCTCTATTTCGTTTGAAAAGAAGAATAGCTTAAAGTGGCCTTTCTCTATTGGTAATTCAAGAGTGTTTTTGTAACATTTAGATGGAATAATGTTCTTGTTACATGGAACTTCAAAGACTAATTTGGTTGCAATACATACAGGATTAGAGGTATTTATTTTTCATGTATGATCAATCTTATACAAGCAACAACCTCTATTAAACCACAACTTCCATTAACCAACTGAAATAGAAATCCCCTTTTCAAAATCGAACACTCTTGTATTTGCTAAAAACATATCTTACCTAAATCCAAGGTGAGACAATTCTAATGAGTCCCAACAACATAGGATTTAGCTAGAATTCTGTAGTAATTATGTTTGCAATTGAATCAATCCTTCACATATTTTATAAAAATGTGTTTTAAGCTACAATTCTTTTAAGCAACCACATGTTGGTTGTCCCTTGAGTGGTTGCTTAATTCAATATTTACTGTATTTGATGCATTGACTTTCCTATTTGATGCTCTTGTTAACCCTTCCCACACAATTACGCTTTTAACTGTCCCCAGGAAAAAAGCTCTCGAAAACATTGTTGAAAATAAAGAAATTGCTCGTCACAAACATTTTCTTCATTATCCAGAATGTTTCTACACCAAATTTTTGAAAAATAATCGAAAATTTCATAAGTTTTGAACTGTCCATTACAACTCTTACTAATTCGGACTGGTCCAAAATTTTTTGTTTTGTACTGGCTATATACATTTCAAAAAGAAAAAAATCTGAAACTTTTAGATGGTAAAGCTTAAAATAGACAGAAAAAGCTGATAAAAAAAAGATCAAAATTTTATTTATATCATTGTTTAACTTAACCCATTGCCACATGAAAAAAATTTTGTCCTGGTCTACATTATAGTATGTTTGTAGGTGAAATTTAAAAAAAAATGTATTTAAGGGTAGAAATCACCGGGTCATTGAAGAAGATGCTTCTAACAAGCAATTTCTTCATTATCAACAGTGTTTTCAAAAGTTTTCATATTTAGGGGCGTTGAAAAGCGTCATTGTGTGGGAAAGGGTTAAAGCAAAATGCTAGTCTGAGCTAATAACTGACTCACATCATGACAAATTCTTGTACCATAATAATGCCAGGAAATACCCATGCCAAAAATTGTGTTTTGAGAATTTTCGTTGGTCATTTTTTTTACAAATTGTCGAAAAAAAAAAGATTGAATATGGAAAGCATTATCTCATTATTGCAAAGAAAGGGTACTCTTACTATATGATATAAGATACTAAAATGATTATTTCCCTTCTATTTTAAAAAAATAGAAAAAGTATTTTTTCTGCTAATAAATTGTAGATTGTTATGTTTTTATATACTGCTAGAGGTGAACATTTATCGGTATCATCTTCTCCATCTATCTTCTCCATCTATCTATCCATCCATCTGTCCGTACATCCATACCTCGTGTATACGTCTCTTCCTGTGTTTGTGGACAAATATGAATGAAATTCATAGATATTTCTAGACTGGTCACCTGACCTTTTCCTTATTGTCGTAATTTTGCCATTTTAGGCTGTGTCACAGAAAAGGGGGATTAATTCAAAATTTCTTGTTAACACAACTCCTCTCCCATCTCCGGAAAGGTTTGCCTGAGATATAAGGCCTAGAGCTTCCAAATTTTGAATATAGCATCATCATATTGTCCTCTACCAGAATACTAGAGGTAATGATGCTGTGATTTATATGATCTCTATACTGTAGGTACTTTAAATGTAAAAAGAAATAAAGAATAAATCCTTTAAAAATCATCTCCTTCTAAACCAACCATCAGTTTGATTGAATTTTTTATCAAAAAGGATCCTTGGGAGATCAGATCCTTAAAAAAATCTTCCAGAAACCATAAGGCTGAAGGCTTTCAAACTTCTGTATGTAGCATATATTTCATCAATATTTACATAAACCCTGTGTTTTGGGTCCTCATTAAAAAGATAAGAATTAGCACCCAGTATAGAGTTTCATTGAGAAATAACAATTTTAGAATGGTGTTATCTAGACTGATGCACAATGTGTTAATTGTGAGGTTTTGTGATTCTTGTAGAGACTGACAGCGATAATGTGTCACCTTCCAAAGACAGCAATTCTATGCTCGAATTAAGCTGTTTAAAAAGAGGAAGCTTTTAAGCTTAAAAACCAAGTACATTTAATGAATGAATGACATGAATTCGTTGGAATAAGACAAGCCACCCTTGTTGTGATTTTTCACATTTTTTTGTTAATTAGGTACCTTTTACCCCGGAGAGGTATTCATACCAACCATATAGTTTTATAGTCTAGCAGAAACAATTCTCTGATTGCTGGTCACACCAACTGAGTTTCCACAGGAAGTTCCACTAAAATAATATTAAATGGCATTTTTTTGCGAGATTTATGGACAGTTAGTTGGTTTGCATTGAATAAGCTGCAGCTACAGTGTTTAACCCTTTCCCATTCAAATGCGGGATTTTACATTCCTGTGATTTTATACTTGAGAAAACATTGTGGAAAAAGAAGAAATTGCTTGTAACAAGCAATTTCTCCTTTTCCACAATATTTTCTACCACATAGGATGGTTTCATTTTAAATGGCATCCAGTTTTCATTGTCGTCTGCAAACTCTTTAAATTTGGACTAGTCTAAAATTTCCAAAAACGGGAAAGGCTTAAATGGCCAAACCAAAAAAATGCGTCACATAAATGTCTGCCATTGTCAACGCCCCTACAGAAAAATCATTGGATAAACATTGTGTACCAAGCAATTTCTTCATTTTACACAATATTTTCTTTCTAGAAAGTTGAGAAAATCCGAAATTTCATCAACTTTAAAATGTCGTCTGCAAGTCCTTTCAATTTTGACCAATCTAAATTTTTGTCAATTGGGAATGAGTTAAGCAATTTTTCCATCTCCTTACATACTTTTCAAGCTTTCTTCTTGAGGGTAGTATTATGGAAATTTTTATGAATAAATGTTGCCCATAAAAAAATCATGACGTATTATGCATGTTCATACAACAAAGTTGAAAGAACTTGCTGATAACTTTTTAGATTTGAACTGAAATTGGGTGCAAAATAGGGTATAATACTGATTAAAAGAGAAATTACTGGTTTCCAGCAATTTTTGCTTTCCTCACAATATTTTCAACAACTATTTTTCTTAAGTGCATCAAAATGTGGAATTGTATGGTAATGGATTAACTCCATTTAAACCATGAATATAGTATTCAACTGAAACTGTTTAAAAGCATAAGTTTATTGGTGTGTGAACATTCCACTTCAATAACTTCATGTGAAGGGGATATGATATTCTTTTTTATTAACCCATTACAACTCAATCACGATTTCCAATGCCCTAAAGAAATACAATCATGGAAACTGTGTTGGGAAAAAGAAAACTTGCTTGTAACAAGTAACTTCTATTTTTCTCACAATGCTTTCTATCCCTGGCACTTATTCTCCAATTTTAGCACAATTTGAAATGTCATCAGCAACTTCTTTCAATCTTAACCAGTCTAAAGTTTTGTCATCTGCTAAGGATTAAAGTTAATTCAATCAATTCATACTTCAAATTTCATTTCCAAACTCTTAACTCCATATACTATCAAAATGTATTGTCACTAAAGGGTGATTAGAGATTTAAATAACATGAAATGTGGAAAACTGTTCAAGAAATTGTTGATCTTCATGAAGGGTTATAGCAACCAAGGGAGAGAAATCTGCACTAACCCTGTAGCTAAAAGATAGTTATCTGCACCAGCATACAGTAGATGATTATAGATGAAGTTAAATGTAAGGTATGTATATATTTTTTCTTATTTTTCCTTTGCTATATTATGCTGATGTTTATTGCTGATGCATATTTTTGTGAGGCATTGATGTGAAAAAGGGACTCATAACTTATTACTTTATTAACCTATTACCAGACAACAAATTTTAGACTGGTCCAAATTCAAAGATATTGCAGACAACAATAACAATTTAATAACATCTTAATTCCTATTTTTCCTTTTTGGTAGAAAGTTTTTCGATAATAGAGAAATAACTTGTGACAAGTATTTTTTTCATTACTTCGAAATGTTTTCCCTGAGGATTTTTTTTCTTGAATGTGTCAAAAAGAGTGATTCTAGAGTTGGTCTATACATTTCTTTTTGGAGTTTTTTCTACGTCTTTTGGGAGTACAATTAATTTCTTCGTCTTCCAAAATGATTTTCCAAAGTTTTCATGGGGGGGGGGGGTGTCAAAAAGTGGGTTTGTTTTGGAATGGCTTAAGTCTGTTTCAATTATGAATTGCATTATCAATATACAAAAATTTACCCTCTTAAAATGTACTGTCTGAAGATGATATGCTGGTACAATGGATATGCTTTCATCATATGAATAGTAGATCATCTAAATGTAAATGTGACACCTTTTCACTATAGACTTCTTTGTTACTTAACCCATTCCCACACAATGACGCTTTTGGGCGCCCCTCAAGAAAAACAATTGGGAAAACATTGTGTAAAATGAAGAAATTGCTTGTAACAAGCAATTTCTTCATTATGCACAATGTTTTCTAGCCTGAAAGCTTAAAAAATATAAAATTTCATAAGCATTAAGTTGTCGTCTGCAACTCTTTTTAATATAGGCCGGTCTAAAAATTTGTCGTCTGGTAATAGGTTACAGTTTATAACAACTCCAAGGTTTACTATATGTTAAACACTGTCTCCATGAATAGGTTTTAGGTATGAATCGGGATGGAAAAGTACTTTCTTATATTTTCACTCTGAGGTCAATCATACCTTTGAAAATAGAACACAATATTTCAAATATTTAGAATATAGTTTAGAAAACACTGCAAGAAAAGGAGAAAGTGCTGTTACAAATAACTTCCCCTTTCAGTGCAACATACTTTTAGTATCATATTTTTCTTTGGAGCTGCAAAATATGTATTACATAGTAATTTGGACAAGGGAACCATTCAAAGTTTTTGAATGCAAATTTATAAATCGCAAATTGGTAGAAGTTTACCATTTGAAGTGATACATCAATCAATATGATACCTAAGTATTATTGATTGATTTTTGAATTTAAAACATACATTAACCCTTGTCATGCTGTATAAATCACTGTACTGAAATGCTGTCAAATCAAAGGACTGAAAGCACTGATAGAACTTGTTGTTAAAAAAATCAATATTACTTTAAGAAATCAACTTCAAAAACAACTCTGGCAGGAAAAGTACAAGCAGGAGGTGTAGACTAAGATCAGCCTGCACATAAGTGCAGTCTGATCTTAGTCTACACCTCCTGCCAAAACCAGAATATTCCAGGATCAGCATGACAAGGGTTAATTTCTAAGGTTTTATCATGTACAAGTTGACTGGGTGTAACAGTATGTGTAGAGAGTTTCTTCAGACCTTGCATTTCAAAAACAAGGAAACAATTTTTTTTTCTCATCCAAAAATTTTGTTTTTCCTTGTGCATGTTTTTATAGGGCAGGAAGTCAGACTTTTGTTTTGATAGGCCACAAAAAATATGTTACTGCAAAATATGTAATCAAAGCATATATTTTGACAAGTTTTGGTTTACAATTGTCAATTAGTTTCTTTCATTCTTGTAGAAGCAATGGAGTAAGAAGCAGAAAAAAGAAAATGGATGAAATAGAATTGAATGGTTCATTGATGTCTACTTATGACTATAGAGAAGGAAAAAATGTTAAAGGAAAGCAAGGACATGTAATTGTTAGTGCTACAGAGAAACCAAGTGACAATATGGCAGAAGGTTTGGTGCCTAGTGATCATGGAGTTTAAAGTCAGGCATGTGAAATGAATGAGCAAGTAAATGATGCATTGAAGGTTTACCATTGCTATCCAACTAAAGAAATTGCAAAACCTGATGGACACCTCACAAAGGAATGTAAGAGTAATCTTAAAACTCAAAATGAGACATCTGAAATTAAAAAACCTACTGCAAATCCAGAAAGTGATTTGAAAGCCAAAATGAAAAGAGAAGTATGGAAAGTCAGTGAAAAGCAACAAGTAGAATCAAACTCAATTGGTTATAGGCCAATCTCAAAGATAAGTACCATGGAACATTGTGAAGATGTTCCAGGAGCAAGTACCATGGAAAATTGTGAAGATGTTCCAGGAGCTAATGGAGACAGGAATGTGTTTGAAGATGTAACAGAAAATGGAGAAGACAAATGTGGTATTGCTGATACCAGAAAAGATAATACAAATGTAGTTGATAATGGTTTAGATTCCACAGATGGAGTAATGTTAAAACAGTGTGCTATGAAATCATTTGAGTTTGATGATGTGAGGGAAGTAATGTTTGTTGGTTGTCCTAGCAATCCTCTTAAATGTATTCCTAACATTCACTCTGTTCATTATAAAAGAATTCCAGACAATGCAGGAAACTGTGTTGGCGTGATAAGGGAAGAATCTAATGAATCTGCAGATTCATTTTACACTGATGCATCAAGTGGAGATGAAGAAAGAAAGCTCCTTGGGGGTCTAAGACAAACATACCCTAACACCCTTGCTTCAAAAATAAGATTAACAAGAGATATAGTGCCTAGACAGAGAAGTTTTTCTGATGAAACAAAGAAAGTAACAGCTGAAAAATTCTCACATGTGCTTCAGGAAATAAAGAATAGAGTGGGCAATGTTAGTATCACAACACTTACCCTACTGATATCCTTTTAGCTTCTCTTGGACCAACATCTCATATGAGCTCTTGCCTTCTCCCTGCAATAGATTATAGTGGCTATGGTTGTCTTGGTTAAATTGAAATTTGGCTTTATTCACAATTCGCTGCTGTTGATCAAAATGTAATTCACTAATTAGATCATTCATTGATACAAGAAGTGCTGTATTGACCTCCAATATTTATTTCAAACATGTTCCTTTGTTCGCAACTAATACATCGTAACTACAACATATTCAAATTGTAATTATGAATTTTAGGTGGCCACCTATGTCTTGCTGTTTGTTTAACCAATTACCAGCTGGCAAGATTTTAGACTGGTCTAAATTGAAAGCAGCTACAGATGATTGTTCAAAGTTTATGAAATTTTAAAAGTCTTTGTATTTTGGGTCAGAAAACATTGTGGATAAAGAAGAAATTGCTTGTTACAAGTATTTTTTTCATTTTCCACAATGTTTTCATAAGTACTTTTTTGAGGGGCGTCAAAAAGCGTAGCTGTGCAGGAATTGATTAATGTTTCGTAAATTTTTCAAACTAATTTTTCTTGGTGTCTCATTCAAACAGTCAGTCGGTGATCTGTCGGTTGTAATGCAAGGTGGTGTGTACTGTATGTCACATCCTCTTGGGTATTAATGGCTCTTAGCCCATTTCCTTACAAACCCTCTTGTTTATGCCCCACATGAAAAAAACTTTTGAAACATTGTAGAAAATGAAGAAATTACTTGTTACAAGAATTTTTTCATTATCCATTATGTTTTCCATCCAAAAAGACAAAAGAATTAAACCCTCATTTTTACACCCAACATAAAAAAGCTTTGGAAAACATTGTGGAAATTGAAGAAATTGCTTGTCACAAGCATATTTTTCATTATCCACAATGTTTTCTATCACTGATTGATCTGTTATAAACATTTTCAAGTGGAATAGTTCCCTGTTACGTAGACTATAACAACCATTTACCATACAACCCTCATTTTTAAAATCTGAAAATATAAAGTAATTGAAATTCTTGTAGGTAAAGGAGAAATGCTTGAATCAAGCCATTTTCCCTTTCTCATAATGCTTTTCTACCATTGATGGCATATTTTTTAAACTCAAAACACACTGTAACCCATTACCATACAGCAAAATTTTGGACTGGTACAGATTGAATGACAATGCAGACCACAAGTTAAAGTTGATGGCATTATATAAATTTTTGTCAGTTTGATTAGAAAACATAGAAAATGAAAAAATTGCTTGTCACAGGCTATTTTCTTCATTATCCACATTGTTTTCCAAACCCTCTTTCATTGAGGGGCGTAAAAATCATGTTTGTATGGAAAAGGGTTAGTTTTTCATCTGCAACTACTTGGACTGTTGAGTAGTCTAAAATTATGCTGTCTGGTAATCAGTTCAGAATTTAACAAGGATGTAGTTGAAGAAATAATTGAAATTTAGTGAAATACCACTCTGTCCCAACACACATGTACCAACTTGAAATATTCATTTCCTCGATAACCTGACAGGATTCTTGTTTAACCCTTTCCTGGTCAATCCCTGGATTTTACGTCTCTTTCTTTTTATACTTGAGAAAACATTATGGAAAAAGAAGAAATTGCTTGTAACAACCAATTTCTTCTTTAACCACAATATTTTCTATCCTACTGAATGATCATTTTTAAAAAAAAAGAAATTGGACTTTAAATTGTCATCTGCCAAATGTTCGAATTTTGACCAGTCATAAATGTCAAAAACCAGGAAAGGGTTAACTGTTGAAGTGGTTATGAATCCTTTGCCAGGTAACAGAATGAACTGAGTGCAGACAAGGTCATTGGCCACTGATTAGTCAGTTTGACTGAGATATTGAAAAAATATTGGTTTTCAAAATATATGGTCGGGGACATAAAACAAATAGGTCGGTTGGTGATGTAATTGTCACAACTACAGCTGGTATAAGCTGTAGTTATGATAAACAAAATTCTCATAGTAAATGTTAGTCAGAATTTCAACTTCTGGTCTGAATATTAAATGTTTCAATTGGTTATATTGATTGAATGGGTTTTAACGCCACTTTTAACAGTATTTCACTTATATTGCTGCAGCCGGAGCAACTAGTAATGGATTCCTTGTATTTCTCACACCAGTACTATCACTACATCCTTTCCTAGCCTCCAGCTACTATCCCACTTAGGTTTATGATTATCCACCCATTGGTGAGAGACAAATGTTGGAAAGGATATGTGCTGCCACTGGGGATCAAACTCATGAAATCCCATTTTTGCAGATAAGGAGTCTGATGCACTACAAAGAGCACTATGATGGCGGCTGATTCAGTTGGTCAGTTGATGTTACGACTGACAAGCAAGAGTTCTGTAGAACATAAAAAATTTTGAAGAAAGAAGAAAGTTCTTTTTCCCCAAACACTGGTTATTTGTATGATCATATACTATTTAAACCTTGTCATGTTGAATATAATTTTTGTTTAGAATTGCATTAAAGTCAAATGGCTTAAGCTACAGTTGTGGTCGATATTTGTTTTGGTGAATGATCTTATAAACAGCTCAGATTTGTGCAGTCTGCTCATAATCTACACCACCTGTTTGACTTATTTAAGTTAGAGTTACTCTGACTTAATTAAGTCTAACAGGTGGTGTGGATTAACCCATTCCCAGACTGTGACACCTTTGGACACCCCTCTAGAAAAACAAATGAGAAAACATTGTGTAAAATGAAGAAATTGCTTGTCACAAGCAATTTCTTCATTTCACACAATGTTTTCTATCAAGAAAGTTGAAAAAATCTATAATTTCACAAACTTTGAAATGTCGTCTGCAACTCCTTTCAATTTGGAACAGTCTAAATTTTTCTTGTGTGGAAATGAATTAAGATCCAACTTCACAAATTTGCAGACTGATTTTAGTCATTACCTTCTGCCAAAGCAGGAATATAATGGGCTCAGCATGATAAGAGTTAAGTCTCCAAACATGCAAAAACTGTAGAAACAGGAGATAAGAAAATTTAAAGTGTATAATATCATCCCTTGTCATGCTGAACCCTGGAATATTCCTGTTTAGGCAGGAGGTATAAACAAAGATCAGCCTGCACATATGTGCAGACTGATCTTTGTCTACACCTCCTGCTTATCCATCATCCATTTCAAAAGAATTTTTAACCCACAATATTTGCAACTAGTACTGTGAGCCCTTTGATTTTAGTGCAATTCTAAAGAGGATTTTATTCAGCATGACATGGGTTAACACAAAGGGGGAGGACACTTACTGTATGTATTTGTAAAACAATTACCACTTAACCCTTTCCCGTACAATCCCTGGTTTTACGTCCCTGTGATTTTCTACTTGAGAAAACATTGTGGAAAAAGAAGAAATTGCATGTAACAAACAATTTCTTCATTTTCCACAATATTTTCTACCCAATTAAATGATTATTTTTAAAACAAAATCAATTTTATTTTGTCGTCTGTAAATCCTTTGAATTTGGGCAGGTCTAATATTTTGCAAAACAGGAAAGTGTTAAAGGAAGTTGAAATGTTATTAATGGGTTGGGAAGATAGTATTCTTCATATATCAGTGAGTATTACAACAGTATGGATGTCTTAATAGGTAAGACATTTGTCCTTATCAATGCTTTATTTTTCTTTTCTAATTTATATTTTCTGGTATACATACATAATCTTTTTTTTCTAATTAGTTTTCTATCATTTTCAAACAAAACCTGAAGTCTTGACTCAAAAAAATGACACCAAACCGTAAACAAGTTTAACCTAGTAACTTAATAGAATTAATATATATTACTCTATTAATATGTTGTTATGTGGGAATGGGTTAATTTGATCACTAAGGTTCAAAGTTAGGTTAACTTCTCAGTGACAACAGTGGTGTTATACATAGACAAAACTAAAATCAATGATAAAAATCCACAATATTTGTCCAGTCTTTCAGAATGAATTTGTTTGTTTGAATGGGGTTTTAAGCCACTTTCAACAATCTTTCAGTTATATCGTGGCGGCTGGAGAACCTAACAATGGATTCCTGGTATTTCTCACACCAGTACCACCATCACATCCTTTCCTAGCCTCCAGCTGCTATCCCACATCGGTCTACGATTATCGACCCATTGATGGGAGACAAATAGTCGGAAAGGATGAGAGCCGCCGTCGGGGATCGAACCCGTGACCTCTAGATTGACAGTCCGACGGGTTACCAACTGCACTATGACGGCGGCTCTTTCAGAATGAAAACAAATATGAAAGTCCTGAAGAGTACCAGTATAACATTTATTTGTGATTTTTTGCTTTGTCTTCATTCCAGAATTCTTGAAAAGGAAGCAACAAATTCAGAGTTCAATTTCATGATGGGGGATTGAAATACCAAATATCATAAGACCAGTAATTTTGACACGTGAGAAAAGAAGACTTATAGAGGGACGGTGAAATTTAAAGAAAGGGCACAGAAAATCAAAGATGTCAGATACAATAATTATCCTGATATTACAATATACCTGAGTATTTTCATGTCATGGAAAATATATGAATGAAAATTATTGTAACTCTTGTATTCATAACTAAAAGAGTTCCATTACTGTGGCAAGGAGAATAACCAAGCTAACCGTATCTGTGCCTAAAGATTATCTTAACAAATTTGCTTAATTGTTGTTATAAGCAAGGGAATGAAATGAAACTGACCATGGATAACAATCTTGAAAATAATAACTGTAAAGATTTGTTTCAGACTTGTTTGAGCTCAGATAAACCTTTTCACTCTGCAAAGGAATGTTTAGCAGTAAACGATTTTTGTACTGGAGAAGATTCTAATTTTGCATTCGAAAAACTGAGTAGTTGTAGTAATGATAGTCTTGAAAACAAGGGTGATAACTCTGTAAGCTCTTCAGAGGAAGGAGAAAATAAGGACGGGTTTCCCACATGTGGTGTTACATCTAAATTGGTGAATAGAAATACATTTGATGACTTTTCTAATACTCTGGATGTTGGGTCAAAGACAACAATTGAGATCTACTGTAACTCATTTGAACAAGGAAATTCTAATGGAAAAGATGTATCACAGACATTAGACGAAGACAGTTGCAACACAGATGAAGAAATTTTAAGTGTGGAGTATGTAACTAATGAAGACGTATGTGAGCTAGCATTTGATGGTGTTGATGGAGCAAATTGCAGCAGTTTGGGTATCAACTTTGATGAAGTTAGATTTTCTGTGTTTGAGACTAAAGGTGTGATTCCTCTTGTAGATTTTACCACTGGTAAACAAATTGGAAAAGTTGGAGATAAAATTGAAATTTTCAGGAAGGAGTCTGACAGATGTGAACAATCTGATTATGATGTCCCTGATTCCGGAGACACAGTCAGACTAATGGAAAATGATCGTAGGAAATCATCTACTGCTAGTCAAATTTTCTTTTCAAAAAATGGATGTAAGTCTGGGATATCACAAGGAACAACATCAAGAAGACGCAAGCGGTCAAGTGAAATTAGTAGGAATAAGAAGTCGGAATATAGAAATAAGCATAAAGAACATTTCACGTGTGTGTTACAAGAGCTTCAAGATCACCACCACCTTGGAAAGGTTCAATTTTAGCATTGATTTATATGATAATAATTCATAATTATTATTAACCCCTTCTCATACAATCCCTGATTTTTATGTCCGTTTGATATCATACTTGAGAAAACATTGTGTAAAAAATGGAACAAGCAATTTGTTCTTTTTCCACAATATTTTCATTTGTGTGGGATGCTTACATTTTGAATCATACTTACTTTATAATGTCAACTGCTACCCCATTTAACCCATTCCCACACAATCTCTCCTTTTTTACGCCCCTCAAGAAAAAAGCTTTTGAAAACATTGTGGAAAATGAAGAAATTGCTTGTATCAAGCAATTTCTTCATTACCCACAATGTTTTCTATTCCCAAAGATGAAACAAATGAAAAACCCACCAACTTGAAAGTGTCATCTGCAGGTTCTTTCAATTTTGATCAGTCTGAAATTTTGCAGTGTGGGAATGGGCTAATTTGGACAAGTCTAAAATTTCGAAAAACAGTAAAGAGTTGACTCTGATGTTCTGAGGGGGAAACCAAAGCTATTGCCATAGACTGAGCATCCTTTTTATTGTTGATGTAATTGTCAATGTATGCTTGTTAAAACCAACATTTTCTGATATCTCTGTTTTATACTATGTGTTGATCTTAAACATTTTTGTTTTCCATCCAGCAAGCAAATGCCTTTGTATTTTCCTTTATATTGAATAAACTTTGCCAAAAAAATATTGATCTAGTACCGGTATTCTTGAATTCATCTTCAATGACTTATGAAGATTTCTTGGTTGTATATCAATTGACCAATCACAGCTGTCAATCAAATTGACCAATGAAATCATTTATTGAGTTTTGATCTCCGACATTGGCCACCATTTTTGTTAACCTTTTTTGTTGGTTTGACCACTTAAATGTTGTAACTACAACTTTTTCAAGAATGATAAACACTCCCCAGTGAGACCCAATGTGGTACAAACCCAGTATCAGAATAAACCACTGCAGGCCTGCTTGATTACATGATTTTTGTTTCATTGTAAATATTTTGTTTTTGACTATGTATACATCTATTTATGTTTATATTTTACAGTCTCTAAATGTTTCATGCTAAATCATCACAGCTGTTGGTGGGCCGTAAAATGCCAATCAATCAAAAGCAAGTCATGTGTTATTTTGATAATAATGTTTTCTTTTTTGTCTTTACAGGAGTTAGATGAAGAGACAAAATGGATCAGAAATCGTTTGAAGTGTCGAGAGTGTGCCACTTTTGTGCCAGCAGATCCAGAAAAAGGCAAAAGGTATAACAAATAGTAGAAGCATTTATTTGGACATAGTTGACCATTTGCTGGCCCCACCCACTGACTCCTTTGGCCCTGCCCATTGACTCCTATAGGAAGTTCTGCTTCAATTTTTAACTGAGTTTTTTTCCCCCAAATTTATGGCCTGTAGCATGTTACAAATAAGCAGAATGGTTGGTTGGCAACCTAAACATGGTAACTACAGCTTGAATGAGCTGAAGTTAAGACAGTTAAGATGCCAAACCAACAAAAAAATTTCCCAAAAATGGCGACAAATGTCAAAGTTCAAAGCTTAATTCCGGGCTGAATGAAAGTTTTGATTGGTCGATATATTCTTTGATTGACAGTCATGATTGGTCAATTTGTAATTAACAGATTGCTGGCCCTGCCCTCTGAATCTGCTGGTAACCTACATTGGCTCAGACAGGAAGTTCCACTTTGTCTTTATTTTATAAGACCAGCAACATTTAACAAATTGTAAAATTGCTGGTTGGCGACTTAAACTTTGTAATTTTGCCTTGAATGAGCTGTAGTTCCAATGTTTTAGGCACCAAACCAACAAAAATATTTCACATTAAATGTTGGCCAATATCAGAGCTCAAAGTTCAAATCAGTTATCTGATAGGTTGATTGATTCATTGATTTTCAGCTGTGATCAGTCAATTTATTCCTTGCAGTGAAATTGAAATGTAGTACATCTTATTTATTGCATCTTGTTATACTGGTAACAAACTTTTGATGTGGTGCATGTTTTTCTGTTAGGACTAAAGTTCTTGTGTCTTTTGAAAATGACAATATATGGAAAGTATTTAATAATCCTAAATATAACTATGAATCAAATATCTCAAAATTATTTATGATATCAATTCGATTTTGGATAATCCTTTGAAAAGCTATTGATAATACATGGTACTTAACCCTTTCCTGTACAATCACTTGTTTTTACGTCCTTGCGATTTTATACTTGAGAAAACCTTTTGGGAAAAGAAGAAATTGCTTGTAACAAGCAATTTCTTCTTTTTCCACAAGGTTTTCTACCCCACAGAATGGTTATTTTTTCAAATTAAATCCACTACAAATTTTCGTCTGCAAAACCTTTGAATTTGGACAGGTCTACAAAATTTTGAAACAGGAAAGGGTTAAAGAATTAACAAATTTCTGAAAAGTGCCTATGTATGTATAGGCATACAATGATATAAATTATTTAAACTACAGCGCTGTTGATACCCTGTGTCAGTGTGGACATACCTTTGATGATCATAGTAACAACGCAAAGAGAGCGTACGATCCAAATCAAGTGAAAACTAAATGGCATTACAAGAACAATTCAAGACAGATGATGACAAACGCTTTCGGGGAAATGGAATTTGTGGGTTATGGAGGAAAAGTTGGAAAGGTGAGAACTTCTGTATTTTTTTCTTATGTTTTATTCAATTGGAATGATATACCTGTTTATCAAAATATTTGAAATAAATTTTTCATAAAAAGAATAAATGTTGGTAATTTTTTCTGTACTGTTTATGTGTACAAAAAGGAATCGCCAACAAGAAGATAATCAAAACATTTGCTTTAATGCTTTCTCTTGGGTTATCAAAATCTTTTGGTGGATTATCACTTAACAATTTCACTGGACGGGCTGTGAAAAGATAATTATAAACTCACTGTTTTTTGAAAGATTTAGCCTAGCTTTCTTTTCAAGCCCCTGAAATTATCAAAGAGGGAGGAAGAGACTGATGAAGTCATCATGTTGCCATTTAATTAACCCATTCCCACACAGTGACGCTTTTTGACGCCCCTTAAGAAAGGCAATTGTGAAAACATTGTGTTAAATGAAGAAATTGCTTGTAACAAGCAAGGAAAGATAAACTGGTCTTACTCTTGACCCTTTCCTGTACATACGCAGGATTCTAAGTCTCTGTGATTTATACTTGAGAAAATATTGTGGAAAAAGGAGAAATTGCTTGAAACAAGCAATTTCTCCCTTCCCACAATATTTTCTACCTCGTAGGTTGGTTTATATACAAAATACATTCAATTTTCATTGTCGTCTGCAAACTCTTTCAATTTGGACTGGTCTAAAATTTAAAAAAAAAACTTGAAAGTGTTAAACAAACAATTTTCATCTATATATCACAAATACAATATTTTCAGTATGTCCGTGTGGATGTGGACACCAAAATGTCTGACATGTTAGAGCTGATGATGAAAGTATGGGGAATGGACAAGCCAAACTTACTCATCTCTGTTACAGGTGGTGCCAAAAACTTTAAAATGAACAAACGATTAAAGGAAACTTTCCGGAGAGGACTTATGAAGACAGCTTTGACAACAGGTGTTTTTTTTTTGTGTCCCCATAATTTATTGGCAACAGGCATATAGGGTCTCTCTGTCCATGCTCTTTTCCGTACAATCCCTTGTTTTTACGTCCCTATGATTTTATACTTGTTAAAAGCAATTTCTTCTTTTACCACAATTTTTTCTAACTATTGGATTGGTTACTTTCAAATTAAACCCACTTTTAATTGTCGTCTGCAACTTCTTTCAAATTGGACTAGTCTAAAATTTGGAAAACAGGAAAGGGTTAAACTCCTATTGCCTAATGTAGAAAAAATATTTGGAGTAGAAGAATTGCGGATCACAAGAGATATCTTCTTTTCTTACAATGTTGTCTGTTAAAAAGTAGGGTTTGCATGTGAAAGATCTGGGTTTAAGAGGAAGCCTTGTATTCTATATTAATAGGAGAAGAAAACATAACAATTTTGAAGACGTACATTTTTAAACCCCCGCATTGATAAAATCGGGGGCATATTGTTTTACCGGTGTCCGTCTGTCTGTCTGTCTGTCTGTCTGTCTGTCCGTCTGTCCGTCTGTCTGTCTGTCTGCAAAACTTAACCTGCCAACTAAACATTTTCCTATAACTTCAACCGTGATTAAGTTACAATGCTAATATTTGGTATGTAGATAGGTCTCAACAAGGCGCAACTGGGGAAGGTCATTTCATCAAGGTCAAGGTCAAAATTTTAACCCTTTACCCGTTTCTAAAGAATTCCTGTTTCGGGGGCATAGTGTTTCACAAACACATCTTGTTTAATTGAAAAGTTGACTTTTATAGTTTGTACTCATTTTCCATTAAATTTATATGTATATCCAATGCTTTCATATTTTATTAAAGCCAGAACGTATCTCTATGACAATTTTTAAACGTGGATGGAATTTAACTTTTTATTAATATTCTGTTTCAGGTGCCTGGATTATCACTGGAGGAACCCATGCTGGTGTAATGAAGCATGTTGGGGAAGCTGTGAAAGACTTTGATCTGGCTTCATCCACACAGAACCCTGTTGTTACTATTGGTATAGCTCCATGGGGCTGTGTCCAGAATAGACATGCTCTCATTAATAGAGAGGTAGATTTTGATTGATTTTGTTGGCTTGCAATATCTTCCTCTTTTTTTAGAGTTGGCAACTCCATTTTGCCATCTAGTAATGCGGTAAAGATTAGTGGCTCTTGCTGTAGCCCCTTCTTTGAAATTTTGCAAGATTCCTTAGCCGTAGTTATATCATTAAACTGCCCAACAACAAAAATGATTGACATTAATATCAGAGATCAATAATGCACTCCGACATACATGGATAATTTGATTGTTCAATTGATTTTCTGATTGACAGTTGTAATAAATAAATTTGATGACAAAACTAGATATTAATGAAGGATACCTCTGTATGATTATATGAACCCCTTACCTCACAACAAAAAGGTTAACAGTGGTCCAAATGAAAAAAAGTCAGAGACTACAATTTTTAGTTAATGAAATCTTTGATTTTTAGGGTTGTGAAAATTACAGAAATTAGCAAATTGCTTGTATCAAGCAATTTTTTCATTTTATGCAATTTTTCCAAAACCTTTTTTTTATATACTCTTCTTAAATATTATCATAAAACTTAGTGGGATAAGAAGCCGGATGATTGATGAGTATTGGTGTACCAGGAAGCCTTGAATAGGTGCTCCAGCTACAACAATATGACTGAAATGCAGTCAAAAGTGGCGTTTAACCTCATTCAAATAATAAAAACTGTTCTAAAATAATTCACATTGCTCATGTTTGTGTCATCAGTGTTTAGGAATGTGGCCGGCCCATTACAGAATACAGAAGGAGGTGAACCCAAAGGAAAGTTTTCTTGATCCAAACCACTCCCATTTCATTCTTGTTGACAATGCTACAGAACGTAAATTTGCCGTTGAGATTCCATTCCGTGCCAAACTAGAATATGAGATTGCTAAAATTCAGACAGACACAGGTAATTTATATATTCTTAAGAAGCTTTGCAAAGAGGGGTTGACGGTCAAGTCACCAAACCATAAAATAATTCTCAACATATATGTCGGAGTTCAAAGTTCACATCCAGTCTTTGGGAATTGTTTGATTAGTCGATCACTTTTTTTGATTGACAGCAATGATTAGTCAGCTCCTGATGTCAAATTGCAAAAGATGCTGATTAAGGAAACCTCATAATAGCTTGTTCCACTTGATGAGGCCTAGAGCTTAGATGTTTGGTTTTTAGGATCACATCTTGGACCTATATGTAATGGTCCTGCTCGAGGAAATTCAAGTTTCAGCATAAAAGACATAAATTCATTGGCAAAGCCAGTGTAACTTCATTGTTAATTGACAGCTATAAGAAGGGTTTCAAACCTAACCCTTTTCTTGAATTTTGGACAAGTTGAATTTATTGCTCATGCAGCAAACCTCATTGAGTGTGTCCTTTATTAGGTAACCTAACTCATCAGCTCAATAAAAAAAGGAATTTGAATTCAAAGGTCAGTTAAGAGAAGATCAAATGATTGTAATTGCCAGGTAATGAATATTTTGATATTTAATTCATTCAAAAATCAAATTTCTTATTATACAGATGGTGTTCTGGTTCCCATTGTATTACTGGTGCTAGAAGGTGGTATTGGTACCCTGGAGACTGTACATGAAGCCATACAGAAGAATACTCCAGCTGTCATTGTAAAGGGATCAGGAAGAGCGGCTGACATATTGGCCTTTGCTTATCAGAATGCCAAAGAAGAAGAAATTGAGGCTAACGATCAAGAAGGAAATACTCAAAGAAGGTCAGTTTTAATAAAAACATGTAGAAAGAAAAAGTAGTTTGAAATGAAGAAATTGCAACAAGTTATTTCTGAAGTGAAGCCTTTCCTGTTTAAACCCTGATTTTTATGTCCCTCTATTTTTGTGATTGAGAAAACATTGTAGAAAAAGAAGAAATTGCTTGTAATAAGCAATTTCTTCTTTTTCTACAATATTTTCTACCCTACTGAATGGTTATTATTTCTAATTAAATACACTTTAAATGTTTGTCTGCAAAACCTTTGAATTTGGATGGATCTAAAATTTTGAAAACAGGAAAGTATTAACAGCATGCTTCTACAAGGAAAGACAAAGTTTTGGAAAATTTCATTGACTTGAAATTGTTGTCTGCAACTTCTTTGATTTAGAGCATTTAGAAATATTGTTGTCGGGTAAAAGGTTAACTCATTCCCACACAATGACACTTTTTGATACCCCCAAGAAAAAAAGGTTTAGAAAAACATTTTGGAAATTAAAGAAATTGTAAAGAAATTGCTTGTTACAAGCAATTTCTTCATTTTCTACAAGGTTGTCTATCCAAATATTTGAATGATCTGAACTTTCATGAACTTTTAACCCATTACCAGACGGCAAAATTATGGACTGGTCCAAATTGAAAGGCGTCGAAGCATACAACTTAAAGCTTATGAATTTTTTTATTTTTTCAACTTTCCGGGTAGAAAACATTGTGTAAAATGAAGAAATTGCTTGTTACAAGCAATTTATTCATTTTACACGATGTTTTCCCAATTGATTTTCTTGAGGGGGATCTAAATGCATCACTGAATGGGAATGGGTTAAATTGTCGTCTGCAACTCCTATCAATTTGGACCAGTCTAGAATTTTGCCGTCTGGTAATGGTTTAAAACTGTTTTTTCTATTGATATCCTTCAGAACGAGAAGATGTATGGAAAACCCACTGTATGTACAAGTAAAAGATATGGTTGAGAAAGAATTTGGTCAAAATAAAATCGCAACCCACATGAACTGGATTAAAGACTGTCTGGATAAGAGTGATCTTGTTTCTGTGTTTGAGCTTGATAATAAAACGGGGAGTCGGGAAATAGATGTGTCCATGTTACAAGCCTTACTGAAAGGTTGGTCCCTAGTTTTGAAGTGTTGAAATAATGAGCTTTAGAAATTATTGAATATAAGATATTTCCATATTTTGACCTTGTAATGAAATTTCAGATAGGTCCTTGGAATAGGTTTTTGTATACAATGTAATAAAAGTGAATTAAATAAAGAAACATAACTTTTGAAGAACATCAATGAATAACAAAGAAACTTTGTTAGTCTTTTTATCTTGTGGCAAGCATTGTTTTACTTTTTCCAAAAAAATTTTAAAAAGCTATCCATCTCAGAATAAATAAGAAAAGATGCTTTTGAAAGAACCTAATTTTACTATGATTAACTTTTTTTTTGAATACATTTGAATTTATTTCAGCTAACAAAAATCATGTAATGGATCAATTAAGACTTGCTCTGGCTTGGAACAGAATTGATGTGGCAAAGAATGATATTTTCACAGATGATAAGAGATGGCCGGTACGTTATAGCTATTTCACATGGTACCAGTTTTCCAGGGAATAAAACAAATATTATTGTTTTTGTATAATTAGAGTGTATAGGATTTAAGAATTGTCAAAGGTTTGAGGTAAAGGTCAAATTCTAAGTTCATATCCATGAAACTGAACCCTTTTCCGTTTTTTTTAACTTTAGACTTGTCCAAATTGATAGAAGTTGCAGATGACAATAAAAGTTGGATGCAAAGTAAAATGAAACCATCCTTTGTGGTAGAAAACATTGTGGAAAAAGGAAAAATTGCTTGTTACAAGCAAATTCTTCTTTATCCACAAGGTTTTTCCCAAGTACAAAAATCTTTTCCACAATGTTTTCTCAAGCTCAAAATCACAGCAATGTAAAATCACGGCTTTGACCAGGAAAGGGATAAAACTTAACATTTAATTCTACCGGTACTTTCCTTGGCCCACCAGACTGTCTATCTTCTGTCAAGTTTAGCACATTCTCACACTATCCCAATTTCACGCTTCTCAAGAAGAAGTTCTGAGAAAATATCGATAGTGCTTTTTACAAGCATTTTTTTCATTTTCCATAATGGGTTTTACCTCAAAAGACACAGATCTAAAAAAATTCATCAACTAAAAGTTGTTGTCTGCTACTTCTTTGAATTTTGGGCCAGTCAAAAATTGTGTTGTCTGATAATGGGTTAACTCATTATGTATACACTAGATAATGATCTTTTTTAAGTTTGTTTAATGAACCATCTTGTTTATTTATTTTAGACTGGAAGCCTTGATGAATTGATGTTGTCTGCCATTCAGTTAAACAGAACTGATTTTGTTGAACTCTTTATGGATCATGGTGTCAGTTTGAGAGAATTCCTTACCAAGAAAAGGCTTTTGGTGCTATATAACAAAGTATGAAAAGATTCCATGTAGAATTGACTAACAAGTTTTTGTTAGTTTATACTAATTTATTTTAGTTCAATTGTGAGGAAAGCTTTATGCTTATAGAGTTGCTCTCAAACACTTATAATCCTGAGTGGGATTGTGTAGAGATATGAAAACAGAATTATTTCATTCCCACAATTGGTTATATTATAAACCTTTTTAATAGGAGAATATGCGACCCAAAAAAATACTTACTATCCAAACCAAAGCTCATTATATGTCAACAAAATTAAACCTTTGTTGATTGTTCTAGGGCTCTAAATTGTTGGCTAGCTAACTATTGTACTTCTTAAAACCATACTGATCCTAGCGAGTTTGTATCAGATTAAATTGGATATTATTATCTCTTTCTAGATTCCAAAGAATAACTGTTTGCTCAGAACTTTGCTCAATAAAGTGAAGGGAAAAACAAAAGGAGTGAGTATCATGTAATTTCTAGTCTACCTAATTTTTACATGTGGTAGGAACTCTTTACCAGAAATGAATCACAGACAACATTATACAGTTTATGAGATTTTAGATTTTTCAACTTTCTGGGTAGAAAAAATAGTTTAAAATGAAGAAATTGCTTACTGCAAGCAATTTCTTTATATTACACAATATTTTCCCAAATGGTTTGCTTGTTGGGATTCAAAAACCGTCATTGTGGGGAAATAGTTTAAGAGATGCTTTCTGATTCTTACAGAAGTGATATAAGCTTTTTCATTTCATACCTCAATGCAAACAAACATCATATCCTCTACCAGTATTGGACAGGTTTTTAGCTAGCAAAGCGTCAGTTTTGATAGCTTAAGTTAACATACAAATTTTTAGGTCTTCCTCGAGTTCAACAGGCGCACACTGCAACTGGAGGCTTAACCACTAAATCCATTGAATGCCTACACCATAAAAGTAGTTCTTATGTATTTCAGGAATATCACAACTCTGCCTGTATCTCAAGAAAACAAGCTTTGGAAAACATTGTGGACAATGAAGAAATTGCTTGTAACAATTATTTGAACCAGTCTTAGATTTTGTCATGTTGTAATGGGTTTATTCATTGGCTACTTTATCCATCATGTTATCAACTTTTACAAAGAAGATTACCTAACAAAACTATGCTTTGCTAGCTTACAGTACTCTCAGTACTTTGATTTGAACTAGTGCAAGCATACAAAATAGTTTTTTTCACAATTTTTCCTTATGGAGGCATGAAATGATTTTCAAGTCAATAAAATGCGGGAATTTTAATAAGAGAAACAAGAATTCAATTTATGAATTAAAAATTGTTCATTTTACTAAGAAAAATACACTTTTGGTAATAGACATACATCTTGTGGCAGACAATTTCTCCTTTTACCACAAGGTTTTTAGATTATGGAATTTTAGAAAATGAAAGGTTGTGATAACTGGTAATTGTACAACTAAAGGTGAATCTTCACATATTTTTTTTTCCCTTAAAAAACAGGAGATTGTAGAAAAGAAATTTTGTATCAAAAAGCCTGTTAAGAGACGTAGGTCAAAAAAAGAAATACGTCTCACCAGTATTTATTATTTCTATGATATATTTACTCATCTTCCTTTTTGAACTGGTAATATGTAAAATTTTCTGAAGGGATTGAGCATAAAGAACAACCAAACTTATCTGTACTCATTACAGTTGCGGAAGAATTTTTCCCTACTTGATGTGGGAATGCTGATGCAGGAACTTCTTGGAGATTATTTCCAATATATTTACACAACGGAAGATGATTATGCATTTCTTGATGTTGATAACATTCTAGATGGTCTAACACTGAAGAATGCCCAAGAAGGTGGAATTGCTGGTCTGAAAGCTGTGGCAAAAATTGCTACTAGTATAGGACAATCAGCTTCTGAATGTAAGTTAGTTTTGAGTGTGTTGTTAGTTTTTCCTTGTATAAAAAGTTTGGTATGGCTCTCATAATTTCAGAATGATATCCATTCCCACATAGTGATGCTTTTTTGATGCCCCTCAAGAAAATAAATTGGGAAAGCATTGTGTAAAATGAAGAAATTGCTTTTAACAAGCAATTTCTTCATTTTCCACAATGTTTCAACCCAGAAAGATGAAAACCTCTAAAATTTAATAAAATTTAAAGTGTCGTCTGCAACTCCTTTCAGTTTGGACAAGTCTAAAATTTTGCTGCCTGGTAATTGGCTAAAAGGAAAAGAAGAAAAGTAAATAATTTGTGTACATTTTTGCCATGCAATCAAACTCCTTGTCCATGTTAGCTATACCTTGTTCGAGCATAAGTAGTACTTTGCAACGTGATCTATTGAGTTACAACATCATGTAATTAGAAATGCTCTAATTACAGGATACATTGTAATTACTCAGAAATTGTAATCAATTACACATATTCATGATTAGAATGTATGACTACCTAAGGTCTTTTGGATAATGATTGAAAACTTAAAATCCAGTTGATAAATGATATAACATTATTTCAGACTTCCTATATACACATAGCAAAGAAGATTTTGAAAGGAATTATTTGCAAAACCTATAGAGCATCGTGAATTCTTAACCCATTTCCACACAACAAAATTTTAGACCGGTCCAAATTGAAAGAAGCTGCAGATGATAATTTCAAGTTGATGGAATTTAATTTTTTTTCCTCTTTTTGGTTAGAAAACATTGTGGAAAATGAAGAAATTGCTTGGTAACAAGCAATTCCTTCATTTTCCACAATGTTTTCCAAAGCTTTTAAAAAAGCATTTAAAAGTGTCTTTGTGTGGGAATGGGTTAAACAAGTTGATATCTAATGTGTGTATCCACATACAATATTGTCTTGAATATTGATGTTTAGAACAGCCTTTTGTTCATTTTCTCATACTCTTATTACAGCCCAAAGACGAGGTAGTGTTGGTGGCATACCAGTTGATTTTGAAAACCCGGCTCAGGAGTTATTTCTATGGTCAGTTTTAATGATCAGACAGGATATGGCAAAGATATTCTGGGCTGAGGGCAAGGTAAGTTCTATAAAACTGTCTATGTAACATTTATATGCCATTATATTAATAAGTTGTGGGACATTTTTATTTCATTTAAATGGGTATTTGTATGTTCAGTTGTGTGTTATTGAATTAAACTTTAACCCATTCTCACACAGTGATTCTTTTTGACGCCCCAAGTAAAAAAGACTTTGGGAAACATGTGGAAATGAAGAAATTGTTTTTTTTAAACTATTTTTTTTTTCAATATCCACAATGATTTTTTACTAAAAAAGGTTTTTACAATTCCATCAACAAAACATTGTCATCTACAACTTCTTTGAATTTGTACCGGACTAAATTCCGGTTGTCTGGGAATGAATGAAATATAAATATTCCTGTCATTTCAAAACTTTTTCATGTAAAATGCTCATATTTGGTACGCAATAATGCTGTTATGATGGAATTATTTGTTTCACCCTGTTGTTTAGAAGAAATTTCAATCTTATTTTGATTAAAATTGTTCCATCCTTACACACAGTTTCTTTTGGTCGATTTCTGGTTCCACATTACTGAAGGACAGCAATCATAATGAGTCAATTCAAATAACCCATTACTAGATGAATAAATTTTAGACTAGTCGAAATTCAAAGATGTTGCAGCTTACAAATTTCAGTTGATGAAATTTTGGAAAATTTTAACTTTTGCGGTAGAAAACATTCTGGATAACCAAGAAATTGCTTGTAACAAGCAATTTCCTCATTTTCCATAATTTTTGCAAAGCTTTATTTCTTGAAGGCATTAAAAAGCATCATTGTGTCAATTGGCTTTACATATATCATCCACCATTTTTGTTGGGTTGATTCTTATTCTAAACTACTTGGAAATGTCTCACTTCAAAGAGCATCTAATGCAATGGATTAGGTGATGATTTTATCTGGGTGCTTCCATCTTTTCTTATGTAGTTGATTCTTGTTTTTTCAATAATTGGATATCATGGGTTCGATACCCAGCAGCGGCACATATCATTTCCTACATTTTTCTCTCGCCAATGGGTGAATAATCGTAAACCCAAATGGGATAGCAGCTGGAGGCTAGGAAAGGATTTAGTGGTAGTACTGGTGTGAGAAATACCAGTAATCTATTGTTAGGATGCTCCAGCCACCCCAATATGACTGAAAAATATGTTAAAAGTGGCTTTAAACTCCATTCAATCAATCAATCAATCAACGATTCTTGTTTTCCTGTAGGATGCCATTGCAGGAGCTCTTGTCGCCAACAGTTTGTTGAAGGCCATGAAAGAGAAGACAGAAGATACGGAACTAGCCATTAAAATGCAGGAATATATAGAGTAAGAATTATGGAACTTTGATATGTATTTGGTCAAGGAGGCATCAGAAAATTTTTTAATCAAAAGAAACCCTGGAAAGTAGCAATTGGCGCATTAATGGCCAAGCCCCCTAATCCCTGACATGGCAGTTTAAACCTTTTCCCGTTTTTTGAAATTTTAGACTGGTCCAAATTGAAAGGTTTTTCAGACGACAATTTTAAG
The DNA here is from genome assembly GCA_946902895.1 of Fragum fragum. Lineage (NCBI taxonomy): Eukaryota > Metazoa > Mollusca > Bivalvia > Cardiida > Cardiidae > Fragum > Fragum fragum. Next base: position 36,742,580 of record OX336372.1, read on the forward strand.
TCCAACTTATTTGAAATATAATCATTCAATAGGGTAGAAAATATTGTGGAAAAAGAAGAAATTGCTCTTTTACAAGCAATTTCTTCTTTTTCCACAATGTTTTCTCAATCAACAAATCGCAGGGACGTAAAAACCAGGGATTAACCAGGAAAGGGTTAACTGAGGTGATAAACTGAGATGATAAACATCACTGTTTTCTAAAATATTTGGTCAGGGACATAGGATAAAATGCAAATTGTTGGTTGGCGACTAAAACGTCAAAACTACAACTTGAATAAGTACATATTGCTGTAGCTGATAAGATGATCTTTATTTAAACTCACATCATAAGGAATAACCTCAAATGCTTTTTGAATGATTTATTTCCCTTTTTGACTTGTTTTTCTTTCCCCTTCAGTACAAGCAGTTGAGTACGTTATGCTTTGGTTTGGATAATGTCTTTCAAGCTGTAGTTACATTTTGCACACCCAAAGAAGTTTATTTTTTTCTGGCAAATTCATAGCATAGAATGCTTTTTCTTTTCAGCTTATGAATTTGCCCGTGTTTACAATATTTTTGTCACCCACCGACTATATTCTTTTTGCAGTATAATGGATGACCTTTCATTTACACAAATGTTTATTATTTTTCTAGTGAGTGGTCCAATCTTGCCATGGGTGTTTTGAACGAGTGTCATTCAACCGATGAGAAGAAAGCCCAGGACTTGCTGGTTCGAGAATTGGGTAACTGGGGTGATGCTACCTGCATGCTGATTGCTGTGAAAGCAGATAATAAGGAGTTTATTTCACAAACAGCTTGCCAACTTTTGTTGAACTCGATTTGGATGGGAAAAATGACACAAGAAAACCATTCTTTAAAGGTATTTCGTTAAAGTCATTAAACCTGTTACCAAATTGAAAGAAGTCGCAGACAACAATTGATAGTTCATTGAAATTTTAGATTTTTCAACTTTCTACCTAGAAAATGTAGAAAATGAAGAAACATCTTCTCCATTTAAACCACTCAGAAAATTTGGACCAAACTTGACAGGAATGATCTTTTTTAAACCCTTTTCAAACCATGATCCTAAATTTTAAATCGCTCGCCAAAGACGGAATGATTATGGGATCACCCGTGGCATCAGCTGTCTGAAATCCGATGTCCTGGTTGTGTCCACTCTTTGTCTGGAGCTTGAAACTTGGCAGTTATATTCCTCTTATGATTACAGAGTGCATTGCACCAAGCTTATTTTTGAGTTATTTCCCTTTGGTTTTTTTTCATACTTGGATTTTTTCCAAAGCATATCTCTAAAACTATAATAGCTTTTATCATGAAACTTTATGGTGGATAGATATTATCTAATTCCCCTTTGTTGTTTTTCATACTTGGGTTTTGTCTGGATCATATCTATGAAAGTATTATAGCTATGATCATGAAACTTCATGGGTGGGTAGATGTCATCAAGGGAATGTGCAATGCACAAGAGCCGTAACTCTACCTTCCCTTTTTTGAGTTATTCCCCATTGTTGTTTTTCAAACTTGGATTTTGTCTGGAGCATATCTCTGAAAGTATAAAAGCTAAGATCATTAAACTAAATTGGTGGGTAGATGTCATTAAGGGGAAGTGCAGTGCACAAGAACCGTAATTCTACCTAGCTTATTTTTTTTAGTTATTCCCCTTTGTTGTTTTTTATACTTTGATTTTGTCTGGAGCATATCTCTGAAAATGTAATAGCGAAACATTATTGGTGGATAGATATCATCAAGGGGAAGTGCAGTGTACAAGAACAGTAACACTTCTTTGCCTATTATTGAAAATTCCCCATTGTTGTTTTTTATACTTGGATTTTGTCTGGAGCATATCTCTGAAAGTATAATAGCTATCATCATCATGAACATATATGGGTGAATAGATATTATCAAGGAACATATCTTTTTTTCAAATCTCTTATAGTGTAACAGCTTATAGTTTTCAAAACCTCATGATTACAAGAAAAAACACCGGAACCATAAGTTTTCATTGTAAATTGTTACCCTTTCTTGAATTTAGGCTTTAATTTTAATCCCTAGTCAACATGTAGCAGTGTGACGGGCTTATCTTGTGACAATTTGCCACCTTGTTTATTCATGAAAAAAGGGAAGTGGCATTGCAGGGCTTATCAGACTAAAATACATTACTTGATAATTCTTTAAAATATTCTCCAAATCACTCTGTCAATTTGGACCAAACATGACAGGAATGGGTTGCCCTTTTCAAAACTTGTTCATGAAATGTTGATTTGTGAAAAAATTTGAAGCATGACAGGATAGGGCTTATCAGACCTGGAAAAATAAAATGAGGGTGTTTTAGGATGTGGCTCATTAGAGAAAGCACCTCCTCCTAATCCCCTGCCATTGTTTGAAACTTGTTCATGAAAAAAATAGGGGCATGGCTGGTTCAGGTTTATCAAACTAATAGGAATTGTGAAATAATTCTTTAAAGGTGATCTATTCCTTAACCATTTAGCTAGTTTGCACCTTCTTTCAATAATGCCAGCACCTTCTTTCAATAATGCCAGTCTAAAATAGTAATGTATTAAGGAGAATGAACTGTTTAGCACACAATAGATATTTTCAAAGTTTTGAGTAAGCTTATTCCATAGGATACAATTTTGAAGTCAGTTAATCCCCCAAAAAACATAATTGATAGTGTATTTGTTTTAATCTTGATTTTGATGATTTGTTCTATTTTTAGTTGTTGCTATGCACACTGTTTCCACCCTTGGCTCTTTGGTTAGTAAGATTCCAGTTATTTGCAGATGCAAAAGATGTACATTTTGATGTTCCAGACCAAAAGGTAAGATCTGTCACAGTCATAAAGTGATTTAACCCCTTCCCACACAATCCCTCCTTTTTATTCCTCTCAAGAAAAAAACTTTGGAAAACATCGTGGAAAATGAAGAAATTGCTTGTATCAAGCAATTTCTTCATCATCTACAATGATTTCTGTCCGAAAAGTGAAAGAAATTTAATATTTCAATAACTTGATATTATCGTCTGCAGTTTCTTTCTGTTTGGACCAGTCTAAAATTTTGTTGTGTGGGAATGGGTTAAGATACGTGACTTTATGTTGGATAAGGAAACTCATAGGAACTTGATTATCCCATTCCCACACAAAATTTTAGACTGGTCCAAATGGAAAGAAGTTGCAGACGGCAATTTAAAGTTGATTGGATTTTAATTTTTTTCGTCTTTGTTGAAAGAAAACATTGTGGAAAATGAAGAAATTGCTTTATACATTTTCCACAATGTTTTCAAAAGCTTTTTTCTCGGGGGGCCGTAAAAAAGGAGGGATTGTGTGGGAATGGTTTATACAAATTTTAGGAAAATGATTGGATATAGCAGGGGTCAGCTAGATATAGTATTTCAAGAATAAACTTATAGTAAGTTAGTGAAGGCTTTTTATTATATCAGGATATGTTTAATCCAGTAATATTTTCTTGTATTTCTTTATCATGCTGGGTTGTATGGTAATTGAATAAACCCAAGATAAACCCTTTGTGTAATTAAGAATCCTAGCCAGAGCAGCTTGTTATCCCGATTTTCTCAGTAACAAGGCTTTTTCAAATTATGAATTTGTAACTACCAAAGCAAAGAATCTGAAGAATAATGTTAATTTCTATGTTACACTGCTTAATGCTCATCAAAAACTTCATTTAACCCATTATCAGACAACAACATTTAGACTGGTACATATTTAAAGATCTACAGAGGTTTAATACCAAGACTGTACTAAGTGTGTGTACATTGTATAGAATCTTACAGCAGTATCACAACTAATCCTTAAACTGTTTACAGGAGGAAGGCAGCAGACCTGGTACTGTGAGAAGACAAGCTACTTTCAACAGAGGAAAATCAGTTCTGTCAGCTTCTACTAGAAATAGTAGAACATCCCTGTAGGTATCTTACTGATCTACATTAACCCATTCCCACACAATAAAATGTTAGACCAGTCCAAATTCAAAGAAGTTGCAGACGACAGTTTTAAGATGATGAAATCTTTATTTTTTTTTTGTCTTTTTGGATTGAAAATATTTTGGATAATGAAGAAATTGCTTGTAACAAGAAATTTCTTCAATTTTCCATAAATTCCAAAGTTCTATATTGAGAGGGCATTTAAAAGCATCACTGAGTGGGAGTGGGTTAACTCTAATCATGCTGAAACTTGCAATGTTCCTGTTTTGATGGGAAGTATAGACAAAATCAGCCTGCACATAAGTGCACCAGATGACTGTCATCTTTTCAAGCCAGAGTTATTATCGAAATTAATTTTCAACAGAAATATAAACCCACAACAAATGCTTTCAATGCTTTTCAACTCTTTTAACCCATTACCAAACAGCAAAATTTTAATCTGGCCCAAATTGAATGATGTTGCAGACAACAATTTAAAGTTGATGAAATCTTGAATTTGTTTAACTCTCTGGGTAGAAAATATTGTAGAAAATGAAGACATTGCTTGTAACAAGCAATTTCTTCATTTTCCACAATATTTTCCAAAGTTGTTTTTCCTTGGGGGCGTCTAAAAGCTTCCATGAGTGGGAATGGTTAATTCATTGCAATTTTCAATCAATTATCATATGACAAAATTTTAGACTGATCCAAATTGAAAGGAGTTGATGACAACAATTTAAAGACTAAATTAAAGATGTTGCATGCAACATTTCAAAGAGATTGCCTATAAAATATAAATGCTGTACAGGAGTGAAAATATTGGGTACAAAGGAGGAATTGCTAATTTAAGAAAAATTCTTCTTTCCCTACATTTTAAGCCCTGCATCGAAAGATATTGTTTTAACATCATCTGATTGTCTGTCTGAAACTTACAGACAACGAAATTTTAGACTGGTCTGAATTGCAAGAAGTTGCAGACATTATTTTGAAGTGTGTTAAAATTTGAAAAAAAAAGTGCCAAATAAGGCAGAGAGCATTGTCAGAAAAGGAAAAATTGCTTTGCCTTCTCTACAAAGCTTACCATATCATATTACTTCAGGGCATAAACAAGCAGGATTTTTTTTGTTTGTTTTGATTTAGGTTAAGTTACATAAGGCAAACCTAATCATGGTTAGCTAATCAACACATTGTGAAACTGCCTCATGATTAAGGATTTTCAGCTCACCTGAGCACAACGTGCTCAAGGTGAGCTTTTGGTATCACCTTTTGTCCGTCGTGTGTCTTGCGTCGGAAGGCGTCAACAATTCTTTAAAAATCTTCTCCACAGTAACCACTGGGAGGAATTCAACAAAACTTGGTAGGAATGTTCCTTTGGTTACCCTTCTCAAAAGTTGTTCGCGGATTTTTGATTGACCCCCAAATATTGTCGTGGCAGGGCGTGGCAGTTTTTGACTTTGAAATCTTTAAACATCTTCTCCTCAGTAACCATTGGGCCAATTTCAACCAAATTTGGTATGAAAGTTCCTTGGGTGACCCTTTTCAAAAGTTGTTCCTGGAATTTTGATTAATGCCCAAATATGGGCTTGGCAGGGCGTGGCAGTTTTTGACTTAGAAATCTTTAAACATCTTCTCCTCAGTAACCATTGGGCCAATTTCAACCAAACTTGGCATGAATGTTCCTTGGGTGACCCTTTTTAAAAGTTGTTCGCAGAATTTTGTTTCATGCCCAAATATGGGCGTGGCAGTTTTTGACTTAGAAATCTTTAAAAATCTTCTCCTCAGTAACCATAGGGCCAATTTCAACCAAAATTAGCATGAATGTTCCTTGGGTGACCCTTTTCAAATCGTGCTTAGGAAATTTGATTGCAGCCCAAATATGGGCGTGGCCGTTTTTTTTATTTAGAAATCTTTAAATATCTTCTCCTCAGTAAGCATTGGGCCAATTTCAACCAAACTTGGCATGAATGTTCCTTGGGTGAACCTTTTTCAAAATTTGTTTGTGAAATTTGATTGACGCCCAAATATGGGCGTGGCAGGTTGGGGCAGTTTTTTATTAAGAAATCTTTAAATATCTTCTCCTCAGTAAGCATTGGGCCAATTTCAACCAAACTAGGCATGAATGTTCCTTGGGTGACCCTTTTTAAAAGTTGTTCACAGAATTTTGATTTACGCCCAAATATGGGCGTGGCAGGGTTGGGCAGTTTTTTTACTTTGAAATTTTTAAACATCTTCTCAGTAACCATTGGGCCAATTTCAACAAACTTTTAGTCAGGTGAGGGATTTTAGGGCCATTCTGGCATTTTTGTTTGTTTCATACCAAACAAAAAATTGAAAAAATAATCTCAATTTTTCATAACATAATATAAAAATCAAAAGTGAAAAAAAATCCTATGAGGGATTTTTCTCATGTTTCAGTCTTGTTAACCTAATTTAATGAATAAAACTTGATATTCAATAAGCATCTACTCCATTTCAGCCAGTAATTATCAACTATTTTATTCTTACTGTGTTATCTTGGATTACTCTGCCAAGAGTAGCAATTTTTTTTAACCCATTTCGTCATAATAATGCTTTATTACGCCCCTTAAGAAAATCAATTGGGAAAATATTGATTAAAAATGAAGAAATTGCTTGTAACAAGCAATTTCTTCATTTTACACAAGGTTTTCTACCCAGACAACTTTTAAAAAATCTGAATTTCAAAAACTATAAATTGTCGTCTGCAACTCCTTTCAATTTGGACCTTTCTAAAACTTTGCCATCTGTTTCTGGGTTAATGCTATAGACTCATGCTTCTTATTTCAGGAGATTTGAGGACGACATGAAAGATCCTAAAGAGGAAGAACAGCCCAAAATCAAGATGCATATGTACAGTGTTAGGGATAGATTCTACTACTTCTTTAATGCTCCTGTGATAATCTTCTTGTATAATGTGGTATGATTTTATTGATATTTTGTAAATACGGTTCAGGCTGCGGCCAGCCGCCGTCATAGCGCAGTTGGTAGCGTGTCGGACTATCAATCTAGAGGTCCCGGGTTCGATCCCCGACGGCGGCGCACATCCTTTCCGACTATTTGTCTCTCACCAATGGGTCGATAATCGCAGACCTATGAGAGATAGCAGCTTGAGGCTAGGAAGGGATGTAATGGTAGTAGTGGTGTGAGAAAAACCAGGATTCCATTGTTAGGTGCCTCAGCCGCCGCAATATAACTGAAAGATTGTTGAAAGCGGCATAAAACCCCATTCAAACAAACAAACAAATCAGGCTGCGGCCATCACACAGATGGTAGCATGTAGGACTCCTAATTATAGAGTCCCAGGTTCTATTTCTGACAGCGGCGAATATCTTTTGAAAATTTGTCTCCAACCAATGGATGGATAATCGTATACCTAAATAGGATTAGTAGCTAGAGGCTAATAAAGGATGTTGTAGTAGTACTGATTTTAGAAATGCCACAAAAAAAACATGGTTAGGTGATTTAGCCTCCAAGATATGACTTGAATACTGTGAAAAGTAGTGTTAAGCCTCATTCAACTATCTAATCAATCAAAATATGGTAGATGGTTCAAATATATATGTAATTATGTAAAAGGTTCTAATAGATTTATCATTTTCACTAAATTTTTTCTGAATGATCATTTTAAGAGCAAAACTTTATGAATTAATTTTTTACTTATCATCTTTTGGGTGTTTTTCTGGCCAGTCCTTTGTTTTTACTTAATTGAAAAGACAGACAATCAATTCTTTATGCATACAGAACATTGGGTTTTATTAATATTTGACTTGGTTTGTTTTGAGTTAATGAACAATATATTTTTCCAATTTAAGTACTTTACCTTGAAAATATGTTTGATTAACCCATTCCCACACAATGATACTTTTCGACACCCCCAAGAAAAAAAATTTTGGAAAACATTGTTGAAAATGAAGAAATTGCTTATTACAAGCAATTTCTTCATTTTCAACAATGCTTTCCACCAAGAAAACTGAAAAATTTCATGAATTTTAAATAGTCATCTGCAACTCCTTTCAAGTTGGAACAGTGTAAAATGTTTCCTTCTAGGAATGGGTTAAAAATAATGCTCACATATGATAGGTTGGTATAAGTTAACGCTACTCAAAAAATCTGTGATAAACTTCAGAAACTATCATTTTTCCACTGTAAATGTTTCTCAATTTACAATCCATGTATTTTCAGGTATCCTATTTGGTGTTTCTTGCCCTGTTTACCTACATTTTGTTGTTTGATTTTAATCCAAAAGTGTCTGGAGCTGAGATTGTACTCATGATCTGGGTATTCACTATATTTACAGAAGAAATCAGACAGGTATGCGTTAGGTCATTCACATAGAATCCCCCACTTTTACATACCAAAGAAAAAAATAGCTCTGGGAAACATTGTGGGTTTGAGACAAGCAATTTCACCTTTTCTCACAATGTTTTCTGCTCTACTTGTGTCTTATTATCTAATTTTAGCACAGTATAAAATGGTGTCTACAGCATCTTTCAACTTAGACAAGTCTAAAATTGTGATACGTTGTAATTGGTTACAATTTAGGAAATAGTCTGAGTAACAAAATATGAGTTGGTATTTCTGCAAGACATGAAAGTCATTCACTTATCTTGAAAGTTTAGAGAAAAATTATCATGATCAAAGAAGGACATAAATTGGGATTATTTCTAATAATGAACTGTCAGTTAATCATCAGCTGAGAATGTACCATACAAGCTAGTTCCAACACAACCCCACTCTTTTTTAACCCCAAAAGAAAGATTGTGTGAAATGAAGAATTTGCTTGTCCTAAGCAGTTCCTAATTTTTCCAAGATGTTTAAATAACAACAACAAAAAAATCCAAAATTCTATTGAGTTGCAATTGTGTAATACAACTTTCTTGAATTTGGACTTATCTAAAATTTTGTCATCTTGCAATTGATAAAAATGCAGGAAAATCAGAGTTAAATCCAGCAAGCTCATTTAAAAATAAGGCAAAAGTTTGCACCCCAGACAGCAAACTCAATATGTGTAGTCTTATAATAGTTGATACTTATTTTCAAATAATCTTTATCTGCATCAAATTTGAATTGGGCCTTCTTTCAAAGATATAAGAGTGAATCTTTTTATGGTTACTTTAGCTCATTATAAGATAAGGGAGTATGTCATCTGTTTTACAGATTACTTGGTTTACATGTGTAAGTCTAGCTGAGTCTGTTGGCTAGTTGTGCACTTGTAGTGTTAGTGATGTGATTTTATTAGGAAATTTTATGTTATGATGGAGATATGTTGCTTTGAACTGCAGAGGAAAATTTTGATATTTCAAGAGACCGAAGGTCGAGTGGAATATCAAATTTTACTCTGCAGGGAGAAGCAAATACAAGATGTTGTATCACAATCTTAATGTAATATTCTGAAAATTGTTTTGTCTGGTAATGAGTTAATTGCTTTTTTTGAAAAAAGCTTACGGGCAGTAGATATGACACAAAAAAAGAATTGTGTTTTTTTGCCTGTTCTCAACCAAAGTTTACTCACCTATTACTATATCTTTAATTGACAACCTTCAAGTCGCAACTCAGGTTGTTTACAGATGGTAAGAGTGCTGCTAACAACATGTTTCAGAAACACATCTTGTTTTCTCTCAATCCTTTCCTGTTTTTCAAAATTTAGACCTGCCTGAATTCAAAGTTTTTGCAGACGAAAATTAAAGGTGGATTTGATTTGAAAAATAATCATTCAATAGGGTAGAAAATATTGTGGAAAAAGAAGAAATTGCTTGTGACAAGCAATTTCTTCTTTTTCTACAATATTTTTTCAATCATAAAATCACAAGGACAAAAACACCAGAGATTGTGCAGGAAAGGGTTAAAGAAAATATTCAGATAAGGTATGCTGTTTAGTTATTTTTACAAGATTCTTAGACTATAAACCATTCATATTGATTTTGTTCAGATTATGAAAGATCTAGTATCTGGTGGTAGAAAACAGGTAACTGCATTGAAGTTTTATCATTTTTACCTTACAGTTAGTTCTTTTTGACACCAACCTTTTTACTTTGTTGATTAACCTTCCCCACATGTTCATTGGTTCACTTTGAGTTTATGAATTGTGAATGTCTGTTGATGTAATATTATGAACACTTGCACAAATTTTACCCCGGCAGTCTTCAGAGAAAACCCAAGGTATTGCTGTAACCTTGATTTGTCATCTTTTATTAACCTTTTCCTGCTTTTTGAAATTTTAGACTGGTCCAAATTGAAAGAGGTTGCAGACGACAATGAATATTGGATACAATTTGAAATGATACCATCCTATGTTGTAGAAAATATTTTTGGAAAAGGAGAAATTGCTTGTTACAAACAATCTCTTCTTTTCCATAATATTTCTCAAGAATAACATTACTGCAACATAAAATCCAGGGTTTATAATGGAAAGGGTTAATCCATGATGGCATGTAATTTTTTGAGTTACAAGCAAAATCATCGTTATTGAAGATACTAACTCTTATTATATACCTATAAAAGATATGGAGTAAAACCTGGCTGTCAAATACAACTCGACAGAAGAAATATCAATATTCGGCGTGTAGCAAAAAACCGTATTTGTCGAGTACCGTTAAACACGGACTTTTTTTTTGTGTATTGACGTTACGGGTTTTTTGGTAAGTTGGTTATTTCTTAGCCATTTAAGAGAATTTTCTTAATGTCATTTCCTAAAAGGTATATAATAAAAGGAATATTACAACAGTGTGTTTTTCTATTTGTTGTTATCGTGTTCTCGAATCGTGTGTAGGTATTTTTATTGGATTCGACCTTCGGTCTCATCCAATAAAAAATACCTCCACACGATTCTCGAACACGATAACAACGCATAGAAAAAGACACTGGTGTAATATTCCCTATTTACTAAACATTATCCCAATGACTGTTGCGCAGTTTGTAGCATGTCAAACTCTCAATCATAAGGTCCAGGGTTTGATCCCAGGTCATGGCAAATATCCTTTCTGACATTTGACAATGGTTAACCCATTACCAGACAGCCAAATTTTAGACTGGTCCAAATTGAAAGAAGCTGCAGACGACAATATCAAGTTGATGGAATTTTGAATTTTTTCGTCTTTTTGGTTAGAAAACATTGTGGATAATGAAGAAATTGCTTGATACAAGCAATTTCTTCATTTTCCACAATGTTTTCCAAAGCTTTTTTTTTTAACCTTATAATAAAAAGGAGGGATTGAGTTGGAATGGGTTAAATAGTCATAAACCTAAGTGGGATGAGAAGCCGGAGGCTTGGAAAGGATGTATTGGTAGTACTGGTGTGAGAAATACAAGGAATCTACGGTTAGGTGCTCCAGCCGCCCTGATATAACTGAAATACTGTTAGAAGTGTATCTAAACAAACTACCAAATTAAAAAAGGATGTTGCCATAAATCTATATTATATGCAATATTGAATAACCTTATAAATCATTTAATCAATGTGTCCTATGATTTTTTTTTTTAATCATTTTGACATGATTCCGTTAGAAATACCCTAATGTTTTAGACAGGCTAGTTTTCCAGGAATAGAGTAGAAAGTATGAAATAGGAATATATATTATTATATTTCATTTATTCATTTAGTTGTAGGTACAAAACTATGGTGAATGACAGCAACTGTACATTGTAAAAGCCTTTACCTTAGTTTTGCAGTGGTCCCTTTTCAATACTCCTAGTAGCCCTTTCCCGTTCAAATACGGGATTTTACGTTCCTGTGATTTTATACTTGAGAAAACATTATGGAAAAAGAAGAAATTGCTTGTAACAAGCAATTTCTCCTTTTTTCCACAATATTTTCTACCACATAGGATGGGTTCATTTCAAATAGCATCCAGTTGTCATTGTGGTCTGCAGCCTCTTTCAATTTGGACTAGTCTAAAATTTCCAAAAACGGGAAAGGGATAGATGGCCAGTAATACTCTAGCTTTTTAGCTCAACCAAGAAACAGTTGATAATTGACAGATGCCAACTGTCAATCAAACAATCAATAGACCAATCAAATTGTTCCTTTATATGGGAAGGGAATGTTGATCTCTGATATTGGCCAACATTTATGTTACACATTTACATTAGTTCTGTGAATTTAACCCATTACCAGACGGCTAAATTTTAGACTGGCCCAAATTCAAAGAAGTTGCAGACGACATTTAAAAATTTATGAAATTTTGGATTTTTTCAACTCTATGGGCAGAAAACATTGTGGAAAATGAAGAAATCGCTTGTAACAAGCGATTTCTTCATTTTCTACAATGTTTTCCAAAGCCTTTTTCCTTGAGGGCGTCTAGAAGCGTCACTGAGTGGGAATGGGTTGACATTGTAGCTACAGCTTATTCAAATTGCCCACCAACTACTTTCATTCTTGTTACACGTTGCTGACTATAAACTTTGCAAAAATAACTGGATTCAAATCATTTCCGGACAATGAGGCTTTTAGAAACCCTTCAAGAAGAAACATTCATGAAAACATTGTAGTTAATGAAGAAATTGCTTGTAACAAGCAATGTCTTGATTTTACACTATGTTTTCTATAGATAAGTTGAAAAAATCTAAAATTTCACAAACTAAAAATTGTGGTCTGCAACTCCTTTCAGTTTGGAACAGACTAAAATTTTGTTGTCTGGTAATGGGTTAATGTATAAGTTGAACTTCCTGTTAGAGTTTGATGTGTTTGGCCAGCAATCTTTTTGATTATGGGTAATAGGTGTACTATCCATTAAAGAGCAAATTGAAAAGTTTTAAGAAATTGATGTGTTATGAAATTCTTTGGGGTTTTATATGAGCTTTTAATGCTCCTTGAATGTCTGGCTCCACTTTCTATTGTCTATCTTGGATCTTCAGCAGTTCAGTATTACCCCTTCACAAGTCAAAATTGATGGATCGCTGGCCCACAAGAAGTTCCACTGATGTTTTCCGAGACAACAGAGTTTTAGACTGGTCCAAATTAAAAGATATTGTAGACAATAATTTTGAGTTCATGAATTTTTTAAAAACTTTGTCTTTTGGGGTAGAAAACATTATGGATAATAAAGAGATTGCTTGTAGCAAGTTATTTCTTTATTTTCCACAATGTTTTCCAAAGCTCTTTCCTTTTGGGGGTGGGTGCCAAAAAGCGTCTTTGTATCAGAATGGGCTAATGGCATTAATTTACAAAATTTATATTCAGTAGCCTGTAAAAGAAATGTTAATTGGTTCAAATAAGCTGTAGTAACGACGTTTAAGTTGCCAAACCAACAAAAATGTTTCACATTAATTTCGGCCTATTTCGGACTTCAAAAGCACCCTTCGGGTTTAAATGATAGGTCTATTGATTCCTTGATTGACAGCTGTGATTGGTCAATTATGACTTTGCTTGTCTCAAACTTACTGGTTTATCAGCATGAAGAGGATCCAAATTGAATATTGTAATTTTCTATCTTCTACCAAACGAAAACGAACATTTACAGTTTTGTTGTGAAAGCTTGGTCTGTAACATCTAATTCAAACCCATCGTAATTACAAAAAATTTAATTTTATGAAAGAACTAAATTTTATTGACTACATGATTTCCTATGATCACAAGCCTATGCTATGAATAGCATTTCAGCCTATAAATTTTTTTTATCATCTTCATATATAATTAAACTTTTGTACCTTCATGTATATTTTGTAAGCATAAATAGTGATATATCATTAGACATTAACAACATCTACTAATATCCAGTGATATTCATTTTTTTTTAAGAAAAAAATAAACCTTACGAACCAGCCATTGCAATTTAGCCATTTTGATATTGTTAAAATTTTTCAGATAGTAATTGAATAAGTTTACTTTTTACATTATGTAAGAGTTTATAAGGAACCCTAAGTGATGCATGTGGTAAACAGTGACATATTCATATTGTATCGCTTCCATGGCCGAGTAGTTAGGGCATCCTCTTTGGAAGCAGGAGGTCAAAGTTTTGAATCCCTGTGGAAGCTCCCTCACTTGGTAAGAACTGAAATGGTTGGTTGGTGAGCCGCTAGCTAGTTAAATGAATGGTAACCATAGTCCCATCTCTACCAGGCATCTGGAAACAAACAGAAGGGATTAGGGAGGTACTGTGCACACAAGTAAAATTGTCTCATAAGTCAAGACTCGCCGGCCCTTTAGATAGGGGTGACACTATCATAAACATAGCCTTATATTCAGATTCTGCCAGTGATAGGATTTTCTATATTCCAAGCTGCAAAGGTAGATGTATCAGCAAGTGTGAAAAGGTATCTAAATTTGGGAATTTTAGTCAGATTTATTTTTAGCTCTACTGGCCGAAGTCCACTAGAGCTATAGTGATGGCTTTTTCCCGTCCGGCGTCCGTGCATCTGTTGTCCGTCCGTTAAACGTTTCCTTGTTTACGCGATAAAGTCCACAGTTTTCCTCAGATTCCCTTCAAACTTTCACAGAATGATTGTACCATCATAAGGATCGTTCCTTTTGAAAATGGGTCTGATCCGTCAAGAAACACAGGGAAAGGGGCCTAATTAAAAGTTAATTAAAAAATCCTCGTTTACGTGATAAAGTCCACAGTTTTCATCGGATTCTCTTCAAACTTTCACAGAATGATTGTACAATCATAAGGATCATTCCTTTCAAAAATGGGTATGATCCGTGAAGAAACACTGGAAAAGGGGCCTTATGAAAATTTTATTAAAAAATTCAATTAAGAATCCTCATTTACGCGATAGAGTCCACAGTTTTCATCGGATTCTCTTCAAACTTTCTCAGAATGATTGTACCATCATAAGGATCGTTCCTTTGGAAAATGGGTATGATCCGTCAAGAAACATGGGAAAGGGGCCTTATGAAAATTTAATTAAAAATCCTCGTTTACGCGATATAGTCTAGAGTTTACATCAGATTCAATTCAAACTTTCACTGAATGATTGTACCAACATAAGGATCGTTCCTTTGAAAATTGGGTCAGATCAGTCAAGAAACATGGGAAAAGGGGCCTTATTAAAACTTAATTAAAAAATCCTTATTTACGCGATAGAGTCCACAGTTTTCATCGAATTCTCTTCAAACTTTCACAGAATGATTGTACCATCATAAGGATGCTCCTTTCGAAAATAGGTCTGATCTGTCAAGAAACATGGGAAAAGGGGCCTTATGAAAATTTAATTAAAATATCCTCGTTAACACTCTAGAGTCCAGTTTACATCGGATTCCCTTCAAACTTTCACAGAATGATTGTACCATCATAAGGATTGTTCCTTTGGGAATTTGGTCAGATCCATCAGGAAACACGGGAAAAGGGGCCTTATGAAAATTTAATTGAAAAATCTTTTAAGAAATACTCTTTAACACTCTAGAGTCAATAGTTTACATCGGATTCCCTTCAAACTTTCACAGAATGATTGTACTTTCATAAGGATTGTTCCTTTAGAAATTTGGTATGATCCGTCAAGAAACAAAGGAAAAAGGGGCCTTTTGAAAATTTTAATAAAAAATTCTCATTAATAATCTAGAGCCAACAATTTTCAATGGATTCTCTTCAAACTTTCAAAGAATGATTGTACCATCATAAGGATTGTTCCTTTCGGAATCGGATATGATTCCTCAAGAAAAATAGGGGCCTTATTAAAATTTAATTCAAAGATCGTTGTTAACACTCTAGAGTCCACAGTTTTCATCTGATTGACTTCAAACTTTCACAGAATGATTGTACCATCATAAGAATTGTTCCTTTCAAAAGGTATGATCCATTTAGAAACATAGGAAAAGGGGCCTTAGGTAAATTCAATTAAAAAAAATCTTAATTAATGCTTGTAAGTCCACAGATGAGATGGGGTTGTCGTTATACTCAAACAAAATAATTATACTTTTGTAAGAAGAGTTCCCTTTGGAATTGGTTCAGATCCATCAAGAAACATGGGAAAAGGGGCTATATGAAAATTCAATTAATAAAACCCTGTTAACACAATGAAGCCCACAGCCTTGATCAGATTTTGTTGAAACTTTCACAGAATGACTGGAAGGTCATAACTATCATTCTTTTCATAACAGGGTTTGAACTGTCAAGAAACACAGGAAAAGGGGCCTTATGAAAATTTCATTTATAAATCCTTGTTACCAAGTCCAGAGCTTTCATCGGATTTTCTTCAAACATTCACAGAATAATTGTACAATAAAAATGATTGTTGATGTTTGCATTAGACCTGATCTGTCAAGTATCACAGGAAAAGGAGCATTATGAAATTTGATTTTAAAATCATTGTACCACAATAAAGTCAACAGTTTTCATCAGATTCTGTTAAAACTTTCACAGAATGATATTCCATCATGAGGATTCTTTCTTTTCAAATTAGGCGTGATCTGTCTAGTATCATGGGAAAAGGGGCCTTTTGAAAATTTTTATCTATAATCCTTGTAATCAAGTCAAGAGCTTTCATTGGATTTTATTCAAACCTTCACAGAATCATTGTACAATAAACACGATTGTTGATGCTGACATGAGACCTGATCCTTCAAGTATCACAGGAAAAGGAGCCTTATGAAAATTTTATTTTTAAAATTTTACACCAAGATAAAGTCTGCAGTTTTCATCAGATTCTGTTCAAACTTTCAAAGAATGTTTGTACCATCATAAGGATTGTTTCTTTCCAAATTAGGCCTGATCTGTCTAGTATCATAGGAAAAGGGGTTGTATGAAAAATTATTACCAAATCCTCATAAACACAACAATGCCCTCAGTCTTTATCAGAATCTCTTCAAACTTTAATAGAATGATTGTTCCATCATTTGGATTGTTCCTTTGTAAATTAGGTCTGATTGCTTAAGTGACACAAGAAAAGGGACCTTATAAAAATTTTATTACAAAACATCATTATTATAATAAAGTCCTCAGTCTTTATCATTTTCTTTAAACTATCATTAGGATTGTTCCTTTGTACATTGGGTCTGATTTGTTAAGTTTCACGGAAAAAGGGGCCTTATGAAAATTTTGTTACAAAAATTCTTGACACAATTCAGTCCACTGTTTTCATTGATTCTCTTTAACTTTTAAAGAATGATTGTACCTTCATTAGAATTGTTCCTTTGGAAATTTGGATTTTTCTGTAAAGTATCATGAGAAAAGGGGCCCTCTGAAGATTTCACTATAAACTCATTAACACAATAAGTTCCACAGATTAAACAGATTGATTGTACCATCATTCCAATTGTTGATTTTGACAGTGGATCTGACTATGGCAAGGGTCACATAAAAAGGGGCCTTATGAAAAACTCTCTTAAATATTCTTGTTAACACAATGATGTCCCTTGATTTCACTGGATTCACTTCAAAATTTCACAGAATGATTGTACAAATACTTAAATGGTTCTTTTCAGAACTGGGTACAATCCATCAAGTATCATGTAAAAAGGGGCCATATGATTATTTTTTTTAAATATTCTAGTAAACATAATGAATTCCCAATATTTCATCGGATTCACTTTTAACTTTCACAGAATGATAAAACCAACAGTAAAATATCACGGGAAAAGGGGCCTTATGAGAACTTGAATTTAATATCTTTGTTAACACAATAAAGTCAACAGTTTTATTGGATTCTCTTCAAAGATGCATGGAATAATTGTGGCATTCGAAACACAGGAAAAGGGGCCTTACAGATTATCATTCAAAACATTCTTGTGTATGTGATGAAGATCACAATCATTATCAAATTGTCTTTTAAATTTCACAGGAAATTTGTCGGGTTGTAAGGAAAGTTCATTTTGGATTGAAATTGATCCATCAGAAAACACAGGAAAAGGGGCCTTATTGATTTTCATTCAAAACAATCCTGTTTATGTGATAAAGTCCACAGTTATTGTCAGATTCTGATGAAATATTCACAGAATGATTGTACGGTCATAAGGTAACTTTCTTTTGGAAATGAAGTGGATCTGTCATGAAACATGGGAAAAGGGGCCTTGAGGATTGTTGCTTAAAATGATAAAGGGGATAAAGCCCTTTTTTTTTCTTTATGCATTATT
This sequence comes from Fragum fragum, assembly GCA_946902895.1. Classification (NCBI taxonomy): domain Eukaryota; kingdom Metazoa; phylum Mollusca; class Bivalvia; order Cardiida; family Cardiidae; genus Fragum; species Fragum fragum. The sequence goes on from OX336372.1 coordinate 36,760,518, forward strand.
CTTTGAGCAATTAACTTCCTTAAATATCAGATTTCTTTAACGGAAAACTTGATAACCAGTATAGCATCTCAGACCCTCATTGGCCTCTTGTTCTTTCAAAATATCTACCCATTCCAACACAATGGCCCTTTTTGACGCCCAACAAAAAAAAAAAAAAGAAATTGGGAAATTATTGTTTAAAATGAAGAGATTGCTTAAAAAACAAGTTCTTCATTTTACACAATGTTTTCTACCCAGAAAGTTGAAAAATATCTTGGAATTCATATGCTTTAAAATGTCTGCTGCAGCTCCTTTCAGTTTGAACCAGTCTAAAATGTTGCTGTCTGGTTATGGGTTAAGTCCATAGTTGTTACAGAGTTTGATAACTGATGATACAACGTATCTATTAACAATCAGGCAATAGGGTACTATTTAGGATTTGGGAATAGCATGATTTTCTGTCTTTTAGAGGGAATAATTTAATAGAAGTGGACTGTTGAGCTTTATTTGTGTGATTTCACATGAATCAGTGATTTAGAATAAGTTCCTGCATTAATTCTTTATTTCTATGTTTTCATCTATAAATTTCTATAATTTAGGTTGCCATGACATCATCGAGTACATTGAAGACTAAACTACAAAGTTACATCACCGACACGTGGAATGTTGTGGATTTGATAACAATTGGACTCTTTATAATTGGCACAATTCTACGTTTTATTCCTGACCCAGACACATTCGAAGCAGCCAGATTATTTCTTGCCCTGAATTTCTTCACATTTTTTCTACGTTTACTACATATCTTCTCCGTCCACAAGGAACTTGGACCCAAACTTGTCATGATCGGAAGAATGGTAAGAACCTGGTCTGTATTCTTCAACCAGTCTAGATAAGCGTCGTTTTTATCTTTCAACTTAACCGAAACTGATTGGAAGAGACTTAACCAATCATCCAATAAGAAACCTTGTTGGGCTTGAACAATAGACTGGATGATGAGTACAGGCCCCTAGCCCATTCCCACACAATGACGCTTTTTGATGCAAAAACAATTGAAAAAACATTGTGTAAATGAAGAAATTGATTGTTGCAAGCATTATCTTCATTTTCTACAATATTTTCCACCCAGAAAGTTAAAAAAAAATCTAAAATTCCATAAACTTTAATTTGTTGTCTGCAATTTGTTTGAATTAGGAACAGTCTTAAATTTTCTCATGGTATAATTGGTTAAGTCAATAACTAATGCTTCATCCATTACCATACAATAATATTTAAGACAAGTCCAAATTGAAAGAAGTTGAAGACCTCAATTTTTAAGTTGGGTGAATTTAGAAAGTCTTTGCCTTTTAGGGCAGAAATCATTGTTGACACTGAAGAAATTGCTTGAAAGAAGCAATTTCTTCATTGTCCATAATGTTTTCCACAGCTTTTTCTTTGAGGGACATCATCAAACTGCTTTGTGTAGGAACGGATTTATATAAATGTTGGAGTTCAAAGGTTCAAGTCTGGTAAAAATTTATGATTTGATTCATCAATCATTTTTTTTAAGGACAGCTGTATCTGTTATACTGTAATCTTTTGCATAAAGGTTTTGTTCACTTTATTTATTGTAACCCCCGTGCCCCCAAACCTTAAAACATTAACAGAAATTTAGATTGGTCCAAATTGAAAGAGATTGCAGATGAAAATTTGGAGGAATCAAGAACAGAAACCTATGTGCCTTTTAGATAGAAAGCATTGTGAGAAAAGGGGAAATTTCTTGTTAAAAGCAATTTCTCCTTTTGCTACGATGTTGTTGTTTTTAGTTCAATATAATTTTCCAAGGTGTTTTAAAAATGAGGAATAGTGTAGTACTGGGCTAAATTGACATCTCTAATTATGATATTAAGGAAATAAGAAACAGTACAGAATTACTTTTAAATGTAGTATAGGCATTAACCCTTCCTGTTTTTCAAAATTTTAGACATGTCCAAATTAAAAAGCTTTGAAGACAAAAATTTAAAGCAGATTTATTTGAAAAATAACCATCAGCAGGGCAGAAAATATTGTGGAAAAAGAAGAAATTGCTTGTTACAAGCATTTTTTCTTTTTCCACAATATTTTTCCAAGTATGAAATCACGGGGAAGTAAAAAAAAGGAGTTGTACAGGAAAGGGTTAAGCAATGATTCATATTCAGGGGATACTAGTTAATCTAGTGTTTTAGTATTGGCCGAATCAAGGGTCTTTGTACATCTATAGGGGACTGATAAATAAATCATGATTTAGCAATGGCTAAATTACAGCTCAAGTTCAGCTGTGTTTTTACAAGACCACTGGCCTAAGGCATATACAGATGACCTTGGACCTGTAGCTGATATCGGTGGCTTAGTGCTAAAACATCACAAGTGTCTATACAAAGTATGGACACTTATGATGTTTTTACACTAAGTTTTTGATATAATACAAATTTACTAGTTTATCATCCCCCACCGTTTCAGTGAAGGGGATATAGTAATGGTCTCCGTCCATCATTCCATCCTTTCGTCCTTCTGTCATTCTGTCACTAAACTTGTCCAGAGCATATCTCTGAAAGAATAATTGCTATCAACTTGAAACTTCATAGGTCGATATATCTCGTTGAGTAGAAGTGCAGTGCACAAGAACCACAACTCTTGCTTGCATAATTTTGGAGTTATTGCCCTTTGTTGTTTTAAAGACCAAGATTTTGTGCAGGCATATCTCTGAAAGTATAATAGCTATTAACTTGAAACTTCATAGGTGGATAGATCTCGTTGAGTAGAAGTGCAGTGCACAAGAACCACAACTCTTGCTTGTATAATTTTGGAGTTATTGCCCTTTGTTGTTTTAAAGACCAAGATTTTGTCCTGAGCATATCTCTGAAAGTATGATAGCTATTATCGAACTCATTGAGAAGAAATGCAGTGCACAAGAAGCCTAAATCTATTTTGCTTCAGTTTACTATCAAGCTTTTATTGTGGGGGATGTCCATGTCCGACATGGCTCTTATTACAATAGGACTCATCATAGGTTGTAGAAGACAACTGTTCTGTTCAGGAAGTATACTATCAAGTTTTTGATAATTCTAATAAGTGACTATTGAAGGGTTTGGCCCCTGAGCTCTAATAGATAGTTCCACTTAGATATTAACCCTTTCCTGTTTTGCAGAATTTTAGACCTGTCCAAATTCAAAGATTTTGCAGACACAAATTTAAAGTGGATTTAATTTGAAAAATAACCATTCAGTAGGGTAGAAAATATTGTGGAAAAAGAAGAAATTGCTTGTTACAAGCAATTTCTTGTTTTTCTACAATGTTTTCTCAATAATGAAATAATGGGGATGTAAAAACCATGGATTAAACAGGAAAGGGTAAAAATGCCTTATTTTTCAAAATTTGTTGTCATTATCATGTAATAAAAAAGTAACCTAATGTTTGTAACCTAAAAAAATCTGTAGTTTTGATGTTCCATTCTCCAAACTAACACAAATGCTTCACATAAATGTCAGCTCAATGTTGGAGGTCACTTCCAGTCAAAATGAATAATTTGATTGGTCAAATGATTCTTTGATTGACAGCCATGATCTATCTATTTTGAATGTTGTGCTATGAATAAATCGCTTATTGAGTGTTGTTTATTTTCAGGTCCAAGATCTGATGTATTTTGTGTTAATACTCATGGTGTTTGTGGTATCGTATGCCATTGCATCACACTCCATTTTGTTTCCCAACTCTCCGCTCAACTGGAAAACTATCAACACGGTGATGAGACGCTCATATTGGAATATCTATGGTGAACTTTTCCTTGAAGAGATAGAAGGTAAATTGAGACTTGATTTGATACCGGATCTACTAAAATTTCCAATTGTCAATTAACCCATTGCCACACAATGCGAAGTGACAGAAATTTTGAAAATAATGCTCTTTTGGGGAAGAAAACGTTGTGGAAAATGAAGAAATTACTTATTATATGCAATTTCTTCATTTTCCACAATTCTTTCTCATGCCTGAGGGGCATAAAGGAGAGGGTTTGTGTGATTTGGTTAAGCCAAAACTTTTAACAAAAATGAAACAAATTCATAGAAATTGCAGACAACAATTTAACATGTGTTTGCCTTGTAACAAGAAGTTTCTCCTTTTGTCCAATTGTTTTCTACCCTATATTGTTCTTATTTTTCAATTTACATTAAATTGTTATGTGCATCTACTTCCAATTCACAGTCACAAAATTTGTCGTTTAATAATGGGTTAGGTTTTATAGTGTAAATTAATGCTTTTAACCAAAACAACAATCCAAATCCAAATCCAATTTGATGCCTTCTAAGAAAAACACTTTGGAAAACTTTGTGGACATTGAATAAAGTGCTTTTTCAACAATGTTTTCTACCCTAATAGGCAAATATTTTCAAACTTTAAATTGTCATTTTTGCAACTTGTTTCAATTTTGGCCAGTTTAAAATTTTGTTGTGTGGTAATGGGTTATTTTTAGAAAAAACACCTAGCCATTTTTGGTTTGAAATAAGTATGGTTTAACCCATTACCACATGACAACGTTTTAGACTGTTCCAAATTCAAAGAAGTTGCCAGTGACAATTTTCAGCTGATGAAATTTTAAAAACTGTTGTCTTGTGGGGGTAGAAATCAGTGTGGAAAATGAAGAAATTGCTATCTTCAAGTAATTTCTTCATTCTCCACCAGGTTTTTCAGAGTTTTTTTCTTAAGTACTACTTTTGTAAAGAAAATGACTCAGCTTGAGCCAAATACAGTTGTACATGTAATTATTACAATAACGGGGTAACAGTGTCTATGATCTATACTTGTAGGTGAAGATGACTGCACTTTTGACGAGGCCCTGTGGAGCAACAACACTTACTCCCGATGTCCGAGTGATGTCGGAAAGTATGCAGTACCCATCATGATGGGCGTGTACATGTTACTGGCCAATGTTCTATTGCTGAACCTTCTTATTGCCATGTTCAGGTAGGTTATATGTTGTATTATAAGTTCTTTTGGGAGTTAATCCATTACCGGAGGACAAGATGTCAGACTGGTCACAATTGAAAGAAATTGCAGATGACTTTTCAAGATCACGCTGAAGTGGGAAAATAAGTGCCAAATAATGCAGAATACAATGTGATAAAAGGAGAAATTGCTTGTTTCAGGCCACTTCTTTTCCAACAAATTAGTCAATAATCATATTTTTTGAAAGCATCTAAAAGCAGCATTTTTTGAGGATCTATAAATGGTAACGGGTTAATCAATGCATACCAACTTGTTATGAAAATATTTGATTTGGGTTGGGCAGATATTTATGAATAGATAGGATTTCATAAGTCATGTTTGTCTGGCCCTCTAATGGTGAGTGGAACAAAGTTGCCAGATTTAAGAGTTGGTGTAAGCTTCAGTTGGTCTTAATTTGTCCATGCCATTATTCTTATACTTATGTATAGATTTCAACATAACTTGGTTCAATTATTTTCTATCATGAGTAGATGTGCTATTTCAGGCAAAATTTCAGGTAGCTTCAAGGTCACAGGCCAAATCTTCAGCGGGTTCAACATGTTGTCTGTGACGACTTTCTAGTTCTTTCTCAAACTTCATGAATTTGTAAGTTTTTTCACACACATGTTTATCAATATGCACAATAATTAGTGATATTTCTCTATTTACAGTTACACATTTCAGAAGATTCAAGACAACACAGACAAGCACTGGTTTTACCAGCGGTATTCTCTCATTTATGAGTACTACACACGTCCCGTATTGTGTCCACCATTTATCGTAATCGCACATGTATATCTGCTTATTAGATATATAGTCCGTCAGTGTTGTTGTAGTTGTTGTCATAGTGATGATGATGAAGATGATGAAGATGATTTTCGTAAGTCCAAAAATATTTAGCAATAATTTCAATCTCCGCCCCACCCTACCTAAAAATTTGGTTTCACTATTTTTATCTGTCTATCCATCTACCTGTTCATCCAATCATAGACTGGTTGTGTCTTTGCTCTAGCTCTGTTACAAATTAACCCATTCCCTCATGATAAAATTTTAGACCAATCTGAATTCAAAGAAGTTGCAGATGAAAATTTTAAGTTGATGAAATCTTTAAAGTTTTTGTGTTGTGGGGTAGAAAACATTGTTGATAATGAAGAAATTGTATGTTACAAGCAATTTCTTCATTTTCCACAATGTCTCAAAGCTTTCATATTGAGAGGCATTTAAAAGCGTCATCGTCTGGGAATCAACCTACAACCATAAACTTCATACAATTATTTCCAATGATTCAGGCAAAGTCATCGTTTAACTTCGATCAAAAACTCTTTCCATGCTCTAGATCATAAGGAATTCGATCCAGGACCTTGAAACTTTCTCCAAATGTTATCCATAACCCAAGAATGCACCTTAGTGTTTTGGGGGTAACATAGGTCAAAGGTGAACTGTACTACTTGAGCTACAAAATGATGGAGGGATATAAGTACACTTGTCTAGTTTAATTTGTTTCATCTGTCAAAACTCTTGAATTAAGATTGGCTGAAAAATTTGCTTCATACCTCAATGAAATAAAAAGATGAATACAAATCTATTTTGTATTCTCGCACAAAGTAGTCCTAAAAATTTTTTCTCAGACTGGCAAAACCTAACTTATTCTACATCTTTTAACCCATTACCAGACAACAAATTTTAGACTTGTCCAAATTGAAAGAAGTTGCAGTTGTATGAAGTAGCCAAGTGTCTTGGGAAAGCATTTTTAAGATTTAGAAATTGCTTGTATCAAGCAATTTCTTCATTTTCCAAAATGTTTTCTAACCATAAAAGGATTTTTTTAAGAAACTCACCAGGACTATATTGTCTTCTAAAGTTGTGATGTCTTGTAATGGGTTTATACAGTAACTCAACTTTTAACAGGATTATGCGGCCCTAAGAGAACATAATCTTTATATTTGTATTATAGTTTTTATTGGATAGCATTTCTTACAAAAAAATCTAATTGAGACCATGACATAAATCTTGTTATTAGTAATAAACCATACTAAACCATATTGTTCATTACCATTTTCTTTTTTGACTCCACGGAACAAGGGATTGTGTGTTAAATGGTTAAGATCTTATATGCTTACTTTAACATTTTTTCCAGGAAGACGTTTTAAGAATGCCCGAGAGCTTGTTCAGTGGGAGAATGTGATTGCTGATGCCTTCCACCATAAAAGTGAACAAAAACAGTTCCAGAGTACTGACTTTAAAGTGTCCAGTACACATGACAGGTAAAGATGATGATTAAGCCATTTCCGTACAATCCCTCCTTATTACGCCTCTCAAGAATAAAGCTTTGGAAAACATTGTGGACTTAGAAGAAATTGCTTGAATCAAGCGATTTCTTCAATGTCCACAAAGTTTTCTACCCAAAAAGACAAAGAATTTTATTGTTTCATCAATCTAAAATTGTCGTCTGCATCTTCTTTCAATTTGGACCAGCATAAAATACTCTCATGTGGGAATGGGTGAAAGAAATGTTACAGTATTCTCCCCTGAATAATTGACAGATCGCTAGCCCCAGCCACTGACTCCACAGGTTCTGCACTCTGACTCTGACAGACTGGAGGTTGCACTTTAGAATTAAGCAATACTATTTGTAAAAATGTATGTCAAGTAAAAATGGTTGGCTGGAGACCTAAGCATTGTAACTTCAGCTTGAATTAGCAGTAGGTACAATGTTTAAGTTGTCAAAACTAACAAAAATATGTCATGTCAATGTCGGCTGATGTCAGAAGTCATATCCAGTTCATATGAATATTTTGATTGATAGATGGATTCTTTGATTGACAGTCTTTACTGGTTGTTTATGACCCATCAAATGATGGGAAGCTCATGAGTACTGAGTAAAACAATTAACAAGCTATTTTTTTCATTTGACAGATTTTCCCAATTATTTTTCTTCAGGGGCGTCATTGTCTGGGAATGGGTTGAGCACTCTTGACTATTTATAATTTTAATATTTTGCGCTGTATCTTTCAGATTAGAACTGATGATCAATCGAGTGGATGAGATACAGGAACTGATCAATCAACAAACCACGCCGATGCTAAACGCACTGTCTGCACCGCAGCCCAGTACCACCAGGATTGAAGTTCAGCCACAGACACATGAGATGAAAATGCCAGCACAGTTAGACAGAAGACTGACATCCCTTGAAGGACAAGTAAGATTACAGAAACTGTTCTTTTCTAAATCTACTCTTTATTAATGTTGAGGAATGTTGATTTGCTTAGTGCATGTTCGAGATTACAGTTAAACTATTATCCAAAATACAGCTTTTTTACACCCCTGAAGAATAAAGCTAGGGAAAACATTGTGGAAAATGAAGAAATTACTTGTTTCAAGCAATTTATTCATTTACGACAATATTTTCTACCTAGAAGGACAAAGGATTTCCCAATTTCATCAACTTGATATTGTCATCTGCAACTTATTTTAAACTAGACAAGTCAGATTTTTGTTTGGTAATGGATTAAATGCCATTTAACTTAACTAGCACAATGTTGGGAGTTTGTCTATGGACATATTTTTGTGTGTGATATTTATAGTTTAGGCAACTGATTTCAGTCTTGGAAGTAATGTTTCATTGTTATATCAAAGTGGCATACCAGTCAGTGGATTTGATTATTAACCCTTGTCATGCTGAACCCGGAATATTCCGGTTTTGCCAGGAGATGTAGACAAAGATACATCTTGGTCTGCACCTCCTGTTTGTAATTTTCCTTCTAGAATTGATCATAAAATCGATTTCTTAAGAAATATTGATTTTTGAACAACAAGTTCTATCAGTGCTTTCAGCCCTTTGATTTTACGGCCATTCAGTTATAGCCTTGGAACTGTCAGAGTCCTCATGCAAAACTTTCACATTTCGCAATATCTGTTAATACTTAAGATATTTATGTGATTTCAGAACATTTGTTTACAATAAAAAAAATTGACAATTGCTTTCAAGGGAGATAACTCTAAATCCTTTTTTGTATTAATTTTTTCAGCTAAGATTTTTACACTGCAATGGTACTGACATCAATATTCAGTGCTTTTGTTTTAACCTATTACTACACAATCCTGCTTTTTTAAGAAAAAAGCTTTGGAAAACATTGTTGAAAATGAAAAAATTGCTTGTTACAGTCTACAATTTTGTCATCTATCAGTGACTTAGTGTTTTATTGTTGCTGACTGTATCATCAAACCACTTGGTCCAAAACATTTCCTGGATTCCAACCACCACTATTTTTGACCTCTCTTGTAATGTTTTCTTACAGATGGAGGTGACATACCAGTCCCTTGATTGGATTATTAAAGCATTGCAGGCAAACAATATGGTACCAGGAGTGCCACCACCTTCCATTCCTGATCTAGCAAAGGAGAGACATAAAGGTAAGATTGAAATCATTATTAAATTTAGCTCTTCTGATCAAAGGCCACTGTTTGGACTATTGTCATGGCACTGTGTTGTGCATATTTACATGCGTCCATCTGTCTGTCAGTCTGTGTATGTATCCCTAAATTTTTGTTTATAAAAAACATTTCCTCAGGAACTAATGGATGAATTTTTACCAAATTTCACAGTAATGATCCGCAGATGACCCTTTATTATTCAAGAAATTTTGATCAGATTGAAAGCATTGCTTCTAAGGCTGGAACTAGTTATAATCTATAGTAAAAACTTTAAGATATCTTCTCCTCAGAAACTGTTTAATCGATTTCTGCCTAATTTTAAAAGAGTATTTAATTCTGCACTGTTTAGTGTTGGGCTAATTTCAGTTAATAATGTCTTGTCAAAACTTTGAAAATTCCCATTTGTAATTTTCAAGTTTTGGACAACAAATTTTTCCAATTGCTCCTAATTCAGCCTTTGTGAAATTTCGACTAGATGTTTTGTTTTTTTCGAATATGTGAAGTGCCTTTATTCACTGGCTGAATAAGATTTTCTTTTTCAAATGTCATGTAATTGCTGTTATTAAAGGGGAATCAGTATCTTTGGCACATTGACTGACACCAAAGTTTCCTCCATTTAGCAGACAACCAAGCAAGAGACAAAACTCTCTTTAATTCTGTATCTACAATCAACCCATTCCAACATGAATTTTAGACTGGTCCCAATTGAAAGAAGTTGCAGATGACTATATCAAGTTATTGAAATTTAATTTCTTTTGCCTTTTAGGATAGAAAACAATGTGGAATATACGTTTTGTTAATGTACCAATAAGATGAATCAATGTCATACAGAAACCACAACTTTCTAATACTTTAACAGGCCACTTTTACCCATTACCTCACAATCTCCCTCTTTACCCCCTCAAGAAAACAGCTTTAGAAAACATTTTTGACAATGAGGCAAAAGGGGGGTCCTGTGGGAATGGGTAAAAGGGGCCTATTATATTAAAAGAATGTGTTTCTGTATGAAATTGATTCATCTTACTGGTAGAACAACAAACATATATTTTAATTCGAGGTAGATTCATAAGATAAATTGTCCAAGGTTTATTCCATTATCAGACACTATTTTTTAGATTGGTCCAAATTAAATTTGCAGACAACAACTCAAATTTTTATAACTTTTCATCTGTCTTGGTTGAAAACATTGTGAAGACTGATGATATTGCTTGCTGCAAGCAATTTCATCATTTTACACAATGTTTAATCATTTGTTTTTCTTTAGGGGTGTGGGAATGGGTGAAAATAATTGTCCATATCTATTGAGGCCTTTGTTTCTTTTTTTCAGAAGGTGGCCCAGGTAATCCTAGTAAATGTTGTAATTTTGCTTTAAATGTTCACTCATGTAACCCTTAACCCTTTACTGTTTTAAAAAAAAATTAGACCTGTCCAAATTCAAAGGTTTCGAAGACAAAGAGTGGATTTAATTTGAAAAATAACCATTCAGTAGGGTATGATATATTGTGGAAAAAGAAGAAATTGCTTGTTATAAGCAATTTCTTCTTTTTTCACAATATTTTCTCACGTATTAAAACATAGTGAAGTAAAAACGAGAGATTAAACAGGAAAGTGTTAAATACCATCTGTTTGTCAGTATAAATGATACTTTACATCATTTCCCATCAAAATTCATTCTTTTATGCTTTAGGTTGCTTTTTCTTACGTGTATGATTCATCATTTTAGATACAAACTAACACAGGGTCCTGCATGGCCCAGTGGTTAGGGAGCTGCCGTCATAGTGCAGTTGGTAACGTGCCAGACTCCTAATCTTCAAACATGGGATGTCATAGGTTCGATCCCCGGTGGTGGCATATATCCTTTCCGACACTTGTCTCTCACCAATGGGTGGATAATTGTAAACCTATGTTGGATAGCAGCTCGGGGCTAGGAAAGGATGTAGTGGTAGTACTGGTGTGAGAAATACCAGGAATCTATTGTTAGGTGCTCCAGCCACCGCGATATAACTGAAATACTGCTAAAAGTGGTTTTAAACCCCAATCAATCAATCAATCAGTGGTTAGGGCTTTATTCGCAGTCTAAGATACTTTTAAGAGTTGCAGGTTTAAATCCCAGCAGTACCATTATTCCAATGAACATGTCCTTGGGCAAGATTTTCACAGCCTGAGCTTAGCACTAGTAAAGCCCAGGAAGTACATGAATAAGTGATTTTGCCATGTTATAACTAATAACAGATTGTCCAAAACGGCATTAAAACCATTTAATTGAAACAAAATAACAACTCTATCATGTGTGATTCTAATTTTAGAAAAGTTTTTTTTGTAGAGACATGATTTCCATTCACCCTTCTCTAAATAATCACTCATTTAACCCATTCCCACACAGCAAAGCTTTTTCAAGAAAAACAATTTGTAAAATAGTGTGGAAAATGAAAACAATGTTTTATACCCAGAAAGATAAAAAAACCTAAAATTTCATAAACTTAAAATTGTCGTCAGCAACTACTTTAAATTTGGACCAGTCCGAAATTTACCGTCTGGTAATGGGTTAATCTGTTTGTTGGAGTTATTGTGCCTATGGATCAGTGTGATAGACTATCAGCTTATACCATTCCTGAATTTAAATTTAAAAGTAAATACATTGATTCAAAAGTCACAAGCAAAAGATTGAATAAGAAACTTGTAATTTTTTTATCATGTACTTGAGAGTTAGCATCTGCAGTTTATTTGCAAGATGGTCTACCTGAGGTTTTTTTTGCAGCCAATAGATGTCAAGAACTAACTAAATGAAAACAAATAAAAAAAAATTCGTAAGTGTCTTTCCAGGAGTAGAATGTCACAGGCATCTTGTTCTGCAATCTCGGACTGCCCCTAATTTGAAATAGGGTAGAACCTTATTAGAACACATGCCACTGGTTTGTATCCATTGGTCATTATAGATGTACATGCTTTAATGAGGTATACAGGTATAAACAAATTTGTCCTTTGATGACTCATTATATCTTGTGCATCTATAGTATACACATTTATGTTTTCTGATTTTGACATTATTCTTTATTTTTGTAAACAAACTCCTTCTGGCATGATGATTGATCATTCTTTGCCACCTTTTTGGAAACCCAAAGGTGTGTTTGAGCACAAACTGCTGTTTTTATTTGTAGATTAGGTTTGGATTGATTTTTTTGATCATTCAGTGTTATAAAACTGAACTGGTAATTCTTTGAACGTTTTTCAAAAGATGGTTTGCACATTTATAGCTTAGAATTTTTACCTTTATTTGTAAAGATTTTCTCTACTGGTAATTTATTTTTTCCAGAAAAAGAGATGATTATACAACAGAAGGAGTCTGAGAAGCTGATGGTCCATCAGATAGTTGAACAGGGGCTCAGGGTCCATACAAGGTCAAGGACATCTCCCTATCAAGGGTCAGAGGTCGTTAGGTTTACAGTGCCTGATGAGTTAGTGCCATGGAATGTAAGTAATTCTTCCGCAGTCCATAAAGAAATCAAGTTAAATCTTTCCTGTACAAACCAGAGGTTTTATGTCACCGTGATTCTTTACTTCAGAAAAGATTGTGGAAAAAGAATAAATTGCTTGTAACAAGTAATTTCTCCTTTTCCCACATTATTTTCTAGCACATAGGATGGTCTTATTTCAAATTGCATCCAATTTTCATTGCCATCTGCAACCTCTTTCAATTTGGACCAGTTTCATATTTCAAATACAGGAAAGGGTTAAAGACATTCTGTGTATATGTGACCCAGTCAGAACTTAACCCATTCCCACATGAGAAATTTTTAGACTGGTTAGACTGGTTAAAATTGAAAGAAGATGCAAATGACAATTTTAGATTGTTGAAATTCTAACATTCTTTGTCTTTTGGGGTAGAAAACTTTGTGGACATTGAAGAATTTTTTTATAACAAGTAATTTCTTCTATGTCCACAATGTTTCAAGCAATTTCTGCATTATACACAAATTTATCTACCACAAAATACCAATATTTTTTAATGAACTATAATTTGTTAGTTGTAAGTTATTTGAATTGAACCAGTCTAAAATGTTGTGACCTTGTAACCTCTGTGTGACCTCTGAACAAACCTATCAATATAGTAACATGTGATAATCTATTCCCACTCCATAAAATTTTAGACTGGTCCAATTTTAATTTCGATTTTTTTATTTTTTTTTTTTTTTTTTTAATTTAGATCAGTCTAAAATTTTGCTGCCTTGAAATCAGTTAAACAGATTCACAGAAAAACTAGTCCTGTGGTATGTAGGGGACTTCATATTACCATGCAATTTTTCAGAATGCTTGTTGAATATAATTTTTTATATATTTATTTAAAGACACCATTCCCAGAATACAGTCCTATAGAATATTCTGCTGTAGAAGTTTTAGCAGGACCTGTGTGGGCTGATCCAGATATCATGAGTTTGTAAGTCTTTTATCACATCACCCAATGGCTTTTAATTTGAAATAGGCTTTACCCGTTCTAACTCAATGACGCTTTTCCATGCTCCCTATAGAAAAAGCTCTGGAAAACATTGTGGCAAATGCAGAAATTGTTTTCAACCCAAAAAGAAAAAATTCCAAAATTTTCATTAGCTTCAAATTCTCGTCTGCAGCTTCTTTCAATTTGGACCAGTCTAATACTTTGTCATAGATAGTTAGCTAACCAGACCCACTATTCTCCAACCAAGGGAGAAAACAACATTAGTTTGCAAAATATTGTAGTTAGAGACAACAAAAAAAATATTTGGGATGGATTACCAAAAGGTCATAACTCAAGCTTCAATAAGCTGCAGTTATGGTTGTTTTGTAAGCTTTAACCAATTCCCACACCACAAAATTTTAGACTATCAAGATTTCAACAAAATTGCAGACGACAATTTTAAGTTAATGAAAACTTTGAAATATTTGTCTTTTGGGGTAAAAAATATCGTGGATAATGAAGAAATTGCTTGTCACAATGTTTTCCAAGGCTTAAATATTCAGGGGAATTTAGAAGTGTTATTGTCACAAAATGACGCTTTTGGAAGCCCCTCAAGTAAAAAAGTTTGGAAAATGAAGCTATCACTACAAGCACTTTCTTCATTTTCCACAATGTTTTCTATTCAGAAATTTGAACAAATCTAGAATTTCATGAAGTTTAAATTGTTGTCTGCAATTCCTTTCAATTTAGAATACTCTATAATTTTGTTGTCTGGTGAAAGGATTAATCAATGAAGTATGATGATATATTTACAGGAGTCCAATACAGAGAATGAGAGTGATATCTTCCTATAACTCTGTGGATAAAGAACACAACTGCAATAGAATCAGTTTTTGTGGGACATATCCAGTTAGGGATGGGCTCCCTCTCAACCCCGAGGGAAGGACTGGGCTCATTGGGCGTGGTTTATTGGGGAGATGGGGACCTAACCATGCAGGAGACCCTGTAGTTACTAGGTAAGAACTATCCTCAGAACTTCAGACAACACAGATGTGGTTCAAGTTACATTTAACTCATTACAAGAAAACTTAACCCTTGTTATGCTGGATACATTACCTTACTGAATTACTGTAAAATCAAAGGGCTGAAAGCACTGATAGAACTTGTAATTCAAAAAATAATATTTCTTTTAGAAATCAATTTCATATACAACTCTGGCAGGAAAAGTACAAGCAGGTGGTGTAGACCAAGATCAGACTGCACTTATGTGCAAACTGATCTTGGTCTACACCTCCTGCCAAAACCGGAATATTCCAGGTTCAGCATGACAAGGTTAATTCTAAAGAGTTCCAAATTGAGAGAAATGGAAGATGATAAACAAAAGTGTGATGAATTTGAAAAATTAGTAAAACATAGGGTAGAAAACTAGCAATTTCTGCTTTTCCCACAATGTTTTCAGCAGTTATATTTCTGGAGGAAACAAAAAATTGTGATTGTATGGGAATGGGTTGAGCTATGAAGAGAAAATATTTCTTTCTTGTTATCTTGGGGAAACTAAACACTTAATCACAATGTCCTAAGCAATCGGAATTGTAAAAAGCTTTCAATTTTTTTTTTCTTTTAGTGTCATGTTGTCAAGGTCTTTATCCCCTGTTAGGGGATAATTTCTTCATTTCCCACTGTTTTCTTTCATAAAAATCGTGGAATTGTTATTGTTGTCTGCAAGTTCTTTGAATTTGGACCAGTCCAAAATTATTCCAACTTGTAATGAGGTAAACCATTGATAAAAAAAAGCCAATCTCTTAACCCATTCCAAAACAACAAAATTTTAGACTGGTCCAAATTCAAAGAAGCTGCAGACGACAATTTCAAGCTGTTAAAATTCAAATATATCTTATTCTTAATAGAAAAGAATGTTTGAAATGAAGAAATGGCTTTTAACAAGCAATTTCTTCATTTACACATTCTTTTTCTGAACTATTTTCTTGAGAGGCATAAAAATTCTGGATTGTTTGGTAAAGGGGTAAATCAATTCTAATGTGACAAAGTACTTATTGGGAAATTGGGGGGGGGGGGAGTTTCATCACCATTAGTAATTGGAATTGTTGCTTTCTACAGATCAAGAATTTAATCTTTCATTTATCTTTAACTCATTCCCACACAATCAGTGCGTTCAACACTTTGATTCAACTGCAAAACTAAGCAAGGATTGAAACATTACATTCTTGGGAGATTGTCTCAAAAGGTTTGAAATCTTTTTTCGCTAGGTAAAATTACTTGAGAAAATTCTAAGTACTTTAATATTCTTCTAGATGGAAAATGGACTCGGAGGGTAAAGCTGAGGTGAAACATGGAAAGCCTGTGTTGGAGTTTGTGGCCATTATGAGATTAGACAACCAGATGTGGGCTTTTCCAGGGGTGAGTCAGTGTTTTTTTCAACAAATAATTCAAGTTATCACTTACTTTTATATATTACTTGTAGGACAGATATTGCAGACTACTCAGTCAAATTTCTCTTTACTTCTGTCGAAGATTGATTTAAAAACCAAATTTTGCTGAAAGAAAAAAAGGCCTGTCATGCAAAAAGGGACAATCAAACTGGTATGAAGTTCTTCAACTTAACCCATTATTGGATTACAAAAATTCAGACTGGTACTAAATGGCAACAAGGTGCAAATGAGGTATGAATCTCAGCAGTGCCAAATAATTTTAGAAATTATTGTGAAAAAGGTAGAAATGCTTGTGACAGGCAAATTCTCCCATCCCAACAATTTTCTAAACAGTTATTTTTCTTGAATGGATAGTGGATATTAGTTAGGGAATGGGTTTAGTTACCTGTTGTCTCAGACTTGCATGGATAAATACTATCCCATTACCAGATGGCTAATTTTAGCATGGTCCAAGTTGAAAGGAGTTGCAGGCAATAATTTAATGTTTATGAAATTTTAGATTTTTTCAACTTTTGGGATAGAAAACATTGTGTTAACACTATTTTTTTCACACTTGTTTTTCTTCAAAAGTCCAAAAGTGTCTTTGACAGATAGCACCTCTCAATCAAGAAATTAATTAACCAACATTATCATTCATTCAGACTGGAAGTAACTTTGAACTGTGACATTGGCAACATTTATGTGCACTATTTTTGTTAGGTCACCTGACCAAATGGTCATGGTGACCTATTGCAATCATCGTTTGTCTGTCGTCGTCCGTCGTGGGTCGGCCGTCGTCCGTTAACTTTTAAACATTTTCATCTTCTTCTCAAGAACTACTGGGCGGATTTCAACCAAACTTGGTAGAAAGCATCATTGGGGGATGCCAATTCAAGTTTGTGAAAATAGGGGTTCTGGGGGTCAAAGGGGCCCAAATAGGGGGCAAAAAGGGGTAATTTTTGGTTCTTCTTTAAAAATCTTCTTCTAATAAACCTTTAATGCCAGAGCTTAAATATTTTGTGTGCATGACAACTAGGACAGGTATATTATAAATTGTGAAATTCATGCCCCTGGGGTCATGTATTGGGCCTTACCCAGAGGTCAAAGTTCATCGTGTTAAAAAATTCACATTTTCATCTTCTGATGATGAAGTACAAAGCCAATTTCAAACAAACTTGGTGAAAAGCATCATTTGGTAATGGTTATTCGGATTTGTGAAAATCAAAAGGCTGGGGGGTCAGGGGGCCCTAAAATGGGGACCAAGAGGGGGTCATTTTTGGTAACTTTTAAATATTTCTTTTTTTTCTCAAGAACTACTGGGCGGATTTCAACCAAACTTGGTAGAAAGCATCATTGGGGGATGCCAATTCAAGTTTGTGAAAATAAGGGTTCTGGGGGTCAAAGGGGCCCAAATAGGGGGCAAAAAGGGGTAATTTTTGGTTCTTCTTTAAAAATCTTCTTCTAATAAACCTTTTATGCCAGAGCTTAAATACTTTGTGTGCATGACAACAAGGACAGGTATATTATAAATTGTGAAATTCATGCCCCTGGGGTCATGTATGGGGCCACACCCAGAGGTCAAAGTTCATCATGTTAAAAAATTCAGATTTTCATCTTCTGATGATAAAGTACAAAGCCAATTTCAAAGAAACTTGGTGAAAAGCATCATTTGGTAATGGTTATTCGGATTTGTGAAAATCAAAAGGCTGGGGGGTCAGGGGGCCCTAAAATGGGGACCAAGAGGGGGTCATTTTTGGTAACTTTTAAATATTTCATCTTCTTCTCAAGAACTACTGGGCGGATTTCAACCAAACTTGGTAGAAAGCATCATTGGGGGATGCCAATTCAAGTTTGTGAAAATAGGGGTTCTGGGGGTCAAAGGGGCCCAAATAGGGGGCAAAAAGGGGTAATTTTTGGTACTTCTTTAAAAATCTTCTTCTAATAAACCGTTATTGCCAGAGTTTAAGTATTCTGTGTGCATGACAACTAGGACAGGTATATTATAAATTGTGAAATTCATGTCCCTGGGGTCATGTATGGGGCCACACCCAGAGGCCAAAGTTCATCATGTTAAAAAATTCAGATTTTCATCTTCTGATGAAGTACTAAGCCAATTTCAAACTAACTTGGTGAAAAGCATCGTTGGGTACTGATTATACAGATTTGTGAAAATTAAAAGGCTGGAGGTCAGGGAGGCCTAAAATGGGGACCAAAAGGGGGTCATTTTTGGTAACTTTTAAACATTTTCATCTTCTTCTCAAGAACTACTGAGGGGATTTCAACCAAACTTGGTCGGAAGCATCATTGGGGGATGCCAATTCCAGTTTGTGAAAAGAGGTTGGGGGGGCTTGGGGTAAAAGGGGCCCCAGTTGGGGGCAGAAAGGGGTAAATTTTTGTACTTCTTAAAAAATCTTTTTCTAATAAACCCTAAATCACTTGTCTTGATGCTCTTTTACTCAGGTGACCGTTAAGGCCCACTGGGCTTCTTGTTGTTTTTGTGGTTTAAAGGTTGTAATTACAGCAATGTTTACCCATTACAAGATAACGCAATTGTAGACTGGTCCAAATTCGAAGTAGTTGCAGACAACAATTTAAATTGGTGGAGTTCTAAAAATATTTGCCTTTGTGGATATAAAACATTGTGGAAAATAAAGAAACTGCTTGTAAATAAGCAAATTCTTCATTATCCACAAGGTTTTTCCAAAGCTTTTTCTTGAGGGATGAAAAAGATGGAATCGTGCTTAAATGGTTAAAAACATTCACCATCATTTTCAAATCCTTACAATTAGGGCTGTCATAGAATCATCGTGTGTGTGAGTGATAGAATGTCTATCTTCGACAAGATGATAGAAATATAGACTAGCCCAAATTAAAGAAGTTGAAGATAATTCCGAAAAAAAAAATATAAGAGGAGTCATTACATGTACTTATAAATCAAATCTATCCCAATTTCTTCACTATAACTCAAACTTTGATGAAGGTTAAAAATAAAAAGCATTTTTTCATTCTTTTGCAGACTATAATGCCTCCTGGTTCCCGGCCAGCTGATCTACTAGAAGCTGAATTCACTGATGAAGTGCTCATGACCTATGATAAACATAGCAAAGACGCAAAAAGTTTTAAGAAGAAGCTAAAAAAATTATGGAAGAAAGGCGTAATGGTATGTTAGGAGAATATCTTATATCCTTTGGAATTCTCTTTAATACACTTGGACATTCCCATTTTAATGCCTCTCAAGAAAAAGACTTAGGAAATCATTGTGGAAAATGAAGATATTGCTTATATCAAGCAATTTCTGCACTTCCCATTTTCTATCTAGAAAGGGAAAGATTTCTGAAATTTCATTGACATGAAATTGTCTACAAATTCTTTCTAAAATTTCATCGACATGAAATTGTCTACAAATTCTTTGAATGAGGACCAGTAAAAAATATGTCATCTTATAATGAGTTATAGGTTATAACAAAAAAATCTGTTTTGTGAGATTTTATCAACATTTGCAAACCTATAAAAGGTCACCAACCAATTGATTTTTGGGGCAAATATTTCTGACCATTAATTTGGAAAATACTGCTGTTTCATATCAGAGTGGAACTTCCCACCAGAGCTCTGTGGGCGTGTCAATTATGCAATAATCTTAAAATATACTTTAGTCTTCTCCGCATTACTCACAAAATTCTGAATTCTTACGTTTTAGATCTATCAAGGCTATGCAGACGATCCTAGAAACACAGACAACGCTTGGCTTGAAACAACGGTCTATAATTACCATGATCAAGATGGGTCTATTTTAAGACATTTTAATCTCAGGGTAAATAGTTCTTATTTCATTATAATTTTTGCATTGCTTTCTTGAAGCAAAAAGTCTTACTGTCGTCATAAACTCGGCTTGTTTTCATCTACTGTAGAGTGACAAATTTAACAATTAATCACAGCAAGTAATATAAGAAAGCATTGAGAGAAAATGAAATTAATAGTACTTCAATTAATTTCTCCTGTTTCTATGTTTCAATTTAAGAGATTTTGTGGCACTGGCTTAATAATTTAGGTATGTGTATTCGAGTCTCTTTATTTCCTATTCATGATATTTTAGTAAATTCTACATTTTTGACAGACTTCAAAGAAATTTGATGTTAACTTTTCTTTTAATCTCTATTGTTACCCTGTTGTTGATATTTTCAGTCACATTTACTGCTCTACCTGACGCCTTATTGGATCATTTTGTAACACAAATAGAAAATAATATGATGTTTGTATTTTTATCTCGTTTTAGGCTGGAGATAGCGTAGAACTTGCCACATGGCTGACAGCATCGTCATCTGTCACAATGCACGGTTCCCACTTGTATTTTCTGAAACTGGTTGCCGAGAAACTTGGAGCTTATTTCTGAATAAAAGTTGAGTGAATAAGAGAATACTGTATCTGTTAACCTTCAGAATCTCAAGTCATCATCTTAGACGATTCCATTTAAGTTAAGCCCATTAGCAGACAGAAAAATTCCTAACTGGCCCAATTTGAAAGAATCTGTTAGTCAAGAAGAAGTTAGTCAAGAAGTATTTAAATTGAAAAACAAGTGCCATATAGGATGGGGAAAGAAATGCAAAAAAGAAAAATTGTTTATGCCCCTTTTCTCATGATATCTCCCTTAATGTCATCTTCAATGGCATTAAAATGAAGGATTGTGTATGAATAGGTTATTGAAGCTGGTTAGCCCATTTCCAGACTACAGAATTTTAGACTGGTCCGAATTCAAAGATGTTGTAAGCAACATATTTAAGTTAATGAAATTTTAGAATTTTTGGGGGTAAAAAACATAGTGATAAATAAAGAAATTGCTTGTAACTAGCAATTTCATCATTATCCAGAATGTTTTTCAGAGCTTTTTTTCTTGTGTGTCATTGTGTGGGATGGGTTAAAGAAAGGTTTTGGGAAAGCATATGTATTGAACTTTGTACCCAGAAAGGTGGATGAATTGTCAGAAAAGATCAATGTGTCTTCAATGTTTTTCTTCAAGGCAAGTATTTGTTAAATTTCACCAACTCGAAATTGTTGTCTGCAACTTCTTTCAGTTTGTACTAGTCTAAAATTGTATCATATGAAATGGATTAAGCTGTGAAGTGGATTCAAACAGAAGGGAGGGGGAAGAATTTTAGCTTCAATGAAATAAAAAATACGTTAGTTCTTATGAAATAACCCTTTGCTATTTTTCATAATTTTAGTCTTGTCCAATTTGAAAGAAGTTGTAGACGACAATTACAATTGAGTGCATTTTGAAAAGTAGCCAACCTACCAGGTAGGAATATTGTGGGAAAAGACGAAGGCGCTTGCAATAAGAATCTCTTCTTTATCCCACAATCTTTTCTCAAGTATAAAATCACAGAGTTGTAAGAACCAGGGATTGTACAGGAAAAAGTTAATACCGTGATTAAGATACCATAAAGAGCACAACTTTTTATTGCAATTCTTTTGTGTGTACAAAAACTAAAAAGTTCTTTGCTCATGTTTTCAAGATTGAGATATGAAACTATTTGTATAGCCAATCAGATGAATGGAATCTAAATAAAAGAAACTAAGATTAGGATATTTGGAGATAGATGACTGTTGCCAATTCACTTTAATCATGAATTGTGTGTCCAAGCTTTTTTTGCATTTCCATATATTAATCCATTCCCACAAAAACACACTGAAGAAAAATACTTTAGGAAAACATTGCAAGAAAGGGAGAAATTGCTTATAACAAGCAATTTCTCCTTTTCTCACAATGTTTTCTACCATTTAAACCAACTTGTTTTGTTGTCTGCAACCTCTTTCGCTTTTTACCAGTCTAAGACTGAGGGGAATGGGTTAATATTTTTTAACCCATTCCCACACAATGACGCTTTTAAACGCCCCTCAGGAAAAACAATTGGGAAAACATTGCGTTAAATGAAGAAATTGCTTGTAACAAGCAATTTCTCCATTTTACACAATGTTTTCTCCCCAGAATGTTGAAAAAGTCTAAAGTTCCATAAATTCTTAAATTGTCGTCTGCAACTCCTTTCAATTTCGACAGGTCCAAAATTTTGCCGTCTGGTAATGGGTTAAGGTTTGAGCTAAAACTGTACTAACTGGCATTTACTTAGATAATGTAAGACTGCACTAATTGGTGTACCCATTATGAAGTGCATATTTTGTATATTAACCCGGGATTTTATGTCCCTGTGATTTTATACTTGAGAAAAGATTGTGGAAGAAGAAGAAATTGCTTGTAACAAGCAATTTCTTCTTTTCCCACAATCTTTTCTACCTAAAATGATGGTTTCATTTCAAATTGCATCAAGTTTTTATTGTTGTCTGCAACCTCTTTCAATTTGGACCAGTCTAAAAGGTAAAAAAACAGGAAATGGTTAAAGACTGCACTAAGTATAAACTTTGAAGTGCAAGGCTATACTAAATGGTGTATATATTACATAGTGCAAGACTGTACTAAGTGGTATTTACATTTAATAGTACAAGAATGTACTAAGTGAAGGCTACTGACTTGTACTATGTGCAAGACTGTAGTAGATGCAAGACTATTCTAAGTGGTGTTTACCTTGTACTTTGCAAGACTGTACATTGACTTGCTCGTTTACAGCAAATTGTGATGTGGCATTTTCTATTTAATACCCCTTATATTTTATATCTATGAAAACATCTTTAAAAACACTCTTTTTTATTTTGTTGCAATCAGTTTCTTTTATGCTTTCCTGTTTATATGTAAAAAGATCAGTTGTTTTTGCCACCCTGGTGTCTTTAACCTTGTTCATTGAAGCTATTTGCTTGAAATTTGACGTTTGTTCACTATGAGTCAAAAGAGCAGTCTTTACTATCAAGGGAAATAACTAAGTACATTTAAGCTTTATGCCCCTTTTTTACTTATTTTAAGTCACCTGAGCACAAATTACTCTAGATGGTCTTTTGAGTATGTCTGATTTGCCTTGTGGATACTTTAGACTTTCAGCTCATCTATCTGTAAATTGTCAGAATTTTTGTCTAGTTATATCCTTGCTCAAGTAAGAATCTGGATCATCTGGCTTCAAAAGTTAGGTCAGGCGATCAAAACTCAGAAAAACCTTGTGGGCACTCTAGAGGCAAGATTTTGACTTAATCAACCGTTTTCGGGATTGTTTGGTCCCCCTGTATTCAGGATTGTTATGTTTTTCTTTGTTTCTGAATTAAGTTTAGGTAACATGCTGAAAAATACTTGTGCTACCTTTTGTAAATATCACTGCTTTATTCCATGGGTAAATAGATCAGGTTTGACCAGAGATGTTTCATAGTTTTACTTTGCTAGTCAAAAATTGATATTTTTTTTGTATTTTGTAGATCTTTTTATTTTATAACTTATGTTTTCATTGAATTGTTGTATTTAACATATTCCATGTTTTCGTCACTGTAGCTGTAGCTCATCATATTTCTCAAATTGACTTCGCCCATTTTATAAAATCACATGACTCAAATAAAATTCTTCAAAAAAAAAAATTGTAGAAATGAGAGAAAATGTAAAATATCAACATTTTCTCCTTTTTTTCCCCCTCCATGTTTTGTTCTCTTTCTGACCTAATTTGACTGATACCGCCTCATATTACACGCAAATCATTTAACTCTGTGGGGATAAACCACAGTTTCCTTAGAATTATCTTTCTGCAGTATCAACTAGTAGAACAAAGATGACAGCATACGTATACATTGAAACAAAACAGGCGTCAGTTTGTTTTTCATTCCGTATCAATCATCTTTTATATTTAGCCCAACAAAGTTGTAGACTGGTCCAGATGTAGAGAAATGACTTACAACAAGTTCAATTAGTGAAATTTAAAACTTAAGTTTTGTTTTTTTTTGTAGAAAAATGTAGGAAATAAAGCAATTGCTTGTCACAAGCAATTCTTTACTTTACACAATGCACAGGCGCATAAATTTGTGTGATTCTGTGGTAATGGGTGAATGTAATTGTTCATGTGTTTTTATCTTTTAGTGTACTCTGTATGTAAATGTGTTTTATGCTAGATGACATTAAAGCTTTCTTTGTTGAACAACCATTGTTAAGGAATCTGCATTCTGTGATAAATATTTAGTCTTCCATTATATATGTATATTGTAAAGTTATTCATTTAATATCCGTGTATTGTTGAAATCATATCTTAGTACATTCCATGTTTGTTGCTCCTTTGTTACAATAAAATTTTATCACAAAAATACAGGGTTTTAACAACATAGATTGTGTGAGTCTTGGACTCACAATAAGTAGCAGACCTCTCGTAATTGTTTGGTGCGAATCCTGAGGACCCTCTGGGCTTCAACTTTAGAGTGAAGTGTTGAAGACTGATTTATCATTCTTCAATTCTTTTTAGCTAGCAAAGCATCAGCTTTGATAGCTTTAGTTTATAGGAAAAATTCTGAGGTCTCTCAAAGTTCAATGAGTGCAAACTGCCACTGGAGGCTTAACCACTAAATCTATTGAATGCCTTTGCCATAAAAAGTAGTTCTTTTGTATTTCAAGAATATTGCAAACTCTAACTGAAATTGAAACTCATTCAAAAGCATACTATTCTACCCATTCCCACTCAATTCCTCTTTTTAAGAATCTCAAAAAACAAACAAACAACACTTTAGAAAACCTTGAGGACAATGAAGAAATCGCTTGTAACAAGCAATTTCTTCTTTGTCCACAATACCAACAAAGTAAGGATTTTCTAAATTCAAGCAACTAGAAATTGTCATTTGAAACTTCATTCAATTCGAACCAGTCTACTATTTTGTCATGTTGTAACTGGTTAACTCCTTGGTTAGTTTAACCCATTACCAGACGGCAAAATTTTAGACTGGTCCAAATTGAAGGAAGTTGCAGACGACAATTAAAAGTGAAAGGAAATATTAATTTTTTGAACTTTTCTGGATAGAAAACATTGTTGAAAATGAAAAAATTGCTTGTGACAAGCAATTTCTTCATTTTTCAAAATGTTTGCTAAAGCTTTTTTTCTTGGGGGCGTCTAAAAGCGCCACTGAGGGGGAATGGGTTAACCTTGTTTATTTATCATGATAACCTTTGGCAAAGAAGATTACTTAACCAAAAGATGCTTTGCTAGTTTACAGTACTTTCAGTACTTTGATTTTGAAATAGATATCTAGAAGCCATTGCTGTCCAATACTTTGTTTACCAACAATTATGCTATAGTATCAATATTTGTCCCCATTACCAGACAACAAAATTTTACTCATACTGGATTCTAACCTATAGACTGGTACAAATGGAAAAAGTTACAAATGATCAAAGTTTATATTTTAGATTTTTTTTTAAAAATTGTGGTTTGAAAACATTGTGGAAAATGAAGAAATTGCTTGATTCTTGCAATTCTTCATTTTTCCACTCAATCGTTTTTCTTGTTGGGTGTCAAAAAGCTTCATTGTGTGGGAATGGGTTATAGTGTTGTTGAGATAATTTATTAACCCATTCCCACACAATCCCTCCTTTTTACCCCTTTCAACAAAAAAGCTTATGAAAACATTGTGGAAAATGAAGAAATTGCTTGGATCAAGCAATTTCTTCATTAACCACAATTTTTCTATCCAAAAAGACAAAAAATTAAAAATTCCATCACATTGGAATTGTCGTCTGCAACTCCTTTTAATTTGGACCGGTATAAAATTCCACTGTGTTGGAATGGGTTAACCAATATGTGACAAGTCATTTTAAAAGGGACCTTCAGGGAATATTGAAAACTTTATTAATCTCATTACTTGACAAAACTATCAATTGACCAATCCTCTATATTAGACCAGAAGTGAATTTTGAACTCTGACATCTATGTTTACCCATAACCACACAATCAAGCTTCCCCATGCCCTGAAGAACTACAGTTGTTGAAAACATTGTGAGAAAAAGAGAAAATGCTTGAAGAGCACAGAAATGTTTACTATGATAGAAACATGGCCAAAAGATAGCAGACAGTATCAAATTGCAGAAGCATATGATTAGGAGTTTGGTCCGCGGGCAAAGCGCCACAATCTGCCATGTTTTTCCTTAAGTATGGAGGAGTCATGGCCGAGAAATAGCCGAGGTAAGGTCACAATAATTGAAGTCGTCAAACCAACAAAAATTGCTTCACATAAATGTCGGCCATTGGCAGAGTTCAAGTCCTCTTCCAGTCTAAGTGAATGATTTGATTGGTCAGTTTATTCCTTGATTGACAGCTGTAATTGGTCAATTATTACTGTGATTTTTTTGTTGACAAGTCATATTTTTATGTCAAATGCAAGTTATTTTGATGATATTTTAGGATACAGATATGTTTTATATTTTGCAAAAAAATAAAAAAAATTAATGAACTGAAAAATATCTTTGTGTTTACTTTAGTAGATATGTGCGACATCAACTTTGATAAACCCATTACCACACAACAAACATTTAGATTGGTTAAAATTGAAAGGAATTGCATACAACATTTTAGAAGAATTAATAATCCTTAAATTTTCAATAAGATAAGACAGAAACTTTTGTTGAAAAGAAGAAAATAATGCTTATCAGCGCTTTTTTTCTTCTACTGTTTTCCTTAGTAATTTTCTTTAGTGTGTAAAAATGCAAGGTTGTCTGGTAATGGGTTAAAGAAAACTTGCCAGGTCAGTAGGTGACCATGACCTTGGCAAAGTATGATCTATGAATACAATAAAAGCCAAATCACAGGCACTTGAGCCCCTGTATTGCTCCACAGGCCTGAAATTACCAAGTAAGCAAATAATGTTTTCAGGAAGTCAATGACGAGAGGCGCTCGAGCCCCTGTATTACAAATTGTATCACAAACAAGCTTTGAAAAATGACCCCAAGGAATACTTTAACCAAGTGGTCAAAATTGGACCAACGGTTTATGAAGAGAAGAATTTTGTCGAGCCGGCTTGCAGTGAGCGAGACGTAGTAGTCACTATGACAAATCGGTGTATGTGCGTAAGTCCGTTCGAACAATCACTCCTACATTTATGGATGGAATTCAAAATAACTTGGCACAATTATTCTCCATCCTGAGTAGAAGTGCCATTTGAAAGAATTTTTGGGATAGTTGTAAAGTCAAGATCACAGTTTCTCCATTAAGCGTAGATGTGTCATTTGAAAGAATTTTTAGATAGTTCTACTGTCAAGGTCACATCTCAAGATCACACATCAAAATTTTGATTGTCAAGAGCAATACTACAATAATAAATGGATTTTAAAATAAATTGGCACAATTATCATTCTCCATCATGAGTTGATGTGCCATTTGAAAGAATATTTGGGATAGCTTCAAGTTCAAGGTCAAAGCTCAAGGTCAAACACAAATATTGATGGTCAAGGTCAAGTTGATTGTCAAAACTTTGCAGGCTCAACAGCAGTTGTCCTGGGACAACCATCTAGTTAAAGAATTATTTTATGATTTCTCCAAGTCTGATAAGCTCCACTCTGCAACACCCCCATTTTTTGGCAAATCAAAAATTCAGTAACAAATTTTGGAAAGGGTCAGCAAAGAAATTTGCCCAATGGTTTGGGAGAAGAAGATGTTTACAGAAATTTTTGATGACGGATGACGCCAATGGACGAGACATTGGAAACTTGGTGATCCCTAAAGCTCCCTTTGAGCATTTTGTGCTCAGGTGAGCTAAAAATAAGGTTATTCACTATATATCATATATGGAAATCAGCCCCCCCACCCACCCCCTATTAAAGCCATGTTTTTCATCCAATTAAAATTCTTTTAAAAAAAAAGAGAAACATTCTGAACCATTTTGACTATGAAAGTATTACTTCAATATAGACACAGTTTGACCTTGAAACACCATACAATAAAGCTTTTGATTTGAACAATTAACAAACGGCAAAAAAAGTTGCAGATGACAATTTAAAGTTTATGAATTTTAAGCTTTTTTTTCAAATTTCAAGACAGAAACATTGTGTAAACAAAGAAATTGCTCACTCTGATGCACTACCGAATGCACTTTGACAACGGCAGTAAAAGTGTAAAGTGTGGCTTATACCAGCAGGTCAACCAATCACAATTTGCGATACCTTATCGATTGAGAACTTACCAATAATCTGTGGATGACAATCAGATGCACGTAAACCAATTTCACAGTTATAAACAAAACATCAATTACCGATTTAAAGTTTTTGAATCCGTCCTTCAACTCCCAATTCATTCTTTCCTTGCTGATCTTTGGAAATATAGTTAATTCAACATCTATCGATTCTTCCTTTCATATCTCGGTAGCAATAAATTTCCTAAATTAGTATTGAAAATTAATTGTGAAATTAACAGATAAGAAGTTTGGTTCTTCGAGCTTCTTTACCAATATACAAAATTTTGGACTACTTATAGACTTCAATTCAAATTGCTTCGAGATCGAAAACTAAGGCCCAGATAGGGTAGAAAACATTGTCAAACAAGCAATTTCGCTTTTTCTCACAATGTTTTCTTTAATGCAATTCTTCAGGGGCATAAAAAGCAGGTTTGTGTGGGAATGGGTTAAGCTTCTACTGGATCAATGAAGGTTTATAAGATATACAAAATCTCTCATTTGTTTCTTACAATATTGCTAATCTAATATTGTCAAAGTTTCTTAAGTGATATCTTATTTGTTGAATGTCTTCAGAAAAGGATAATCTCGGAAAAGTAAAAAGAAGTATTGATCTTGAAAGCTAGTTGACTGCAATCAATTGAATTTGATTTTTCAGTAGAATTTCAGAAAAACTTTCGTTGGTAGGTGCATCCAACCATGGCTTCCTGTTATTTTTCACATCAGTAAATTGTACAAATGCAACAATAAATTTTGGCCATTACATGTGCAGCTGCTTAGCCAACTTGTTCCTATTAACCCTTGCACATTTCTCAAAATCTTAGACTGCTCCAATTTGAAAGAAGTTGCAGACGACAATTAAAATTGGATGCAATTTGAAAAGTAACCAACCTACAGGTTAGAAAATATTGTGGGAAAGGGAGAAATTGCTTGTGACAAGCAATTTCTCCTTTTCCCACAATGTTTTCTCAAGTTTAAAATCACAGGGACATAAAAACCAGGGATTAAACAGGAAAGGGTTAAACAAACCAGGCTAGATGAGTGGTTTCGCTTAACACCTCCCCGCTTTTTGAAATGCTCACCTGATCCTAACTGAAAGAGGTTGCAGACGAGAATTAATTGGATGCAATTTGAAATAAGACCTTCCTATGTGGGAGAAAATATTGTTGGAAAAGGAGAGATTGTTTGTTACAAGCAATTTCTTCTTTTTCCAGTGTTTTCTTAAGTATCCCAGGTTTGTACAGGGTATGGTTAAGAATATTATCTATATGAAAATTGCCATTTTGTATACCAAAGCAAGCATTTCACCCTACTATGCCGTCAAACATCAATCATCAGTACTTTCAGTGCTTTGATTCTGGAGAGTTGTCATAAAGCATCATTGCGTGAGAATGAGTTATGAGGGGGAGAGAAAATTTCAAAAAGAAACTCTATGTGATAAAACTATTTTCTTTATTTGCTTTTTAAAGTTATAAAATGATTGACTGTATCAAAGTAAAAATGTATCCAAATAAACCAATTTTACACAACATGCTAGGTGGAGAAACAATGTACATAACAAAGGATCAGAGTCAGAGCTGGGAGATCACAGGGAGTGGTGACAATTAAATCTGTTTATTCTCTTCTAAACCAGTGTTGTTTTACTCAGTGAAATTAACCAGTCGCGACTGTCAATCAAATTATCAGTTGACCAATGAAATGACATTGGTGCAATTTATGGAGTATTTTTGTTGGTTTGGCAACTTAAAATGTTGTAACTACAGCTTATTCAAGCTGTAGTTATGGTATTTTAGTTGTCAATCAACTATTCTCTTTTATTGTTACATACTACTGGCCATAAATTTTGCAAACTAAGATTGCTTCATATTGAAACAGGACCTCTTGTCGAGTCAGTGGGTGTGGTAAACGAAGAATGTGGGCTGAGACTGTGATTGGTCAATTACTGGCCCCAGCCAACAACCTCCGAATGGAAGTTTGACCAGGATAACAAATGTCGTCATTTTTCACAATTTAAGCTCAGTGATATGTAACAAAAAATAAAATAGTTGTTTGATGACCTAACGTTGTATGTACAGATAGCCTGTAGTTATAACAAACAAAAAATGATTAATATAAATGCCAGAGCTCAAAGTTTATATCCTGTTTAACCCATTCCAACACAGCAAAATTTTAGACTGGTCCAAATTGAAAGAAGCTGCAGACGACAATTTCAAGTTGATGGAATTTTAATTTTTTTCGTCTTTTGGGGTAGAAAACATTGTGGATAATGAAGAAATTGCTTGATACAAGCAATTTCTTCATTTTCCACAATGTTTTCCAAAGCTCTTTAATTGCGGGGCGTAAAAAGGAGGGCTTGAGTTGGAATGGGTTAATTGAATGATTTGATTTTTTTGTCAAGTTTTTTTTGGACAGCCACAATCCTTAATTTGTTTCTAAGAGAGGATTTCACCAAGTATTCACAACATGGGTTTAACAGACAAATGCTGAATTGCCACATTTAGAATTAAAATCACTCCTATCTGGAGATCGGATTGGAGTTTATATTGGAGTTATATTACAAAAGGGAGATAAGTCATGCAGTAAAAGATGACACAAGCAAAACTAGGTTATTGGCCCTAAGCAGCAGTATACACTAAGATTTTTCTCCCATCTGGCGAGTTGTAATAGAGATCAGTTTTTATAGAACAAAATCACTGTTTCATATTTTACTGAGAAATATTAATTAACAAAAAGCATTGTTGAAAAAGAAGAAAGTTCAAGGAATTTCTTCTTTTCTACAATGTTTCTTTTCCTTCAAATCACACAATGAATTGTTGCTTCAATGTTGGTTAATTTTACTGCCAACTTAACCCATTTTGTGCCTCTTAAGAAAAGGCTTTGGAAAACATTGTTGAAAAAATGAAGAAATTGCTTCTCACAATGTTTTCAACCTAGAAAGACAGAGATTTTCAAAATTGTCTACTGAAGCATCTTTAAATTTGGAAATTCAAATAATGCTGGACCAGACAATGAGAATAGGATGGGGGTTTAAGCAGTATAAAAGCAGCAGTAACTAAGTAAATAAGTTTTTGTACAGAAATTTAACACCTTGAGCATGCTAATAGTAGATAACGTGTGATCTGTCAAGCAAAAAGGGGCTATCTAACATACTGAATAAGTAGCAATCCAGATCAAGCTCCAACTATTTAACCCATTACTAGATGAAAAAATGTGAGACTGGTCCAATTTGGAAAAAGGTAAAGATCAAAATTTCAGGTAGGTGAAATTAAGAATATATTTATCTTTAGAGTAGAAAACAGTGTGAATAATTAGAAAAATTGTTTGTAACCATCAATTTCTTCATTTTTAACGACTTTCTTGTTTGTTTCTTTCCTTGATAGTGGTGAAAGAGTGTGACTGAGTACAGCCTTTCAACCAGGAACATCATGGTCATTTTTCCCACATAATATTCAGTTGACCCATTTCCACTCAACGACACTTTCTGACCCCCCTCCAGAAAAACAATTTGGGAAAACATGGGGGAAATGAATAAATTGCTTGGAACAGGCAATTTCTTCATTTTCCACAATGTTTTCCACCTAGAAAGTTGAACAAATCTTAATTCAGACCAGTCCAAAATTTTGCTGTCTGGTAATGGTTTTATACTGACCTGAATCAAGCTTGTATGCCTTTTAACCCTTTCCTGTTCAAACCCGGGATTTTACAATGATATGATTTTATACTTGAGAAAACATTGTGGAAAAAGGAGAAATTGCTTATAACAAGCAATTTCTCCTTTTTCTACAATATTTTCTACCACATAGGATGGTTTCATTTTAAATTGCATCCAATTTTCATTGTCGTCTGCAACCTCTTTCAATTTGGACCAGTCTAAAATTTCCAAAAACAGGAAAGGGTTAACCTACTTTTTCCCCTTGATAGTTCTTCTTCAAAGACAAGTTTATTTATCTTTTAATAAAAACAACTGACACATCACCAGACAGCATAATTTTGGACTGGTCCAATTTCAAAGACATTATAAACATATTTTCAATTTTTTCTTACAATATTTTCTACCTTGACACTATTTTTCCAATTTAAGCACATGTTGAATTCTTTTAAATTGGACCAGTCTAATTTTTTGAAGTGTAGTAAAGGGTTGGAAAGGGTTCTGAACTGGCCCCTTTTCTGAGTGACAGGTCACATGTTACCATGTACAAAGATTTACACAATAACGGAGGGCAACTTTTACTTCTACAACCATGTAGAAACAGTTTTTAAATTTCTATGTAAACTTAAAGGCACATAATAAATTTACACAACCTTGATTTCGTTTAATTATTTGATTTATAATCACACAATATGCTTTAACACATAGATAGTATCAGAGAAATATAATCACTCTTGAAATTATCCCTTTACATTTTACAACTAAATCATCTTGGGTTTAATGTCACTTTTAGTAGTGTTGACTGCCTTGATGACCAAGAGGAATAGGTGCTTGACTCGAGATCTGAAGGTCAAGAGTTTGAGCCCTACTGTCACACAATTTAACTTTAAGACACCCCTCTTGAAAAAGACTTTGGAAAAAGTTGTGGAAAATGAAGTAATTGCTTCTTAAAATTTTGTCCTCGGGTAATCTCTTACCAAAGCACATAGAGATTTTGATGTCCCTGTGATAGGCACATCCAACTTATTAATACTGGTATGTCAATTAGCCAGCAAGGTTCAGACCTCAGGCCCAGGACAACAAACACGGCTATTGTCCCATCTGCTTGGTGGGGCCTCTTTTAACCCATTCCCACTCAATCCCTCCTTTTTACGCCCCTCAAGAAAAAATCTTTGGAAAACATTGTGGAAAATGAAGAAATTGCTTGTATCAAGCAATTTCTTCATTATCCACAATGTTTTCTATCCATAAAGATGAAAAAATTCAAAATTCCATCAACTTGAAATTGTCGTCTGCAGCTTCTTTCAATTTGGACCAGTCTAAAATTTTGCTGTGTGGGAATGGGTTAAATAGTTCGATATTACTTTGTGTATCAATTACTATCTATATGCTAGAGCATAAATAAGTTCCATCTAAAAAGGCACAGTCATTGTATGACACGATATTGTTTTTAAAACAAGGCACGCTTTAAGTAAATAAAAACAAACGATCTTTGTAAGTAAACACAACTTCCGAATGTTTGTAAAACAGTCACAATCAATTAAAACATAAAAATACCATCATACTATGAGGCTGTTTGAACTGATAAACTAATAACTTCGGACATTTGAAACATTTTAAAATTTTGAAATTGAATATGAAATGCATGTGAAAAAACAATGCCCCGAAATGTCAACCTTACAAAATTGATGAAATGACAAAGATTTAAAAAATTTCATAAACTTAAAATTCTCGTCTGTAATTTCTTTGAACTTGGACTGGTCTAAAATCTTGCTGTGTGGGAATGGGTTAATCCATTAATGCACAATCCTACTTTTTGACACTACTGTAGAAATCAGCTAGGGAAAACATTGCTTATAATAAGTATTTTTTTCATTACCCACAAAGTTTTCTACCCGCAAGATAAAGATTTTCATAATTCATCAGCTTGAAATAGTCTGCAATTTCTATTAATTTGGACCAGTCTGACATTGTTGATCCATCAAATGACCTTGTCATAAGCAGATGCTAATAAACAATAAGTACCTACACACTAAACGTAACAAATATTACTATCATTCTGCAAGTAAAAGAGAATTTCAGATTAACCTGAGTGTTTGACAGACAGATGGACAATAGTAAACAATTTGCTTATAATTTTATTGATGCAGCAGCAGCCATTGAATTACAATTAAATGCAATCTCTTTACATTCGTCAAGTTTTTAAAAGATGGAAAACTGTTTATTCATGTGCTGAGTTTCACAAGTAAATGGCTTAAGTCATAAAATATCTTGCCTAGAAACATATTTATGCAAACAGATCGATGCAAACCCAACAAAACTCATGAAACTTGGATTACAAATCTTCTTAACCAAATATCCATGTAGAAGTTCAGGCAAATTTGATGTTTGTTGCGAGTTTCCATTTTTCTGAGGTACCAAGCAACAACAGTTTTGCAAAGATTTGTGTCGAATGCCATCTGTTCTCATAAGTTGCATTCAAAACTGTCCTAGGTAAGTAACCCAAATGTGTCATCTTTTATAAAGGAAGGGGGCAAATTAACCCTTTCCTGTTCAATCCCTGGTTTTTTCGTCCCTGTGATTTTATATTTGAGAAAACATTGAGGGAAAAGAAGAAATTGCTTGTAACAAGCAATTTCTTCTTTTCCCACAATATTTTCTACCCTGTGGTCACTTTTCAAATTAAACTCACTTTTGGTTGTCGCCTGCAACTTCTTTCAAATTTGACAAGTCCAAAATTTTGAAAAACAGGATAAAGTTAATTGTGTGTAAACATTGTAGCTACATGGATTTGAGTTTTGTATAAAGTTATTGAATAGATTCAACAATATCCATTTTTTCCTTCAATGAAATAATGGAAACCTAGCCTTAATAAATACAAATGGAAAAGGGTTTAAATCTCAAAACACTTCTGACTTATGACTTAATGACATTTATCAATGAATACATGTGAAAACACAGACAATCTGACAAAAAGAGATACACATTTATAACAATTTTACATTTAACCAATTCCCACACAATCCCTCCTTTTTATGATCTCCAAGAAAAAAGTGTTGGGAAACATTGCAGGAAAATGAAGAAATTGCTTCTATCAAGCAATTTCTTCATTATCCAAAATATTTTCTATCCAAAAAGATGGAAAAATCTAAAATTCCATCAGCTTGAAATTGTTTTCAGCAGCTTCTTTCAATTTTGACCAGTCTAAGATTTTGCTGTGTGAGAATGGGTTAACCCTAAAAATATTTTAAACAGGTGTCAAACAGGTGTGTCACAACTTCATGCATAGGTTTTATATTAAATTGATAAAACCTTGATTTGTGTTTTACTACTGTACTTTAAAAATTGCCTTAAAGACAAATTTTGTCCTCAACATGGTGCATTACTCAATAAAATAAGTCTACATGGTATCTAATGTATCACAGTCAATAAATATTGAATCAGGCTCTGTCAAAAAGGATTTAATTGCAATGAAATCGATAAATGGATAATGGCTTTTTAACCCATTCCCACACAGTGAAATTTTAGACTGGTCCAAATTCAAAGAAGTTGCAGACGACAATTCAAAGTTAATGAAATTCTAATTTTTTTCATCTTTCTGGGTAGAAAACATTGTGAAAAATGAAGAAATTGCTTGATTCAATCAATTTCTTCATTTTACACAATGTTTTCTCAATTGTTTTTCTTGAGGGGCGTCCAAAAGCGTCACTGTGTGGGAATGGGTTAAGGTACATCAGTCTAAAATGTGAATCAATATCTAACAAGGCAATGTCCGTCTGAAATTATATCATTTCTGCAGTGTACAAGTTTTCAAAATATTTTGATGCCAGTTAATTTTTTTTATGCTTGGTTAAAACATTTTCTACATGTTTTGTTTTTTTTGTTTGTTTTAATTGTTGTTGTTAAGATTTACAAAGGGTAGTCACAACCTATCTGTATTAATTCCCTTTTGACAAAGCTAGGTCAAAAACTGTATATTTCTCTCCCTTTGCAATATTTTCCACACTACTTCATTTCCAGTGTATTTTACTTCAAAAGAAGGCAGATATATTCAAGAAACAATTTCACTGAAATAATGATACAAATCAAATTCTTGACATACCATATTTCTGCTAATGTATGTTCCCAGTAACTCTTCAAGGTAACAACTTTTTTGTTCTCAATTCAACAAGAATATTCCATTTAACCCTTTCCTGTTCAATCCCTGTTTTTTACGTCCTTGTGTTTTTATGCTTCAGAAAACATTTTGGAAAAAGAAGAGATTGCTTGTAACAACCCAATTCTTCCCTTTTCACAATTTTTTCAACCCTCGTGATTAAATTGATGTCTTCAAAACCTTTGAATTCCGACTGGTCTAAAATTTAGCACTACGGTAAAGGGTTAATGCTATCTCTTGTTCCTATTTCTTACCTTTCTGGCAAAAAAGTGCCTTCTAGGATGTGAAAATGTTTTGATTAATATAAGACTGCGTGGATTAGGCAGACTAACCTCAGTCGAAACATTTCATTCTTAGTTGATTGTGTGAATCTAGAGTAACTACTTTACCTTACTTTTATATGTATTTTTAAAACTGAATCTCTGCTAGATTCAAAATATTTTCAAATGTTTGTTTTATAGAGCTCCCATGAGGTCCCCTTTTGCTCCGTGGCCACATATTTCATAAATAGTAAGATTAAATAAATAATTAATTTCAAAGAAAAAAGCTTTTGTCTACATTTATATTTGCTCATCTAATAGTTGGGGGGGGGGCGCCCTCAAATTTGACATTACACAAGGGGCAATTTTGAACCACAAAGCTAGAGGATTGAGAGCAATATTTATCTTACTGTTTCCAAGAGCCAAAGTTTAGATTCAATACTGCCAGAGTTCTCTGAAAGTTCATTGAATTATAGCATTCATTAAACTATAATTCAATACCTGAATCAAAGATGGCAGTCAAGATTTTCTTTTGAAATTAGACCTTATGAAATTCATAAAAGCTGGTAAACACTTTTACATTTTTAAGTTGAAAGTTCGATAAAAGAATATCTTTCAACAGCAAAAATTATAGACTTTAGTCTGTATGATGATTAGTTTTCAATTAAAAGGACTAATGGTAGAAGTATTTCAATACAATTAAGTTGTAATGCACATAAAACAATTCAGAACCTTTCCTTTCACATGCTCAAATATATTAAACATATACATAAATATATTTATAACTTGATTCAGCGTATCTCATGAAATATAAAACACAACTCCGCAGGTTTAAGCCTCCTTGGTAACAAGAGAGTAACTAAACTCAACTTTTCTTTAATACTGAAGCACTATTTGTGAAACGTAAATAAACAGAATCTAACAAAACATGACCCAAGGGAATAGCCCCTGCATGTTTTGTAAGTCACATTTGAGACCAGCAAATTCTTCTTAACCTTGTTCATGTCTTGCACTGCTGGGCCCATTTTGGCAATATTCTTCTGCGAGCGTTGGTGAACCAGTAGTTTATCTGGTTAATAGTGAGACCAGTTTGTTTAATCAGCATAGACTTCTCGTCATCGTTAGGGTAAGGGTTGTCCTTATGCTGGCGTAACCAATCTAACATTATGGCCACAGCCTGTAATGATAAAATATGAAATAAACTATCCAATATCAACAGGAAAAATTTCTTTCATGGAAGAACTTATTTTGTGTTAACCATTGCCATGCTTAATTTTTAACAGGGTTCCCACAAACTTCATAAAGTAAACTTCCCTGACTTTTTCCTGACTAAATTTCAAAATTCCCTGTCCGAAATCGACGGCATTCATCGACCGTAAAACAGTTCAGGAGGCAAGGGGCGCTTATAACCCTTTTAGTTTCTTCTAATGTGTGTTTGCACTTTGCAAACTAAATTGACTCGTGCATTTTTTTCTCTTAAACAAAGACTCAAATTAGAGATGAGTTCACAAATACATCAACAAAATATTCTTTCTAATGAGATACAATTACACATCCATGCCTTTTTTTAGAAGAAACTGCCATAGTCACTTGTTGTTTTTCCTTTACTTTCTTTATTCATCTGATTCTTAAATTCCCTGACTTTTCCCTGACTTGCGCTATTTTTAGTTTCCCCTCACTAATTTCAAAATTCCCTGACTTTTCCCTGAACATGATTTTTTTTTCATTTTCCCTGACTTTTCCCCGACAGGGGGAACCCTGATAAATCCACAATAGAACTGCATTAAAATCAAAGAGCTGAAAGCACTGGAAGCACCAAATAATGGGTAGTGTGTAAACTGAAAATTTATCTTGTAACAAATTTTGGATTTAAAGAATAAGCAGGTGGTAAAGACTAAATTCAGACTGCACTTATGTGCAAGCTGATCTTTGTCTATACCTCCTGCCAAAGCAGGAATATTCCCGGTTCAGCATGACAAGGGTTAATATCAGTTTTGAACCATTATCATATAAATAATCAATTATGGCTCTAAAATACAACCAGATGGTGTAGTCTAAGATCAGGCTGCACATATGTGCAGACTAATCTTTTTCAATGCCTCCTACCAAAAATAATCTGCATTCAGCATGAGATGGGTTAATTTTGTAAACAACTCCAGTTTAACTGATTCAAATACAATCCCCCTATTTCATTTCCTTGTGATATCATACACAATACATTGTGGAAAAAGAAGAAATCCCTTATAAATCATTTCTTTTTCCACAACGTTTTAAGTATAATATCTCAAGGACGTTAAAATCGGGAATTGTATTGCCAATATTTTTGTTGTGGAAAAGGAAGAAAAAGCTTGTAAATCATTTCTTCTTATTCCACAATATTTTCTTTCATACAGGATGGTTATTTTTCTAATTGTTTTACAATGTCGCTTTGCTACCCCTTTGAACTAAAAACTAAAAGTCTAAAAACTTGAAAACAGTAAAGGGTTAATAGGGACAAAAAGGCTGATTCCCAATTCAGCATGTTATGGGTTAAGTCTTTCCTGTTCAAACACAGGATTTTACGTTTCTGTGATTTTATACTTCAGAAAACATTGTGGAAAAAGAAGAAATTGCTTGTAAAAAGCAATTTCTCCTTTTTCCACAATATTTTCTACCACATAGGATGGTTTCATTTCTAATGGCATCCAGCTTACAATGTCGTCTGCATCTTCTTTGAATTTGGACTAGTCTAAAATTTCCAAAAACAGGAAAGGGTTAACACACAAGAAAATTTTAGACTGTCCAAATTGAAACCCCTTGTAGACAATAGCTTCAACAAGTTGATAAAATTTTGAAAATCTGCGTCTTTTGGGGCAGAAAATATTTTTTGATAATGAAGAATTTGCTTGTGGGTTATTTCGAGTCCTTTCTACTAATGAATTTGCTCACCTCTTTTGGAAGACTTGGATGTTTCTTTGACTCGGGTTTGTTTGGATGACTGCTACTGCTTACAACACTCCCACAGTCACTAGCACTATCGAAATCAGACAAGCCCTTAAATCCCGGAGACATCATTCCGCCAAACTCTAGACCTTTTTTGGCTTGTGGTGACATATACATTCCCCCTGGCATCTGAAAGTAAAGAAAATTAAACAGTTTCATAAAAAACTGTATAGGTTTGACACAGTTTGTTGTTGATCCCTTTTTTCCTTCTTTTTTCTTTCTTTTTCTATACAATCACTCATTTTTTACAAGTCTTGATATAATGAAATAAAAACATTCTGAGAAAATAAGAGCTTGGTCATTACCAGCAATTTCCTTGTTTCTGATCATATTTCCTACTGTTTGAAGTACATAAAGTTTTTAGGTTTTTTTTTTTTTTTTTCTTCATATTACTCTGGCATTTACTTAAGTTTGGTCTATACATATTCCTGCATTCTTATTGAATTAAAATTTGTTTCGTACCTCCTCTGAAAATAATTTAAGTACATATAATTTTGTATTCTTGCTCACAAAGTAGGTCAATGAATCAAATACCAAGAACTTGCAAAATATTCATTTTTGTGACAAATGCCTTGATAATATCAATTTGTAAGGAATGAAGAGAACATTTTTTTCTCCCCATTTGAGTATGTCATGGAATGGGAATGGGTTAAGCAAAGGTTACTAATTATTTCTCTGACAATATCCATATTTTAACTGTCTACCCCACTCTTCCCCCTCATCCAGTGCAATCAGTCCTTTGTTTTTAATGCATTTTAATCAGCATGACAAGGATTAATTGTTGAATTATTTTTTGTCCAATTAGGCGATAAACCTGTTTTCAAACACATCAAAAAAAGCTTTTGGGATAAAATTAGGAAAAGAGAAACACTTGTTGCCTGCATTTCCTCCTTTTCCAACAATGCTTTCTCATCTTCATCCACAAAAATGTTTGCTCAAATCTTAGGTTTTGCTTTTACCCTTTCCTGTTTAATCCCTGGTTTTTACGTCCCTGTGATTTTATAATTGAGAAAACATTGTGGAAAAAGAAGAAATTGCTTGTGACTAGCAACTTCTTTTTCCACAATATTTTCTTCCCTACTAGCTATTTTTTCAAATAAAATCAACTTTAAATTTTCGTCTGCAAAACCTTTGAATTTGGACAGGTGCAAAATTTTGTAAAACAGGAAAGGGTTAAACAATTTTAGTGCTACCTCTTTGAATTTGGACGCAGACATCCATTCAAGAAGACCAGAAACAATGTTTATTTTGTACACCAGTTGTAAATTGTGCTAAAGTCTGGATTTACAAGATAAGGATTAAGGTTCATTAAAATTTTTAATTGATCCTGGCGTCTGACTGGCGTACACTTTTTAAAATCTGATAGCCTTTGTGTGATCAACGCAAGAGAAGGTATAGAAACTTCACATTCAATACAAACTATGACATGTGCACATGTTACGTGTTGTATTCTTAGTGCAACCAAAACTTACTGAATTATGGCATTCATTTCAACATCATTCAGGACATAAGGAACACAATAATTTATTTGTTGTGACCCATTTTACTCTCATTGATTGCGCTTCCTTTTTATTTTGGCAAAGCAGTTTATCATCAAGCAGATATTGTTTCTGGGGGCATTTAACCCTTTCCCGTTCAACTACGGGATTTTACGTTCCTATGATTTTATACTTGAGAAAACATTGTGGAAAAAGAAGAAATTGCTTGTAACAAGCAATTTCTCCATTTTCCACAATGTTTTCTACCACATAGGATGGTTTCATTTCAAATGGGGTCCAGTGTTCATTGTCGTCTGCATCCTTTCTCAATTTGGACCAGTCTAAAATTTTCAAAAACGGGAAAGAGTTAAATTAAAGAAAGATCACTATCAAAACTGGTATGGGAGGTAACTTTTCATTCAATAATCATTTTGGAGTTATACCCCTTCTATCATATCAGTCATTCCATTATTAACACTAGGATTTTCACACAACAAATACTAACTTGAAGTGTTGTCAACCTGAACCCTGTAATTTCTGCTTTTGCAGGAGGTATAGACTAAGCTCAGCACTTCACCACCTTTTTGCTTTTTTAAGCCAGAGTTGTAATTAACAAAAGAAATACAATGTATCAACCTTCAGTGTTCTTAGTCCTTTGATGTGAGTCCTTTTAATGCAATTTTATTAGGATTTCACTCAGCTTTGTAATGTTAACCCATTACCACTCAATGATGCTTTTAGACACCCTAAGATTGCCCCCCCCCCAAAAAAAAAAGGGTTTAGAAAACATTGTAGAAAATTAAGAAATTACTTGTTTCAAGCATTTTCTTCATTATTCACTATGTTTTGTACCTCAAAAGTAAAATCATCCAATCTTACATAACTTTTTCATTGTTGTCTGCAACTCCTTTCAATTTGGACTGGCCTAAAACTTTGCCGTCTAGTAATAAGTTAAAAGATGATGTTCAACTGCAAATAACTCCCACTTCTTAACCCATTCCAACTCAATCCCTCCTTTTTACGCCCCTCAAGATAAAAACTTTGGAAAACATTGTGGAAAATGAAAAAAATTGCTTGTATCAAGCAATTTCTTCATTATCCACAATGTTTTCTATCCAAAAAGACGAAAAAATCAAAATTCCATCAATTTGAAATTGTTGTCTGCAGCTTCTCTCAATTTGGACCAGTCTAAAATTTTGCTGTGTTGGAATGGATTAAAGAGTAAGGACTCAACCCATTTTGTAAACTTGATTCAAATATGTGTGATATATTCAACAATAATGTTTAAAGTATTATACCAAACTGGTATATATAATGCTTATAAATCTTAAACTAAAACATTGGTTTTTGTGCATATAACCAACAAAGTTTCAACAAGTAATTCTTTCCTCTTAAATTGATGGTTACCACACCACAGAGGTATTGAAGAAAGGTAAAAATGTGGGACAAGAAATGAATAAATGAAAGATCTCAGCAAATCTGTTCATTTCTATCTCTATTAAGCAACCACTTCTATCAAGCCACCATAATAGAAATTCCCTTTTCAAAATCGAAAGCTCTCTTAACGAAGTAATCGTCTTTGCTTAAACATATCTTATCTACACTTAGTGATAATGGAACTCATTAGTATCATCTCAATGACAAGATTCTAATGATTCCCGAAAACATAAGATTTAGCAAGTTTTTCTTTAATAACGTATGTTTACAATTAAGTAAATCCTTCACATTTCACATTTGGCATAGATTTTCTAAATTCAACCGACTTGAAATTGTTGTCAGTAATTTCTTTCAATTTGGAAATGTCTAAAATTTTGTTGTGTGGTAATGGGTGAACACCAAAACTATCACTGAACCCATTGCTACTTGCAATCGGGTATGAAAAAAGGTTTCACCTTGGGCAAAGGAGGTCACCTAGTCAACGAAGAACATAACTTCCAATGGTTATGGAATATGTTTCATAACGCCAAGCATATTTTTTCAATGTTTTTAATGACGAGTATATTGATTACAGGAAACAATTTTCTCACATTGAAATAAGTTGTCGGGTATCCCGCAGGGTCTTATGAAATACTTTCTCATATGATCAATAGGCAACTGTAGCTGTCCGATCAATCAATCTATTTAATACAATGAAAACTGTAACTACCTAAAATAATCTATTCCTAAGTTTTCTCCTGGTGAAATAATCAATTTACCAGAGTGAGAAAATTAACCCTTGTCATGCTGAACCCAGAATATTCCTGTTTTGACAGGAGGTCTAGAAAAAAGATTAGGCTGCACATAAGTGCAGTCTGATCTTTGTCCAGACTACCTGCTTGTCTCTTAAAGTCAGCATTGTTTATACCATTGATTTTCTAAATGATTACCATCCCTAATTTAGTGCTTTCTGTGCTTTCAGTCCTTTGTCTTCAACACAATTTTGTAGAGGAATTTATTCAGCATCACTAACGTTAACCCATCACCAGATAGGAAAATTTTAGACTGGTCCAATTTGAAAGAAATGAAAAGCTTAGTGCCAGAAAGTGTAGAAAACTTTGTAAGAAATGAAGAAGCAATTTTCTCAAAGCGTTTTCTTGAACTGTGCACATAAAAAGAGGGATTGTATGGAATGGCTTGATGTTGGTTATTTCTACCAAAATTAGATCCAATTTCATTTAGTTTTTAGAGGAGTCTCAAAGAAGACGTGGTGGTAGAACTGGTGTGAGAAATACTAGGAACCCATTGTAGGTGCTCCAGCTGCCGAGATATAGCTGGAATACTGTCAAAGGTGGCGTTAAACCCAATTCAATCAGTCAACCAGTCACTTGATCTGCTTTCAAGAATCATGAATAAAGTCCTTTTTTTACCTTTTTCATGCAACCCAGACTTTAGCAGGCCCAGGCATGAACTTTTCTTTTGTTATTGAAAAGGAGAAAATTATTGCCTTTACTTTGTCAGAGTTTGTGAAAATGTCAAATTGTTTTGTCATTATAGTTGAAATAAATTTTTCGCTAAAAATTAAACATCATGTGGACTGGTTTCTTTCCCCTTATATCTGCTGGTCTTTAACTCATGTTGTACAATTGATTGGCCTTCGCTATACAAGCTACCTTAAACTGCTGTCAGACATTACTAAACCATGATCGATTCTCTTGGTCTAGACCTAGCAGTTCAAATTTCAAACCAAGAAATTATGATTCACCTTTTACTCTATAAACGATTGTTTTGATAGCTAAATTGACAGATCACAGCTGTCAGTCAAAGCAGAGGTCAATTTAACCCATTCCCACTCAATCCCTCCTTTTTACGCCCCTCAAGAAAATAGCTTTTGAAAACATTGTGGAAAATGAAGAAATTGCTTGTATCAAGCAATATCTTCATTGTCCACAATGTTTTCTATCCAAAACAACGAAAAAGTTAAAAATTCCATCAACTTGAAATTGTCGTCTGCAGCTTCTTTCAAATTGGACAAGTCTAAGGTTTTGCTGTGTTGGAATGGGTTAAGAGGAGGTTACAGTATTCTAAAATCTCCATTTCTAAACAAAACCCTATATTGCAGGTACTCATTTGCATCTTCTCATTGAGACGATTAAAATGAGTACCTATAACACTGGGTTTATGGAAGTATTTGGGAAATATTTAAAACTAAAATATGAATTACACCCTCTATCTAGCTTTGAGTCAAAGAATCAATCAAACCAATTAAATCATTCCTTTAGACCGGAAGTGAACTTTGAACTGTGACATTGGTTGAATATATGTGAAGCATTCTTGTTGGCTTGGAAACTAAAATATAGTTAACTACAGCTTATTAAAGGTGAACAATGTTTAGGTTTCTAACCAAGTATCTTCCTTTGTGATTGCATGTGACTGGCAATCATTTAATTTCAAGGTCACACTTCCTGTTGGAGTACAGTGGTCAGCATCATCAGCTATCCATTAATTTCATGGCAGCAGAGTACACAGGGTATTCAATTTCCGTCTCTTAACCCATTCCCGCACATTCCACATTTTTACGCGTCAAAGAAACATTATCTAAGCTTTGGAAAAGATTGTCGAAAAAGAAGAAATTGCTTGTAACAAGCAATTTCTTTTTTTCTGACAATCTTTTTTACCTCATTTGTCCCTCTTGTTTTTCAA
Organism: Fragum fragum; assembly: GCA_946902895.1. NCBI lineage: Eukaryota > Metazoa > Mollusca > Bivalvia > Cardiida > Cardiidae > Fragum > Fragum fragum. The sequence goes on from OX336372.1 coordinate 36,805,491, forward strand.
TTCAAACCAACTTTGTTTTGTCATCTGCAAATTCTATGAATTAGGACAAGTGTTAGACCTTGTCATTAGAGAATGGGTTAACTGTTGCATGAAGCATGCAGTATAATTTCTGTCACTACAAAAACATGTGGTATCATTAAATGGCCGCGGCAATACAATAAAATGTAAAGAGACAGATATTCCATACACCATGTTGTAGAGACCACCTCTCTTATAACATTATATCATAAAGACCGATGTTGCAACGAATTGATGCAGAATTTTCCCTAGATATGGGGGTGTTTTCATTATGTAATTAGTCCATACTTGGGAATTGATCAATGCAATAGCAATTTCATCAACTCTTGTCTCCCTATCACACTGAATTAAAACCTAGCTTGGTTTTGTAGCCCAGTCCACTCATTATATTTCTTGTTTGTTACAAGTCATTTGATTGGTTCATTCAAGGTTCACTACTTGGCACACCATTTTCATGTGACTCCTTGAATTGAATTTTCTGCTCACTTTGATCAATGGAGAGGGTCATAGATTGCCACTTTTGCCAAAAAAGCTTATTGTGATTTGTACTTGTTTATTAACCCATTCCCATACAACAAAATTTTAGACTTGTCCAAATTGAAAGGAGATGCAGATGACAATTCAATGCTTATGAAATTTTATATTTTTCAACTTTCTGGGAAGAAAACATTGTGGAAAATTAAGAAATTGATTGTTACAAGATTTTTTGTCCCAACCCTTTAATTAAACCCTTTTGCACAAAATCCGACCTTTTTATAACCCTCAAGTAAAAAGCTTTGGAAAATATTGTTTCAAGTAATTTCTTCATCATCCACAATGTTTTCTACCCTAAATGACAACAATTTAAATGATTTCATCAACTTTGCTGAATTTGGACTGGTCTAAAGTTTTATTGCGTGGAAATGGGTTGATGGGTTTCACAATGCTTTCCAAACATTCACACTGAGGAGCATTTAAAAGTCATTGTGTATGAGTATACCCATTACCAGACAGCAAAATTTTAGACTTGTCCAAATTGAAAGGAGTTGCAGACAGCAATTTAATGTTTATGTTTTTTCAACTTTCTGTTAAAGAAAATATTGTGGAAAATGAAGAGATTGCTTGTTAAAAGCAATTTCTTCTTGTTACAAGCAATTTCTTCATTTTACAAATGTTTACACAATTGTTTTTCCGGAGGAGGCAACAAAAAGCGTCACCATGTGGGTAACGGGTTAAATAATGCCTTAAGACATCTTATCATAACAGGGAATGACCCAGGAAATGTAAATGATATGAAGGGTACATTAACAAATTTTCAGATGACAAAATTTTAGACTGGTTCAAATTCAAAGTTGCAGACAGCAATTTTTAGCAGATACAATTTTAAAACTCTGACTTTTGGGGAAAAGTCAAGAACTTGCTTGGAACAAAGTTTTCAAAAGCCTTTTTTCTCAGGGTTGCCATAAACATTTATTTTTTGAGTGGGAATGGGTTACAATAGTGAATATTTAGTTTGCACTCCCTGTTTTCATTGTTGATGGATAATTACAAGTTATTTTATTGATGGGTAATTGTTTAAGTTGATTGATCTGTGGTTTAGTTTCTACTATAAACAAAACTCAGCTAGGGCAACTGACTTAGATTCTAATTATAAAAATTACATTAAAATATCATTATTTTTTCAAGTAAGAAAACACAGGGACACACAAAAAGGAATTAAACAGGAAAGGGATATATAGACTTTTCTGTTGTATTCTCTTTTTACCCCCTATCACACAATCAAGCATTCGTCATGCAATGAAGAAAATAAGAAGAAAAAAAAAATTGAGGCAAAAGGAGAAAAGGCATGCTACATTTAACCCTTTCCTGTTCAAATACGGGATTTTACGTTCCTGTGATTTTATACTTGAGAAAACATTGTTGTAAAAGAAGAAATTGCTTGTAACAAGCAATTTCTTCTTTTTCCACAATGTTTTCTACCCTATTTAATGGCTATCATTCAAATTAAATCCCCTTTAAAATATCGTCTGCAAAACCTTTGAATTTGGACGGGTCTAAAATTTCCAAAAACGGGAAAGGGTTAATTTCTCTTTTTTTTCAAAAACTTTTCTACCCTACTTAATACTTCTTTCTAATAACAAAGCACTTTGCAAAATAGCTTGTGACAACTTCCAATTAAGACCAGTCTAAAACATGGTTGTTTGGTAATGGATTAGCTGTCACTCAAGATATTTTTTGTGGTAAATTTTCAAAAAAATTCATATCTACTTATAAAACAGTCTCATCTCAGTTTTGTACAGGCTTTGGATAATATGTATTATCTTTACCCATTCCCACACAATCCCACTTTTGGATGAGCCCCTCCCCCAAACTTTCTGAAAAAAGCTTTGGAAAACATTGAGGGAAATAAAGAAATTGTTTGATATTAGCAATGTCTTCATTATCCACAGCACTTTCTACCCCAAAAGACAGATTTTTAAAAGTTCTTATGAAACATCATGCCCTGTAACAGAAGTTTTTTTTTTAAATATGACCTTGAAAGATGACATTGACCTTGGTGGATGACCTAAACCTTACAGCTTACTGATGCCATTCAACCATTCAAAGCAGGGAACCCATGTCCAAAATATGAGCCATGTATCTTTAACAGTGTATGAAGAAGAGCAAAATGTTTATGGGTTTTGACTTTTTTCTTTTTTTTTTTGGGGGGGGGGGGGGGGGGGTATGCTTTGACAGACCCATGTGGTCAATGCTAAAACGATATGCCCACAATGATATCATAAGGGGGCATAAAAATTGTTATCTGCAACTTCTTTGAATTTGAACCAGGCTAAAATTTTGTTGTCAGGTAATGGGCTAACCACGTCCCACACTTTCCCTCCTTTTTGTGCCCCTCAAGAAAAAAAGGCTTTGGAAAACATTGTGGAAAATGAAGAAATTGCTTGTATCAAGCAGTTTCTTCATTATCCACAATGTTTTCTAAGAAAAAAGATGAAAAAATTTGAAATTTTTTCGACTTGAAATTGGCGTCTGCAGAACCTTCAGTTTGGACAAGTCTAAAATTTGTTGTCTGGTAATGTGTTAAAGATACATGCTGCAGGTTGAGCTTTAAATTTGGATTTCATCCATCAAATAACTTTATAAATGCTAAACTGTTGAAACAAAGTCAGAGTCAGCAATTTTCTACAAAAGGGTTTTAAAATGATTTTTTTTCCAAAGAATGCTACTGTTATTCAAATTGTGTGGTTTAACAAGTTAACAAGTAACAAATTTCCAACTTCCGTTTCAACTTAACACTCAAGATTTGCCAATTCATTTTCGTGCCTTTTTCCATTTGTGGTCTAGAGTTGCAAATTACCTTAACCTAACAACCCACTAAGCTTGTTTAAGTGACACACTTTAACCTTTTCGAAGCAACCCCCCCCCCAAAAAAAAAACACCCCAAATAAATATTGGCATAAAGATATAAAATGATAACACAACAAAAAGTTACCTCAACAATAACAGCACCAAGTCAATTAACAATAACAGCACCAAGTTGATTAATCATTTTTATTTTCAAAAACTTAAGGCCTTTGGTCATTAGGTGCTTGTGAGACCAACAATTACCAATTTTGCGGCTTCTTTCAATCCTTACTTAGCTGAAATGTTGTTTTGTTACAGGCACTTAGTGAAATCAAATTCATACGATGAGAAATATTATTTTCTTTCCTTCATAACTTCATATGTTAGTTTGTTGTTAGTCAGCAGTTTACTTTAAATGGCATTTTTCATTTAAGTTAGAGCTTTTATTAATTAACAGGTAGGTATGTGGACACATAATTACATTTCGATGTAGCATGACAGGGAAATTCATCACATCAAACATTGTTTACGCCTACAGTTTAAGATAGGAGAATGTTGATTTGAGTGAGAGATGAGCATCGAAAATGACAATAATTAATCCTCATCATGCTGTAGAACTGCATTAAAATCAAAGGACTGAAAGCACTGGAAACAATAGTAATTGTTGGTTAATATTTAATTTCAAAAAATTAGTTTTTATTATAACAACTCTAACTCAGGTGGAAAAACAGGTGGTGTAGAATAAGATCAGGCTGTACTGTGTGAATGGGTTATCTTTGTCTATACCTCCTGCCACACACAGGAATTATCTGGTTTCAGACGAGGGTTAATTATTCTTCAGCTTATTACTTTTGATCGTCTCACAACGAAAATGATTTCTAGTCCCCCAAAATATCACATTTATTGGGATAATGTCATTATTATAAAGGTACCGTATTTCTCCCAATCAACTGTACCAAGAACTGTGTAAAACATGTACCTAACTTGTACTTTCATAAGATAAATGCAGTCTGATCTTTGTCGTTACAACCTGCTTGCCCCTTTCAAGTCAAAGTTGTTTATAAAATTTATAAAATTTTGACCTACTAGTAGTACTTTCAGGACTTTGATTTTCATGCTATTTCCGGAAGATTTTATTAAGCATGACTAGGTTTAAGCCAAGACTTTTTATAAGAAGAAAACCAGCAACCATCCTCATCTCTAGCTCTGTTCCAACAAACTGTTTGGCTGTTCATACTTCAAATTCAAGTGATTTTTCTTTATTTTTTTTCATAATTACTCAATGTTGTAAACATAATTTATCAACATGTATCCTATTGAAACATTTTCTTTTTTTCTTTCTTTCTCTTACCAAGGCCAAACATAATCCATGTGGGAGTAAGTTGGAATGCATGTTAGATAATTAAAAAGACATCTTGATGCGCAAACACGCTCTCTTTTGATTGCACATCCATTCTTTGGTCACTTGGGAACAGGAACATGCATTTAGAAAACCATGTGTTCTATGTACAAAAATACACAGGAGAAAAGGATTGCTCCATTCACAAAAATTAATGATATTCCATAAGCGCACAATTCAAGTTTGCAATGAATTGCAGAAAATCTTCCTTTTAGCCCAGAACTGTTTAAGCCAAAAGATTTCTAAGCTAACCCCCTCCCCTCTTGAAATGTTTCTGTCAGAGCCTGAATGAACCTTCTCTGTCCGGATCCCGAAGGCTGTCTAAGAGATTGTGTGGGAATAGGTCAACCCATTACCAGACGTAAAATTTTCAGACTGGTCCGAATTCAAAGAAGTTACAGATGATGATTAACAGTTGGTGAAATTTTAGATTTTTTCAACATTCTGGGTAAAAAACATTGTGGAAAATGAAGAAATTGCTTGATACAAGCAATTTCTTCATTATCCACAATGTTTTCTATCCAAAAAGACGAAAAAATTCAAAATTCCATCAACTTGAAATTGTCGTCTGCAGCTTCTTTAAATTTGGACCAGTCTAAAATTTTGCTGTGTTGGAATGGGTTAAATCATTACTAGTACGATATATCCATAGATCATCCAACAAAACTTCTTTACATATAAATTTCATTTCCCATCTGTCAGCAAAAGCAATACATGCGTCAAAGCACCACTTGGTCCCGATTCCAGCAGTGAGTTCATTGTTTTGTAAAATTTAATAACATTAAAGCCTACTATAACTGGCCCTGACGTACCAATCCATCAATATTTAACAGGCCCTCTGACAGGTTTTACTCATAAAACTCTAGTTTGTATTATTTCATCCTCTATCTATTCATATACATAATGAAATTATTGTTATTGCAACATAGCTCAAATTATTATTAAACCCATTACCGTACAAAAAATTCTAGACTGGTCTAAATTGAAAGACGATACTGACAACAAGTTCAAGTTGATAGAATTCCATTTTTTTTGTCTTATTGGACAGAAATCATTGCAGAAAATGAAGAAAACAAGCAATTTCCTCATTTTCTACTTCATTTTCCAGAACTTTTTTCCGGGGGGGGGGGGGGGGGGGGGGGTGATAAAAGAAGGGATTGTGTAGGAATGGGTTAAGCCATTACCAAATAAATCCAAGTTATGCCATCAACACTAGAGAACATTTAAGACAATAAAAATTGATTTCTGGGTGAAAAACAGTGAAAAATGAAGAAATTGCTTGTTGCAGGCAATTTCCCTATTTAAACAATGTTTTCCTAATTATTTATCTTGAGGGTTTTCAAAAAGTGTCACTGTGTATTGGAGGAAAAAAGATCTGGAAAACATTGAAGAAAATGAAGAAATTCCTTGTAAAAAAATATTCTCTACCCCAGTTACAAAGATATTTGTAACTCCATCTACTACCAATTGTTATCTGCAGATTCATATTTCAACCAGTCTAAAATTTAAAACTCTGGTAATGTTGAAGAGGAATTGCTATGAAGAAACTTGTCTTCCTCTTGAAGTATGTTCTTACCCTCTTAGTTTTGGATTTAACCCATACCAGATGACAAAATTTTAGACTGGTCCAAATTGAAAGGAGTTGCAGAAAACAATTTAAAGTAAATGAAATTTTAGATTTTTTCTGGGTGGAAAACATTGTGCAAAATGAAGAAATTCCTTGTTACAAGCAGTTTCTTCAATTTACAAAATGCTTTCTCAATTGCTTTTCTTGAGGGGCGTCAAAAAGGGTCACTGTGTGGGAATGGGTTAACCCATTCCAACTCAACAAAATTTTAGACTGGTCCAAATTGAAAGAGACTGCAGACGATAATTTCAAGTTGATGGAATTTTGGAGTTTATCATCTTTTTGGATAGAAAACTGTGAATGTGGATAATGAAGAAATTGCTTGATACAAGCAATTTCTTCATTTTCCACAATGATTTCCAAAGCTCTTTTCTTGAGGGGTGTGAAAAGGAGGGATTGAGTCGGAATGGGATAAACAAATCTTGAATCATTGTCTGCAACTTCCGCGAGCTTGGACAAGCACAATATTTTGTCATCTGCTCCTGAGGCTTCATCAATAACAATGACACAAACAGATGGGCAAACAGACAGATGAAGAACACCTGAGGCTTTCATATGAAACGACCGTTCTGGCATATAAATAATCACATAACCGAAGTGAAAGGGACAGCAGATATAATACAGTCAGTAAGGCCATTTTATGGTGACCTATCACCTTGTTTTCACCTAGTGTAATGAATGCAAATTGCTTATTAAATTTCTCTTATTCAAATATTCATATGCATGACCCACTAACTGTCCTCTCATTAAATAAGTCAAGAATGCATACACATTGTATTAAAGATATACATGTTGAACTATTTTATCCCATAAACATTGCCACAGACTTTTTTGTAAACATTGTTTTCATCCATGTAAGTCAACTTTGCTTGGATAAAATAGATTCTCATAATTATGATCAAAATCTTTGCTGGATTGAGAGATAGCCAATGTCAATCAAAAATTTGTTTTGGTTTTGAGATTTTCCAGGTAGTCACCCATTCCAACATAGAAAAAATTTAGACTGGTCCAAACTGAAAGAAGCTGCAAACAACAATTAAAAGTTAATGAGATTGTAATTTTTTTCGCTTTTCTGGGTAAAAACCATTGTGGAAAATGCACAAATTGCTTGTGACTAACAATTTCTTCGTTTTTACACAAAGTTTTCCCAATAGTTTTTATTGGGAGCAACAACAAGCGTCATTTTGTGGAAATGGGTTAACTGATGCGATAGACAGTATCTTCTTATGTTAACCCATTACCACACAATAAATTTTAGACAGGTCCAAATTCAAAGAAGCAACAGACAATAATTTCAAGTTGATGAAATTTTAAAAATCTATGTCTTTTAAGGTAGAAAACATTGCAGAGAAGGAAGAAATTGCTTGTATCAAGCAATTTATTCATTTTCCACAATATTTACCAAATGTTTTTTTCCTAGGGGGCATCAGAGAGTGTCATTGTGTGGGAGTGGGTTAAATATATATACTTTAACCCATTCCCACACATCAAAATTTTAGACCAGTCCAAATTGAAAGGAGCTGCAGACGACAATTTCAAGTTGATGGAATTTCAATTTTTTTCGTCTTTTGGGATAGAAAACATTGTGGATAATGAAGAAATTGCTTGATACAAGCAATTTCTTCATTGTCCACAATGTTTTCCAAAGTTTTTTTCTTGTGGGGCGTAAAAAGGAGGGCTTGAGTTGGAATGGGTTAAACTTATCCTCTATGGAAGGTACTTCTCAATATATGGCAAAACAAACTTTGTACAGTTTTCCGCAAGTAGCTACTGCTTTGAATTTAGAGCAGTTTAAAATTTTCATCGTTTTAAATGGGCCTGTGTAACCCTAAATTTATGTTTTTCCACTGGTTTTGTTAAGGATGAAAAGGCTAGTAAAAAGAGATAAATAGGTTAAAACCTTTATGAAACTGTTCCAAAATATTCAGTAATTAGACTCGTTTATGCAAACCATTTGGCATACACTTGCTACAGTTAACCTACTCTGACACCGCACTTTGGGGGCTCTGCATTTGGATACAAAGAAAATACCTATCTTGCAGCGAAACCATATCGTAACCAACCCACTCAAAACTAATCTCTTCAGAGCACTCAAACACCTGTGTTAGTTAAAATTGGAAAGATTTTAAACATGATTCATAATCTAAACCCTTCAATCACCAAGCCACAAGTGAAAAAGGATAGAGACTGAAAGTCAGACTACAGAAAAATTATCTTTCCTTCTTTTTCACCATATTACATGGCAAAATTTATCCCATCTAGCCCTAATTTGAAGAAATTGCAGACAATATTTCTATCAATCATGGTGTAATTAACGGAATGCATTCCTTGCTATCGTCCTGAAGAATAGAAATAAAGAAACAATGTAGAAAATGAAGAAGTTGCTTAGGTCAAGCTATTTCTTGATTTTCAACATTTTTTCTACCTACCAAGATAGAAATATTTTATATCCCACAACTTGAAATTGTTGTGTGCAACTTTATTGAATTTTTTATAACGGCCTAAAAAATGTTGACTGGTAATGGGCTGAATGAACTGTAATTTACTCTATAGGGTACAAAAAAAATGAAACAAAGTCAAACTTCTTTTCCCTCAATAGTTTCCATTTAAGTCAGTATCAGTCATACAGCAGACAATGGTCTGGTTCAGCTCAATGCTGATTAACCCATTCCCACACGACAAAATTTAAGACTAGCCAAATTCAAAGAAGTTGCAGAATGAAAATTTAAAGTTGATGTTATTTTGAAAATCTTTGTCTTTGGGGTAGAAAACATTGTGGAAAATGAAGAAATTGCTTGTAACAAGCAATTTCTTCATTTCCCACAATGTTTTCCAAAGGCTTTATATTGAAGGGCGTTTAAAAGCGTCATTGTGTGGGAATGGGTTAAATGACAACCATTTAGTATGGACTATGATCAGACTGCATGTATGTACAGACCATCATACTTGTCAAAACTGCCTGGCAGTTATTGGAATTTCAGGATAAGAACAAAGATACATGTTCTTCATTTTTACATGTAGGATAAAATAAATTGGATGTGTGTTTCTAGGATATATATGAGTAGAACCGTTACACCATCATGATTCAGGAGTTGCTCTAGGTTTAGGTTGGCCATTATAAAATGCTGGCAATTAGAAATGGTTAAAAAGGACAATTTGAGCATTATGAAAGAATTAACAAAAAAATTTAATCTGTAAATCCTGAATTTAGGTCAAGATTGAATGTTTTCAGTGTCTTGTAGTTTCATGTTACAGTAGATTGAAAGAAAATAAATCATAATTGGGATTATTCAGTACAAAAAAGATGCCAAAAAAGGTCATAAAAAGCTCACTATTTCACGTTTTCGAATAAGATATTTTTTACAAACTGTTGACACCCTTTTTCAGAGAGGCAAAATAAGCAACTTATCCTCCTCCCATGGATTTGTTTGTGGTTGGATTCATGCTTTTATCAATGATTTTTAGTGATATATCACTTACTTCTACAATCTACTCCCTAAAATGCTTTATCCAAGCACATTTTACCATGATTACTAGCACTAGCAAAGTTCAAACCTTAACTCATTCACTCATTAAAAAACAATCCCATGTTTTTGATACATTGAAGAAGTATTGTAACAAGTACTGTTTTTAACAAGCATTTTCTCCAATTTTCCATGATATATTCCAAAACTCTTTTCTTGCATGAATGGTTAAATTGAAAAATAATAACAATCTTGGGTAGAAAACATGATGATGAAAGGAGAAATTGCTTGTTATCAAAGGTTTCGCCTTTGCTAATGTTTTTTCACAATATTGATTTTTAAGGAGGTGAAAAATTTAAACTTTTTTAAGTAGATCTGTGGTTTAGTTTTGCCCATTTCACCGAAATATAATAAGTGAAAGTAGATAGTACACAACAAGATTATGTACAAGAATGTATGAATAATACAATTTAGAACCAGAGAGCCTATCCCCACCACCAAGTTTATATCAAACTTGTCAATCAAATGTCTCCATTATGAATATCTATCCTTTTCTGAGTTTGGTCATAACCCAGAATGAGTATTTACCCATTCCCACACAATGACGCTTTTAAACGCCCTTTAATATGAAAGCTTTGGAAATCGGGTTACAAGCAATTTCTTCATTATCCACAATGTTTTCTACCCCAAAAGACAAAGATTTAAAGGTTTCATCAATTTTGACTTTTCATCTGCAACTTCATTGAATTTGGACTGGTCTAAAATTTTCTTGAGTGGGAATGGGTTAACCCATCCCATACAATCCTGACTTGTGGAAAATGAAGAAATTGCTTATAACATGCAATGCAATTTCTTCAATTCTCAATGTTTTCTTCCCTTTTAGACAAAGATTTTCAAAATTAGATAAACTTAAAATTGTCACTTGCAGTTGCTTTCAATTAGGACCAGTCTAAAATTTTGTCGTCTTTACTAAACTAACAGATATTTACATTTAGAAAGTTAACATTTATTTCATTTAAGAGTAAAGCACTTTGCAAAATTATTCTTGGTAGTGAAATAAGAGACATGATTTTTAAAAAAATCTTTTCAGTAGTACAATGATCAAGTTTCTCCCTTTGATACAAGAATTTGAACTATGTTACGAATTTAATTAGTTCACCTATCCTGGTTTCATGAAGGTGTTCAGTAAGCGTAAACATAACAGCCACCAACATCGGGTTCACTGGACATTTCAAATTACAGAAGTGCGTGCCGACGTTGCTTCGATAAGTTTTTGGCATGTTTTGAAAATCAGGCCCTCCTCCTAATCGTAAGGTAATCTTTTGAATGGGTTTAAACAGCAGGTCTATTTACCCAAGTGTATTCTGAAACTTTTCCCTTCATCTAACATTGAAATGCGAGTTTGTAAAATATAATTAATTTCAGGGTATATTGAATAAACTGCAACAGTTTTCTTACTGCATCATAGTTTAGAAGTATTTAACCCATTACCTGATGGCAAAATTTAAGACTGGTCCAAATTGAAAGGAGTTGCAGAAGACAATTTAAAGTTTATGAAATTTTATATTTTTTCCACTTTCTGGGTATAAAACATTGTGTCAAATGAAGAAATTGCTTGTCACAAGCAATTTCTTCATTTTACACAATGTTTTCCCAATTGTTTTTCTTGGGGGGCGTCCAAAAGCGTCATTGTGTGGGAATGGGTTAACCCATTACCATCCGAGAAAATTGTAGACTGGTCCAAATTGAAAGGAAGTACTGACAACAATTTCAAGCTTATGGAATTTTGAATTTTTTTGCCTTTGGGTAGAAAGCATTTTAGATAATGAAGAAGTTACTTGTGACAAGAAATTTCTTCATTTTCCACAATGTTTTCCTTTCGTTGGGGGAATCTAAGTGTCATTGAGTTGGTTTGGGTAAACCAATAACTAGACAAAATTTTAGACTGGTTCAAATTCAAAGATCTTGCAGACGACAAATAAATGTTTAAATATTGTGGATATGGAAGAAATTGCTTGAAACAATTAATTTCTTCATTTTAATTTTTCCAAAGCTTTTTTTTTTCTTTGGGTGTCAAAACGCACCAATGTGTGGAAATGGCTTAACCCATTTCCACACAATCCCTCCTTTTTACCCCCCTCAAGAAAAAAGCTTTGAAAAACATTGTTGAAAATGTAGAAATTGCTTGTATCAAGCAATTTCTTCATTATGCACAATGTTTTCTATACAAAAAGACGAAAAAATTTAAAATTCCACCAACTTTTAATTTTCGTCTGCAGCTTCTCTCAATTTTGACAAGTCTAAATTTTTGTTGTGTGGGAATGGGTTAAAGTGAAGCATTCTACAGGGCCTGACAACTAGGAATTGAGGCTTGCCTTCTCCTGAAATAGTTGTGATTAAGTTCAAATACTTATACAACCCACTAAAATACTGTTCCTTTCAAATATAGTTCAGAGAGATAGGCTGAAATTATTGAAGACTATTTATCCAAAGCTCAACTCTGTCAAAATAATGTTGTTGTTTAAATAGCCAGGCCCATGGGTTGCTAAAATTCTATTGGGGTAGTAAAATTGGTTGACCATAGAAGGTTAAGTAAATCTGATCACCTTCTGACCATTAATACTTGATCCTTGTGACTCACCAATTGAAAGACTAACCTTTCAATCTTTTCTTTGCTTCACCTTGAATAGGGACAACACTTTCTTTTAGTTGTCCCCTTTTCACTATTTTACATTCTGACAAGTAATCATTTTCACTGTATTGTCTAATAATCTGATTTAGATTTCCATAACAGTTGTAGCACCTGCATGTATGTGCAGGCTGATCTTTGTCCATACCTCCTGCTATAGCAGGAAAATTACAAATTAACCATGATAAGAGTTAATGTATGAATCTGGTTGTTTTCTCATACTTTTAATTTCATGTCTATAAACTTAATGGATTGTGGTTGGAAAGCAACTTCTTAACCCATTCTTACACATCCCCTCCTTTTTACATTCCTCAAGAAAAAAGCTTAGGAAAACATTGTGGAAAATGAAGAAATTGCTCCAAAAAAGACAACTAAAATTAAAAGACAACTTGATTTTGTCATCAGCAGCTTCTTTTGTTTTTGGACTAGTTGAAAATTGTGTTTTGTGGGAATGGGTTAAAATCAAGTCACTCTTTTTGACTGCTAAACATCTTCACTTTCGTTTGTAAGTCTTACACTTGTTTAAGAATTGAAATGGTCCTATCCCTGAGAAGCACAATTACTTTTTACTCATGCCAAATTTGATTTGGACAATATGTACAATTCAGTCTCTGCTCATGTCGTAACTTTACTCATTAAAATCTATTCTACGCTAATAACCCTTCATGTGATCGTATCGGTACAATGTAAAAACTTTGCCGTAGCAATTTCTTGCTTGACTGACCTGTCAAGTTCATGTAGTACTTTTGTGGTAACAGGCTTGAAAAACCTCTACGACAAGAAAAAGAGGGAAAAACTAACATACAAGAGGTATACTCATATTAAAATTTTTAAAAATTGCAAAGAGCATGTTTTGTCAACACAAATGTTTTCATGAACAAAAACTTATGTCCCAAGTGTAGGCAAACTAAACAATACTGCAATAAATTTTTACTTGAAATGGTAAGTTCTTTCTCTACAACAACTTTCATGATAAATAGTGTCATCTCTTTTTCTTGAAAAGTAATTTTTGTTCTCAAATACAAGTACAGCCTAGAATAATAAGAGGTTGCCTCAAACTCAGCACCGATTACCACATGGCCAAATTTAAGACTGGTCCGAATCAAAAGGGGTTGCAGACGACAATTTAAAACCTAAGAAGTTTATGATTTTTTCATCTTTCCGGGTAGAAAACAAGCAATTTCTTCATTTTACACAATGTTTTCCCTTGGCGTGCGCCAGAAAGCGTCACTATATGGGGATGGGTTAAAACAGTCTCAGTGAAAAGGAAGCATTATTTTAAGAGTTACCTCTCTTGATACTTTAGGCTGCTCTTTTGATAGTAAAGATACATATTCTTAGATCAAAATGGACACAATCAGTAATTCCAGATATTACTCGTCAACAGGAGATATTACAAAATATCAACCAATATATTACAAAGTATCAACAACAAGTATCAACTAGAGATATAACAATGTGTCAACCAGAGATACTACAAGATATTACAAATTTCAAAGCTTTTGCACAAGGAGGACAGCAAAGATTTAGCAACACCCTAGACTGATTTTCTCTGAAAACAACCAAGCTTTAAAAAAAAGCTATGTAAGAGACCTTAATGGTATGACCCAGCTTCTATTTATCAATCAGATCAGACACAGCCCGTCAGCCTGAATTGGGCGACTTATCAGATTTCCAACCCCCCTCATGTCAACATAGTATAGGGCTTAGATATTTTATTGGGGTAGATAAATGTCCTGATTTAATCTGTTCATGAGCCGTAACTCAATTGATTTTACTAACCAAATTGGGATTTTCTCAAATTATTACATATAAATGGAATGACTAAAATCAGGACTTGTGCTTGGCTTTGAACTTAGGAGTCGAATGATTCCTTGACCACAAAACTTGTTAAGAGTCTTAACCCTTTCCTGGTTTTTGAAATTTTAGACTGGTCCAAATTGAAAGAGGATGCAGACGACAATGAAAATTGGATGCAATTCCAAATAAAACAATCCTTTGTGGTAGAAAATATTGTGGGAAAAGGAGAAATTGCTTATTATAAGCAATTTCTCCTTTTTCCACAATGTTTTCTCAAGTATAAAATCACAGAGACGTAAAATCCCGGGTTTTTCCAGGAAAGGGTTAAACATTTTTGAAGGGGTCAATGCAGCAAAAAGAGAAAGTAACAAGAGCTAATTTGAAAGTTTTAGCGCCTTTGCGTTTTTCTTGTTTATATTGATTCACTTTATGAAGTTATGAAGTAATAACCCATTCCCACACAACAAAATTTTAGACTGGTCCAAATTGAAAGGAGTTGCAGCTGACAGTTTAAAGATTATGAAATTTTAGATTTTTTCATCTTTCTGGTTAGAAAGCATTGCATAAAATGAGAAAATTGCTTGTTACAAGCAATTTCTTCATTTAATGCAATGTCTTCCCAATCGCTTTTTTTGAGGAGCGTCAAAAAGTGTCACTGTGTTGAAATGGGATAATCAATTCACATATTTTCACTTATACTTAGGATGCATCACTGAAAATTTGAAACTTTAAAATATTCTGTTTTAATTGTTAGTAATTATAACAATCAACATCTTCAATTTCCACAGTGTTTTCGAGTTTGTTTTTTTAACCCTTTCCTGGATAAACCCGGGATTTTACGTCTCTGTGATTTCATGCTTGAGAAAACATTGTGGAAAAAGGAGAAATTGCTTATAATAAGCAATTTCTCCTTTTCCCATAATGTTTTCTACCACATAGGATGGTTAAATTTTGAATTGCATCCAATTTTCATTGTCGTCTGCATTCTCTTTCAATTTGGACCAGTCTAAAATTTCAAAGACCAGGAAAGGGTTAAAGGGGGGTGCGCATGTTAAAAGGGAAATGTGTGGAAATAAGTTGAAATTAGTTTCAAAATGAATAAGTCTTCTATTACAACTTTGATAATGATATTGTCACAGCTATTGAATAAGTAAGCCTGGTATACCAGGCAGTGCATCCACATTCTTTCATTCTGTTGCTAAGAGCTCTTGGCACATATAGGCTTACCGAAATGATTTAACTTATTCCCAGAGCAAACAATTTTAGACTGGTCCAAATTTAGAGAAGTTGCAGACAACAATTTCAAGTTGACAGAATTTCTTGCGTCTCTGTCATTCTGGGTAGAAAACAATGTGAAAATGAAGAAACTGCTTCCAACAATCAATTTCAATAGTTATCAAAACTTTTTTCTTGAGGGGCTTAAAAAAGCAGGCCTGTGTGGAAATACGTAAAAGGAACATGTAATATATCTTTAATTCCAACCATGAAGGATTGTTTGCCCAAGGTAAAGGGTGCCCATCATTGAAGGTAATAAATGCATAAGAAGTTTATGTGTGTGAGAGACCTTTCATAAATCATACACCATATTTTATAATGGCCCATTGTTTTAGGAATGATAAACTCATATGTTACCTGTAATGACCTAAATCTTGTGGGCATAGAGACAGAGAAAATTTAACCCGTTTCCACACAATGATGCTTTTTGACACTCCTCAAGGAAAAAAGCTTTAGAAAAGATAGTGGAAGCTGAAGAAATTACTTGTTGTTACAAGCAATTTCTTCATTATCTACAATATTTTCTATTTCATCAACTAAAATTTTTTCTCTGTAACTTCCTTGAAATTGGAGCAAACTAAAATTTTGTTGTGTGATAAAGGGTAAAATAGTCCCCATAGGTTTGGTTTATTTCATTGTAGCTTCTATACAACCTACCTTACTTGTCTTCTGATGCAGCCCCTTAGACAGCAAACAGGAATTTTAGTAACCCAATACAAGACAGCAAATTTTTAGACTGGTCTAAATTCAAAGGAGTTTCAGCTGACAATTTTCGGTTGATGAAATCTTAAGAATCCTTTTCTTTTG
Organism: Fragum fragum; assembly: GCA_946902895.1. Taxonomy (NCBI): domain Eukaryota; kingdom Metazoa; phylum Mollusca; class Bivalvia; order Cardiida; family Cardiidae; genus Fragum; species Fragum fragum. Next base: position 36,821,894 of record OX336372.1, read on the forward strand.
GGGTCGACAAAAAATTGTGGATAATAAAGAAATTTCTTGTAGCAAGCAACTTCTCATTTTTTACAAAACTTTTTCTTGTGCAGGCTGATCTTTGGTTTGCCTCCTGCCAAAACAGGAATGTTCCAAGCTGAGCATGACAAGGGCTAAGACACAACAAAATTTTAGACTGGTCCAAATTCAAAGATTCTGCACACAATAATTTCAAGTTGTTAGAATTTCAAAATTCTTTGTTCTCTTGGGTTGAAATTATTGCGGTAAATGAAGAAATTGCTTTGAACAAGCAATTTCTTCATTCTCCACAATGATTTCCAAAGTATTTTCTTGGGGTGCGAAAAAAAAAGGGGGTTGTTTGAAAATTGGTTAAGCATGCTCTTGTTGAAATTTGGAGAGTGACACTGAATTTTGACCATCTGTTAGACTGCAACAATTGAAAGACTCCGAGTAAGGACTTACCATCATGTTTCCCATGCCCATGGAATACTTGAGATCTTTCTGAGGTGTCCCCATATCTGGTGGTCCCATGGGTCCCATCTGTGGACCTCCACTCATGTTACCATGGCTACCTGGACCCATTCCACCAATCTGTAGAGTAGCTGGCTGAAATTTGACAGGTAATTAGCATGTTAATTTTTTTTCTCATAAAACTACACATTGTCGCAAAGCGAACTATTACCCCCAACAGTACTTGTCCATATACAAGTGCTATCTGCCGAAGGGCCGTAACAAAAAATGGACTTTTTAATCAAAGGGCCATAACTGTGTCAAAAACCAATGGACCATAACCAAAATAGTATATGCACATGTCTGACTTATACCGAGTGTTTCTGTAAAATTTTAATCAAATCCATCTAATGGTTGCTGCGAAATTGAGCGGACATGATTTTTTCACCATAGGGCATAACTTCGACAAAAATCAATGGACCGTAACCAAAATAGAATATGCACATCTCTGCTTGATACTGATTATATCAGTGAAGTTTGAATCAAATCCGTCCAATGGTTGCCCAAAAATTGAGTAGACAGGAAAAGGCTACATACAGACAATGTTCACTACCACAAAAGACAAAGAATTTTAGAATTTCATCAACCTAACATTGTCATCTACATATTCTTTCAATTTTGACCAGTCTAAAACTTTCTCATGTGGTAATGGGTTAATTGGAATCCCCATACCAGGACAATTCCAATTAAAACTCACAACATACAATTTGGATGAGAAATACATCATTTGGACCAATATCCCTCTGTCTTGTTTCTATTTAGTTCTATCACTTTATTGTTGGGGGGGACTTCAATGAATTTGCAACAAGATTCTTTTTTTTTTTTTCATTCAATTCATTATACTCTTTGGTAAGTTAAAACATGCTGGTTCTACTGGGATCATGTTTGTCCAAACTGGAATAATTCCCTTCTCAATACATTACAAGCAGGAAATGATCTCTCTCCACCATATCAACTTATAATTAGGCAGTTTTCTTGAAAGATAATGATTGCATGGAATGGTCTTGTACTACAACACTAACAGGTGGCCAAATAAACTGTGATCTATAGGACCTGTGGAAGTACAGGGTTGTTAAAACCATCAGTACATATTTTCACTGTTAAAGTGAAAATATATTCAAGTCATGATAAGAAGTTTAAAAATAACATTTATAATTATGACCTTCGGGTTAAAATTGGCTGTGTATATGACAAAAAATCATTAAGGTGAAGGCAATACCTGAATTTTTTGGACTAAAAACAATTTCTTAAATCCTAGTTGGAAGCTGTTTCAACTTTCATGAAAGAAATTGTATCAAATTTCCATATAATTAAATGAATATGATTTGAGCGCATGCGTGACATTTCTAACCATTACACATGCGAGCCAAGTAAAGACTAAGATCAGCCTGTGCACACTCTGTAGATAGATACTGACTCAAAGCTTCTTTAAACAAACAGAGAATGTTCTAATTGCCCCGAATGGCTGTCCAGTGTGCTCAATGTGTGCAAGTCACGCACATACTAAGTGGTTGGAAATGTCACGCATAGGCTCATTTATTTTCTGGTCAGAGATCACCTCCAATTGGGGACAAATGAAACATCTGTAAACCACTAGAAGTTCATTATAAAACAGTATGATCATGAAAGATAAAGTAACCCATTCCCTCACTGCCAAACCTTTTACAACCCTTAAATGAGCTTTGGAAAACATTATGGTTAATGAAGAAATGGCTTGTTATGTTCTCTTTATTCTACCCAAAAAGACAAATATTTTTAAAATTTCATCAACTAAGAATTGTTGTCTGCAACTTTTTTGAATTTCAACCTGACAAAGAAGTTTTCCTCTGGTTTAAGGTAAAGCAGCAGACTTATTTCAAAATCACCACTAACAATTTACCCAACCAAGCATGAGGAAAATAGCTTTTCTCATTATAGCTATCTAGTTCGGAAACAATCCCTGGAAACAGTTTATTTACCTATTGGAGGGCTGGAAAAAGGAACCTGTCCCTCTGTTTAACTAATCTGTATTGTAACAATATGTCAGAAGAAGAAAAATTCTTTGTATGCATTGTGGATCTACCAGACCTGGCCATATGTTTTAAACATCAACTCCCTGCCTAACAAGCCAGTCATGAAGGCTGATTATTCTTTACATACAAGATTTTTTCTAGAATTTTTTTCCCCACACTTTCTGACCAATCATCCTAACTCATTACCACATGACAAATTTACAATTTATCTGAATTGAACACCCTTGCATGACTTAAAATTTAAGTTAATGAAATTTTCAAAATCTTTGTCTCTCTATGTAGATTTTACAAGCGATTTCTTCATTTTTCACAATGTTTTCTATCTCAAAGGAACAAAAAAAAAATACAATCCATAAGCTGAAACTTGTTGTCTGCAACATCTTTGATCTTGGACCAGTCTAAAATGTTGTTGTCTGGTAATGGGTTAACCACAACATTTGGAGAAGCAAGTGTCAACTGCATAAATTCTATAACAATAAACAGTTATTGAAATTGGAACAATTTTTAATGAACAATTTCAATATTTGATTGACCAAAACTGAAAATTGTCATTTCTCTCTTTTTTCCCCCCCTTCATTTTTAAACTCTTGTCATGCTGAATTAAAGCCTTGTTCCGAAATAATTTGGTCATTTAATATTCACTAATTAAAAATCACATGGGCTAGAAGGTTGATAAAGATAGCCGTTTAGTTGTCTTCTATTAAACCCATTACCACACAAGAACATTTTAAACTGGTCTGAAATGAGAGATGTTGCAGATGACAATTTTAAGTTTATAAAAGTTTAGATTTTTTTAAACTATCTGGGCAGAAAATATTGAGTCAAATGCATAAAATAATTGTTGCAAGCAATTTCTTCATTTAACACAATATTTTCCCAATCATTTTCTTAAGTGGCGTCAAAAAGCATCACTGTGTGGAAATGGGTGGAAAATGTACATTTCATCCCAGAACATTATAGGAGAGGTAAGGGACCCTACAGTATACAGCACATGGCTTCCACATTTTCAATGGTAAACCTCTAACAGGAATAGAACTGACTGATTTACTATCAACATAAGATTAGTTTTAAATTCCAGATCCCCCTCACCTGATGATAAGTTTTCATATGCTCCCAGAAATCCTAACTTTTTTCTCTTGTGCCTATTATTTCTTCACAACCAAACTTTGCCTTGTATATACAGGGTGCCCATTCACGTACTGTTGTACGTAATTCATGTACAGTTACAACAGTTCCTGAGTAATTTTTACGCTAAGAATTACATGAACGTACAGAGAAATAAACGCAAAAACAAAACTGCCATTACATGTGTGTGCATTTAAAATTATAAGCGTGGGTAATTTTTTCTAAAAACCATTATATTTGTAAGCAATGTAGAACAAAATTCCTGGAGAAAGTGATTTCCGTTTCATATGACAGGAACTATCGCTTCCTTACTGTTTTCATTTATATATAAATTTGGGGAACCAGCTGTTTGAAAATTTCATTTAACATGGATCCCAATGGCCTCACATGTTCGTTTTGAAGCAAGTCAAAAGTTCCGCTATTTTTCAAACAAAACGCAGATATCTATGAGCTTTTGGTGAGAACTGAAAAGAATTCATTTGAGAAAAAATAAGATAGAATGCTTTGGAATTTGTTTGTCTGTCGAGATCCTTTGTAAATAGGGTGTGACAAAATGGTGCCAGTTATTTAACATTGTTCTTCCATTTTAACGTGGCGATTTGCAAAAGCTGGAGTATAATAAGGCCATTTGGTATTTTCTGTACCAAAATCGTTTCATTATCAGAGTTTGAGCTAACAATGAGCCCACCTGTCTGGTATGGCCTGCTCCAAGATACCCTGTATCACACTTCTTTGAATTAAGACATTTCCAAAATTTGTTTTCTTATAATGGATTAAGGTAACAACCATTAAAGATTAAGCTATTCCCACAGAATCCCAATTTTTTTACAAACTGCAAGTAAAAATGCTTGAGAAAACAATCATGAAATAGAAGAAACCTTTTGTTATGAACAATTTCTTCAATATGCACAAGGTTTTCTATCTAAATGATAGAAAAATTTTAAGTTTTATGATGTAAATATTTGTTGTCTGTAACTTTTCAATTTTGTGCCAGTCTAAAATTTTGTTGTCTGGTAGTGTTTTAACCATTTCCTGGACAAACCAAAGTTTTTATGTCGCTGTGATTTTATACTTGAGAAAACATTGTGGAAAAAGGAGAAATTGCTTGTAACAAGCAATTTCTCCTTTTCCCACAATATTTTCTACCACATAGGATGGTCAGGTTTCTAATTGCATGCATTTTTCATTGTTGTCTGCAACCTCTTTCAAACTGGACCAGTCTAAAATTTCATGAAACAGGAAAGGGTTAACTTTGTGTACAATGTCTTGTTATGTCACTTACCTTAATATAGCTTTTCCTGACCGACTGATCAAACTTTTCACAGAATTCTTCAATAGCACTTAAAGATTTGGACGTCGATTTACTGTGTTTGTCAGACTCCTGCTCTTGTTTCTGGCGAATTTTTTCTGAAAACATTTAAGTGATATTTATCATAAAACTCTATACTGGTCAAAGGCATTAAAGTATCAAGCCCAGTCAGCCTAAAACCAGAAAATTTCTACTTTGGCAAGATGTATAGACTAAGATCTTAAAATCGTACAAAATGCAGGCTCGTTATTTTTATGTTTATACTGATAGAAAATATTGTGTTTGAAGAAAATTCTGGGTTCCAGCATTTTTTCATTAACAATAATTTTTTTCTTCTAATTTATCTCTTCATATTTTCTTCAAATACAAGTTCACCTTATTTCTGGACAAGTTTAAGATCATGGCTTACTTGTCCTGGGACAAATGGAAAAAATGTGTATTTCCACACCACTGTACTAGTAACACCAGCTGGCTCTGACTTCTGACCACTGACAAGGCCTTTAGCCGGAGATATCAAACAACATTATTATGCATAATCAATGGTCAGAAACAAGACACAAAGAGAAAATCGTCACTTGGCTACCTTAACACCATAAATACTGCTTGTGTAAGCTACTGCGGTATAGTTATGCCATTAAACTTAGTAACAAACACCAGAATTTTAGACTGATCCAAATTGAAAGGATTTGATTTGATTTGAGCTGGGTTTTACGCCGCTTTCAACAATCTTTCAGTTATATCACAGCGGCTGGAGCACCTAACAATGGAATCCTGGTATTTCTCACACCAGTACTACCATTACATCCTTTCCTCCAGCTGCTATCCCACATAGATCTACGATTATCAACCCATTGGTGAGAGACAAATAGTTGGAAAGGATGAGTGCCGCACTGCAGATGACAATTTAAAGTTTATAAAATTTTACATTTTTCACCTTTCTGGTAAGAAAGCATTGTGACAAGCAATTTCTTCATTTTACAAAATGTTTTCCTAGTTGTTTTTCTTGAGGGGCGTCAAAAAGCGTCACACTCATTCAGTATAATTGCTCACTCAAATCCTTTTGCAAATGAAAACAAGTTTTCAAACATACCTATCAAACACTGATGAGCATACTTCAGAGCATCCATTACCACACTTTCAACTGCGAAATTTGTCTGATAGTTTCCAGCTGGAGGGTTCCGATGTAGAAAGTTCTGGAGCAACTTATCGAAGTCCGCAGGTAAATTGGAAATAAGTTGATAGGGAAAATTCGGAGTACTAAAATTCATATCAGCTATAATTAAATCCCTAAGTAATGGAAACAAAGGATGAGATCGAAATGCATTTGACCTATCAGTTATTAAATGCTGTATAAATCTTTGTTGAGATGCCATCATGGGAGGTCTATTAGGTGATCCTGATTTACAGTTTGAACAGTTTGGTATTGCACATGGCATATTTGATAACTGACCACATTGTCCTTGACCCATACCCATACCCTGACCATGCATACCCATGGGGTTGGAATGGGGTGCCACACCCATTTGATGGGGTTGTTGTCCGGCTTGTGGCATACCCCCATTCCAACCCACATTCTCACTTATATTGGCTCCCTGGTTTGGTGGGTACATATTATTGTCCATATTGTTCATGTTCATATTGTCTGGAATAGCACGAGTTTGATCAAACTGGGGGCCAGGTCCCATCATCCCTGATGTAGAAGTCCCTGGCATATTCATATGCATCTGTCTTTGACCCTGACCTCCCGGGTAACCAGGCTGATAACCCTGAGGCATGCCTTGAAAGTTCTGTCCATCTTGAAAATTTGGATTAACCCCTGGTTGTTGGTTAGGCATGGGTCCACAATTACTGTTATTAACCATATTTTGATTCATTCCCATCATACCACAATTATTGTTCATGTTAGCCTGGCTGCCAAACTGACAATTTGAATCCCCTCCCATAGGACCACTAGGTTTCATCATATTACCCTGCATGTTCACTGGGTCATACATATTAGCACCCTTACTTGGATCTTGCATTTGACATTGGGATTGGTTCCTATATGGGTCCATCTGAGATGGGTCTTGTTGTTGAGCCATAGGTCCCATTGACTGGGGCATTTGACAGTTCATGTTGTTCATTCCATGCTGTTGCATGTTCTCGTTGTAGTTATGCATCACCAGATTCTGATTATTGTCCATACCGAAATTATTGTTACTGGAAGATTTTCTTTGATAATCAAAAGCCTGTTGTTGCATGTTACCCATTGTATTATTAGCAGGAGAGTTTGAATATTCATAAGGATTAATCACAGGTTGACCATTATTACTAGGTACAGTATACGGAGCAGAGTCAGGTTTCACATGATGGTTCAAACGTGGCATCATTTTAGACTGCATTTTTTGTAAACTGTTTCTATATTCCTCTAATTCACAATCAGGGACATTAGTCCGATAACATGGTTCATATGGTAACCCACCCTCTGAATGTCGGACACTATAATTCATGTTCATGCCATCAGCAAAATGTACAGCTTTTTGGGGTGTTCCTGTTTGGACTTTCTGTTGGGAACTCATTGAGTGCATAGAATTTGTTACAGATGAAGGCACCGATGATGAATTGACAGAGTCATAACTACGTATACTCATCGAATCAGAGGAAGTAAAATATCCCTGGTCTAACGGAGATTCTATTGGACGGTTAAACTGAGAGTTCGGAGTCTGACCCTGAATGTTCATGTTACCATAGTTACCAGTATTGTTCATAGCACATGACTGATTTCCCATGGCTCCCTGGGAATGAGGTATAGATGGTGACACAAAACGGTTGCTTTGTGACTGAAAGTTTTGCACGTTTACATTCGGTGGGACTGGCTTTCCTAAGCGATGATATGGCTGATTTGTCGTTGAGGGAGTTTTTTGTTGTGGTGTTGATGGTTGTTGTTGTGGTGTAGAACTTGGACCTTGACCCTGATACTGACCATATTGTGGAGGTGGCTTGTTGAATGGTTGGGAGCCTGTTGTTGTACTATGAGGCAACTGGGGTGGGGCCACATTGCCTCCCGGCACTGTCTTTGGTGAAAAACATCTAGAAACACTTTGATTTTGGTTTGATACACTATTTGAGTTACTTTGTACACTAGAATGGTTACTTTGTGAACTATGATCACTATGATTACTTTGGTTTGAGCTGACAGAGAGGTTGGAGCGTGGTGACATGGCACCCTGCGACACAGGCACTAAACGTCTTGGGGTGGGAGGGGTTTGTGGGGCTTTAAACACATGATTATTTGTAGCACTGCTGTTTGTATGTGATAATGATGGGGGACTAGGTGGTCCAGAGTTCGACAAGTGAAATCTCTTACTAACTGGACTACTGGAGCCGCTGGAAGTTGCAACAGTCACATTTGTACTTGAAGCTATAGAGTATGATGGAGAACCACAGTTTCTGGTTCCCCAATTTTGTTCAGCAGTGCTCTTATTGGTTGGAGTATTTAGAGAGCTGTTTCCCTGTGATGCGTTTGTTGGAGTCTGGAAGCCAGAAGCTCTGAGCGCTTCTGGAGTCATGTACTGTTGTGGATCAACCATTTCTTGTTCCATGAGAAACTCCACAAAGTCAAGTTCCATACCCTCCTTCATCCCGATATCCTCATACAGCTCATCAAGGAGCTCGTTGGGAAGCCTCTCGTCATCCATTTCCTGATGGTCCTGCTGAGTGGGTGAGTTTGGCGTTTCTGGTGACCCACAGTTCTCCAGGGATAGGCTGGTTGTGACTGAGGAGGCCGAAGGGCTGGCAGGGGCTTCCCTGTACTCCATCAGCTGAAGAGACAAAGAAACTGAAGTTAGTGTATGAATTAACCCTATATCAGACAATAAAATTCTAGACTTGTCCAAATTCAAAGATACAGACAATATCTCTGGTTGGTCGAATTAAAAACAATTTGTCCATTTGGTTACAAAGCAATGTGGATAATGAAGAAATTGCTTGTAACAAGTAATTTCTTCATTTCCCACAATGTTTACCAAAGTGTCTTTTCTTTCTGGGCGTCAAAAAGCGTCATTGTGTGGGAATGAGTTAAAAGACTGCTGCCTTTTTAAACTGCTGCCTTTTTAGATTTCAAACAAAGCATGCTTATGCTCCTTAAGCTCTCAAGAATTTAACCCAATCTCCCTTTACCATACAACAAAATCTTAGAATGGTTCAAATTCAAAGATGTTGCAAACTACAGTTTTCAGTTAATAAATCTTTTTTTTTTTTTTTTTGCTTTTGGGGTAAAAATCATGGATACACATTGGAAACAAGCCATTTATTCATCATCTGCAGGTCTTTTTTTTTTTTTTTTGTTTCTTTGTTTTTTTTAACAAATTTCTCCTTCTGGGGGTTGTCAGAAAGTGTTATTGTGTGGGAATACTTTAACCAATTCCCACACAAAATTTTAGACTGGTCCAAATTGAAAGGAGTTGCAGACGATATTCTAAAGCACATGAAATTTTGAATTTTTTCTACTTTTTGGGTAGAAAACATTGTGGATAATGAAGAAATTGCTTGAAACAAACCTCTTTTTCTTGGGGGCATCTAAAGGTGTCATTGAGCGGGAGTGGGTTTAATTATCAATTTTCACAATATGTACATTTTTTATTACATAAAACAAGATGAAAAACAATTTCTTCTTTTGAAACAAAGGTTTCTTACCATCCATAGAAGAGCCTTTTAGAAAGTAAAGTCTTGCAGTGTCATTTTACTCAATTAAATTTATTCAAATACATTAGATATCATCTCTTGACCCTTTTAAAATTGACCCATTCCCACACAATGACAATTTTGATGCCCATCGAGCAAAGCATTTGAGGAAACATGTAAAATGAAGAAATTGAAAAAAGCAATTTCTCTATTTTACATACTGTTTTCTTCCCAGTAAGTTGAAAATCTGAAATTTCATAGACTTTAAATTGTGGCCTGAAACTCCTTTCAATTTTGACTGGTCTGAACTCTTGTCATCTGGTAGTAGGTTAAGACAGACATTCAAAATCTTGATTTTTATTGAAAGTAGTTGAACATGCTTTCTGTGGGAACTTTTCAGACAGCCTATTCATTCCTCCCAGCATAATTTATGTTAGAGTATTATGGTGTAATTCAAATGTTTTATAACTGATTAACTATGACAAGTCAGGTTAACATATCACATGCCACAGTAGCAAAGGTTGCCTTATATTTCAATCATTAATCTCAAAACCAAAGCTTACCTGAATATTTACTGCTTTGATTTCCCCAGATTACAATTGTCTTTAATTTAAAAAAAAATCACCTTGAAAAATCTAAAAGTTTATTTAAACGCATTCCCACACAGTTATGCCTTTTGACGTCCCTCAAGAAAAGCAATAGGGAAAACATTGTGTAAAATGAAGAAATTAATTGTGACAAATTTTACACAATGTTTTCTACTTAGAAAGTTGAGAAAATCTAACATTTCATAAACTTTAAATTGTTGTCTGCAACCCTTTGGACCAGTCTAAAAGTTTTTTGTGTGGGAATGGGTTAACCTGAATTACATGTAGAGTTCTAGGCATTTATGTTGAGCATTTTTAATGTTGCTTAACATTGAAGTTCTGCTCCTAATCTTCAATCATGAGAAGCCAGGGGTTCGATCCCCGGCGGCAGCACATATTCTTTCCGACATTTGCCTCTCACCAATGGGTTGATAATCGTAAACATAAGTGGGATAGCAGCTGGAGGCTAGGAAAGGATGTAGTGGTACATTTCCACAATATTTTCTACCTTGAAAGTTGAAAGAAAAAAAAATTTCATAGATTTCATAAATTTTTAACCCAATACCAACACAGCAAAATTTTAGACTGGTCCAAATTGAAAGAAGCTGCAAACGACAATTTCAAGTTGATGGAATTTTGAATTTTTTCGTCCTTTAGTATAGAAAACATTGTGGATAATGAAGAAATTGCTTGATACAAGCAATTTCTTCATTTTCCACAATGTTTTCCAAAGCTTTTTTTCGAGGGGCGTAAAAAGGAGGGATTGAGTTGGAATGGGTTAATTGTCATCTACAAAGCCTTTCAATTGTGTCTTCTGGTAATGCGCTAAGAAGGACTTGTAAGTTTCTCACTTAGACTGCTTTCTACATACTTAGAGATCGGAAACATGATAGGAATAGTAATTAATACTGTGTAGGAGAAAACAGAAACTTCCCACGATTTAATGCCTACTTCACAATTCATTTTATTCACAAAATAAGTCCCAGCAATCAGATATTAGCAACTTGTGAATGCAATACAACTCTAAAAGACATTGTTACAAAAACTTGTTGCAATCACGAGACTATCAGCTGATACCGAAAACCAAGACATTTAGCCCCATACCGGACGACAAAATTTTGAACTGGACCATTTGAAAGGAGTCATAGATGAAAAATGAAAAGACAGAAAATTTTCACAATATAACCCATTCCCACTTACTTCTTCCTTTTTACGCCCCTCAAGAAAATTGTTTTTGAAAACAATGTGGAAAATGAAGAAATTGCTTGTAGAAGAGATTCATGGGATAGGCTAATTAAGCCAAGAGAGTGATTTGTCGGCAGTTGGAGAAACAGTGACCTTAACCTTATACAAAATGGTCCAAATTCTGTAGTCAGTGTTTACTTAATTTAGCAGTTCTTTCTAATTAAAGCACTGACATTTTGTGCAACCTGATAGGATCTCTGTTCTCTCATTTCCTCCTGTTTATCTTGCACATATTTGAATAATAAATTATCTTGGAGACTGTAAAAGATAATATCCAAAACAAAACCCAGTTTAATAGCATTGTGTTCATTTGGATTCCATTAATATAATTAAACTTTCCCACTTGAAATACAGGATATCCACTCCCAATGTCCTATCTACAGGTTTCTAAACACCTCATAATCACCAGGCTACCCTGAGGCCCCACAATATCAAATATATTTCAAAAAAACTAATTTTTCTACACCAATTACCAAATACAAAGATGCTTATTGACACACATCAAGAAACCATTTGGGAAAACATGGTATAAAATGAAGAAATTGCTTGTTGCAAGCAATTTCTTCAGTTCACACTATGTTTCCTACCTTGAAGAAAGTTGCAAAAATCTTGAATTCCACAACCTTTAACCCATTCCAACTCAAGCCCTCCTTTTTACGCCCCACAAGAATAAAGATTTGGAAAACATTGTGGACAATGAAGAAATTGCTTGTCACAAGCAATTTCTTCATTATCCACAATGTTTTCTATCCCAAAAAGACGAAAATAATTAAAATTCCATCATCTTGAAATTGTCGTCTGCAGCATCTTTCAATTTGGACCAGTCTAAAATTATCTTGTGTTGGAATGGGTTAAATTGTTATCTGCAACTCCTTTTACATTGGACCAGTCTAATATTTTGCAGTCTGGTAACAGGCCAGAATTTTGGAGGCAATGATTAAGTGAAGACCAAATCAGAACACCAAAAATATAGCTAATATAGGCTAAAAGGTTTAAGCTATTTATTTACATAATATATCAAGTGTTAGGGTCGAAACTTAAAGATCTTTTTGAAAACATAAAAGAAAATAGTTGACCATTATCATGGATTTTTGTCATTTGTCATCTAACACAAAGACGTTGATTGCTTTCCCGTGATTTGGGCGGTGAAGTTTACAGAAATTAATCGTGAATAATCACATCCCGTCCCACTTACAATCTCATTCATTCCAAGATCAGGTATCCCTCAACGAATGGAAGGTCACAATTTAATTAAACACTGGCTGGTGTTGGACAAAAGCCCTAAAAATTTCATTCATGAGGCGAATCGATGTAAATCATTTGCGAAAATCTTGTTATTAAAATCGCTTTTATTTCTCATAAAAGACCAGCAAGCTTCTCACTCAAGATGAATGATGGTCCTTTTTGGTTTAAGATTCAACCTTTACTTTATGTTCTAAGCACACCAAAGATTTACTTATTAAAATTCAAAACTCTTTGTTTGAATAGGGTTTAACGCCACTTTTACATTATATATAGCGGCAGCTACAACAACTAACCATGGATTCCTGGCATTGCTCACACCTTGTGACAAGCAATTTCTTCATTTCCCACAATGATTTCTTCCCAAAAGGACTAAGATCATTATTAAAAGATATCATCTGCATTTTCTCTCAATTCAGACAAAGTGGACATAATCAGTGTAACAGAAAGCATGCAAGTGCGCTTAACCCTTTCCTGTTTTGCAAAATTTTAGACCTTTCCAACTTCAAAGGATTTACAGATATGAAGATTTAAAGTGGGTTTTAGTGAAAAAACAACAATTCTGTGGGGTAGAAACATTGTGGAAAAAGAAGAAATTGCTTGTTACAAGCAATTTCTTCTTTTTCCACAATGTTTTCTCAATCATGAAATCACAAGGACGTAAAAAACGAGGAGTAAACAGGAAAGGGGTTAATCACTGTAACATGTCAGTGGCCCTTACATAGTTCTCCTTGAGTGGTAACAGTTAAGAAAGAGTATAACGAATATTTTCATCTTTTTAATTTCCTTTAGCCCATTACCAGAAGGCAGAATTTTACACTGGTCCAAATTGAAAGAAATTACAAACAATAATTTAAAGCTGATTTTCTTTTCATACTTTTGGGTAGAAAACACTGTGGAAATGAAGAAATTTCTTGTAACAAGCAATTTCTCCATTTTCCAATTTGTTTTCCGAGGCTTTTTTTCATTGGGAGCTTTTAAAAGCGTCACTGAGTGGGAATGGGTTAACCTATTCCCACACAGTGACGCTTTTTGACACCCCTCTAGACAAACAATTGGGAAAATATAAGATGAAGACATTGTTTGTAACAAGCTATTTCTTCTTTTTCCACAAGGTTTTTTACAAAGGAAGTTAAAAAAAATCCTTCAACTTGAAATTGTCGTCTGCCATTCCTTACAATTTGGACCTTGCATCTTGTAATGACTTTAACTGATTTTACTTTGCTAATCTTCATGCTTCTGAGAATTTTGTGACCAGACCATTTCCAGACATCAAAATTTTATACTGGTCCAAATTTGACAACAATTTTCATTTGATGAAATATTAAAAACCTTTATATTTTGAGGTTCATTACATAATGAAGGAATATATTGTTACAAGCAATTTCTCCATTTTCCACAAGGGTTTTTTTCCTAAGGGGGTGACAAAAAGTGGGACTGTGTGGTCAAATTTATTGGGGGAAACATGGTTTAACCCTTGTCATGCTGAACCCAGAATATTCCAGTTTTGGCAGGAGGCATGGACAAAGATCAGCCTGCACATAAGTGCAGTCTGATCTCGGACTACACTTCCTGCTTGTCCCCTTTCAGCCAGAGTTGTTAAAATAATCAATTTTCATGAGAAATATTGACCCTCATTCAGACCTTCCAGTGCTGTTGACCCTTTGATTTTAAAGTAATTCTGTATAGGATTTTAATTCAGCATGACAAGGGTTAATATATAATTAAAATACAATGTCCAACCTCATGAATGGATTTCCCCAGCTTTCAATAATGGTTAGCAGGAAATACAAACTGTAGAGGGGTTACTCAATACTGGACAACCCATTTGTCACCAAGTGCCATCTGGACCTCTGGCCCTTAACCCTTCACCATACTTAGACACTTGATACTAGACTAAGATAATCAGAGTTGTGAAAGTTTTTCCCTAATTCCTTTGGGAAAACCGTTGACAATGAAGAAATTGCTTGTCACAAGAAATTTCTTCACTATCCACAAAGTTACTAGCATAAAATACAAAGATTTTTAAAATTCAAACAACTTATAATTGCCATCTGCAACTACTTTCAATATAAACTAGTCTAAAATTTTGTTATCTGGTAATGGATTGCCCATTCCAACACAATCCCACTTTCTAACACACACCCCCCCCCCCCAGGAAAAGGTTTTGGAAAAGTATGTGGAAAAAAAAAATTGTGTGTTACAAACAATTTCTTCATTTTCCACAATGTATTCTAACTAAGTGACAATTTGTTTGTTTGAATGGGGTTTTACGCCGCTTTCAATGATCTTTCAGTTATATCGTGGCGGCTTGAGCAACTTACAATGGAATCCTGGTATTTCTCACACCAGTACTACCATTACATCCTTTCCTAGCCTCCAGCTGCTATCCCACATAGGTCTACGATTATCAGCCCGTTGGTGAACTAAGTGACAAAGGTTTTTAAAGATTCCATCAGCTTTAAATTGTCGTCTGCAACCTTTTTTGAATTTGGACCAGTCTAGAATTGCCAATTGTCTGGTAAAAGGTTAACCCATTCCCACACATGACGCTTTTTTACGCCCCTCAAGAAAAGCAATAGGGACAACATTATGTAAATGAAGAAATTGCTTGTAAGAAGCAAAATCTATCCAGAAAGTTGAAAAATTTCATAAACTTTAAACTGTCGTCTGTAACTCCTTTCAATTTGGGCCAGTCTAAAATTGTTGTCTGGTAATGGGTTAAGGGGAGATAGGGTGATAGTGTTTAGATTTGAAGCAAGTAATTAATACAGCATACCTCTGCTGTAGAGTAGAGAAAACTGCTTATCATTATGTATTATCAGATACAGCTCAGTTTGCATTCAAACCAGACATGCTGCCTATCCCTGGCTTAACTCTTAAACTTATTTCTTTGTAAAATTTTATGCACAATCACTGCTTCCTTAATCCATTACCAAACAGCAAAATTCAGACTTGTCCAAATTGAAAGGAGTTGTAGACAATTTAAAGTTCATGAAATGTTAGATTTTTTCAACTTTCTTGCTGGAAAACATACTGGAAAATGAAGAAATGGCTTGTAACAAGAGATTTCTTCATTTTCTACAATGTTTAAGAACAAGTTTCATGAGGGGCATCTAAAAGGGTATAAGAATATTTAGAAAGCAAAATAGGTGTGAAGTTTCGATGCTCTGTTCCGTATCCTCCACTAACTTGAAGACAGGACTTGACATTTCAGGTGAATTCCAGGCTGAACCAAGTTTACAAAAAGAGCACCACCTACAGGTGCCTACGCTCGGCTATTGGGTGCTGGATAGTGGATAAAGGCACAAAATGCATCTAGAGTTATCCCCTTTGATAGTTTATGTTGCTCTTTTGATAGTGAACAAGTGTGCCAAGTTTCAAGTGAATGCCTTTAGTAGAACCAGAGATATCACAATATGTCAAAGTTTTCGCACGATGACAACAACACCAAGGCTATAGCAATACCTCAGGTTTTCTCCGAAAACAGCTGAGCTAAAAATTTGACTGGAAAGTATATATGACAAAATCTAGTCCGATGTCCATGGGCCAACTAAAAATTGACCTGGCACATTAACAATCAAGCGACTACCAAAGAATTAGTCTAGCAGCGACATCTGGGTCAGCTGACTGAATATAATCAAGAACGACCTTTGTAAGTTTCCATCCATATTGGTCGTCAGAGTTATTTCGATAAACTGCTTGTGGATTCAATTTTATCTGGGGGTATTCGGCCAGAATATACATTCTTTGTTGTTCTATATCTTATGACTTCTGAAAACAACTGAGTGATTTATTCAGGACATTTTTGTCCAATCTCCAATTTTAATTTTTGTCCAGTCTGTCTTTCAAGATGTTCTTTTTTTTCTTTCTTTTTTTAATTTTCAGGACGTAATATATGTCAACATCTGCTTATCAAACCTCTGTCAGTTCTAAATTCATTTTTATCAAACCTTTGAATTAAGAATTTGGTCCAAACACTTAATGTGTATTAATTAAGAACTTTTTATATTCTTTGATTGAATTTTATCTACTGACCCATTCCCACTCAATCCCATCTTTTATGCCCCGAAGGAATTATGATTTTGGCAAAAGAAGCAGCAATTTTTTCCTTTTTGCACAATATTTAATATTTTCTTCATTTATGAAATAAGATGTTTTTTTAACTAGTGTCTGCAACCTCTTTAAATTTGGACCAGTATAAAATTTAGTCAGATTTGGTTACGGGTTATTTGTAAGACATTGAAGATTCTATTGTCTTGTACATTTCCAATTATTCATGGACTTTTTTTCATCCAATTGCAAACTTAATTAATATACCCCACCACATCAATGACACAGGTAACAACTATGTGTTGTACAGATCAATTACCAGATTATAAAATTTGAGATTCATCAAATTCTAAGTATTCAATGTCCACATTATCTTACCCATAGACTGATTGATTTGGGTCTAATGCCTTTTTTAACCCTTTCCCGTTTTTTGAAATTTTAGACTAGTCCTAATTGAAAGAGGTTGCAGACATCAATGAAAACTGGATGCAATTTGAAATGAAACCATCCTATGTGGTAGAAAATATTGTGGAAAAAGGAGAAATTGCTTGTTACAAGCAATTTCTTCTTTTTCCACAATGTTTTCTCAAGTATAAAATCACAGGAACTTAAAATCCTGTGTTTGAACAGGAAAGGGTTAACAGTATTTCAGGCATATTATGGCAGCTGGAGCACTTAACCATAATTCCTGGTATTTCTTACATTGATCGGCCTCCAGCTGCTCACCCCACATAGGTATACAATTAAACACTCCAATTGTTGGGAGACAAATGTTGTAAAGGATATTCACCACAGCCGGGGATCAAACTCTAGACCCAATGACAAGGAGTCCTACGCGCTACCACAGCACTATGGCCCTGGCCATGTCCTTACCCAAAAACTGACTAGGAATTTCTAGATTTTATGATTTTGAAAATGTCATCTGCAACATCTTGTAGTATTGAGATATAAACAGACATAAAGGGTTTAACCCATTCCCACTCAGTGACGCTTTTAAACGCCCCTTAAGAAAAACATCGAGAAAACATTGTGGAAAATGAAGAAATTGCTTGTGACAAGCAATTTCTTCATTTTACACAATGTTTTCTACTCCAAAAGCTGAAAAAATCTAAAATTACATAAACTTTAAATTGTCATCTGCAACTCCTTTCAATTTGGACCAGTCTAGATTATTGTTGTGTGGTAATGGGTTAAGTGACCAAAGGTCACAAGCCTATGAGATGTCATTTTACCTATATGATATAACATGACTAAATCCAGAGAGGTCTGGATCAGCATACTTCACATCTGTAAGAAAGAGCCCTTCACCCACTATCAGACAACTTGTCAAGTAGACAAAACTTTCAAGGTGTACTTTAAGATGTAGAAAACATTGTAGGAATAGAAAAGAAATGGTATCTTTTCCAGTGAAGTTTTCAAGTTTTTTTTTTTTTTTTTTTTTTTTTGGGGGGGGGGGGGGGGGGGATTGCTAGTGTTACCCCTTGCCATGCTGAACAAATATTTTTTTCAAAATTGCACTGAAAGCGCTGATAGTACTTGTTGTTTGATTGTCAATACTTATATGTAAAATAAATTCATATATAATATAGACTTGAGTAGGACAGCAAGAAGGTGTAGACAAAGATCAATCTGCACTTATGTGCAGTCTGATCTTGTCTATACCTCCTGCAGAAACTGGAACAATTAGGGTTAAGCATGACAAGGGTTTAAACAGCATATATCCTGCTATGTATCGTCTGAGTTCAAAACTACAAAATTTTCTTAACTGTAGTTATGAAGTTTAACCCATTCCAACACAGTGGAATTTTAGACCGGTCCAAATTGAAAGGAGCTGCAGACAACAATTTCAAGTTGACGGAATTTTAAATTTTTTCGTCTTTTTGGATAGAAAACATTGTGGATAATGAAGAAATTGCTTGATCCAAGCAATTTCTTCATTTTCCACAATGTTTTCCAAAGCTTTTTCGTTGAGGGGCATAAAAAGGAGGGATTGATTGGGAATGGGTTAAGAAGGCCAATGTTGATTTATCCATGGACCATCTCATATGTACATGACAACCCACCCTAAAATGTGTCTCAACCCTTCCCTGTGTGATCACTGGTTTTTAAGTCCCTGTGGTTTTATAATTGAGGAAACATTGTAGAAAAAGCAGAAATTGCTTGTAACAAGCAATTTCTTCCGTTTCCAAAATATTTTCTGCCCTACTGAATAGTCATTTTTCATTTTTATTTTCATTTGCAAAACCTTTGAATTTGGACAGGTTTAAAATTTTGCAAAACAGGAAAGGGTTAAAGGAATCAAAAATCTGTGTTTTACCCTGAAATCTGGTAAATTTCCCAAAGATGTTTGTTTGAAAAATAAGGTCTTATGTTTTAGATAAAACTGTTATCAAATATGAAAATAAAAGCATTGAAAGCAATATCTTCATTTAGGACAATGTTTTTTCCCCGATTTGTTTTTCTTTAGGGCCATCAAAAAGTACTATTGTGTAGAAATAGGTTAAAACATTGAAAAATAAGATTTGCGTTTTACAATTTGGCATCTGTATATCTTCAAAAACCTTTGAAAGCAAAAGAAAGGGTCAGTTGGCCAACATTCTCATTCATGACAACAAATTCATCTCAAATCCTCTGATTATAATCTCCCCTTCAATCCCCTTATCAGCTCCCTTGTGAAGAACCCCTAAGGGTCACCCATCACTATCTACAAACAATTTATGATTGGGCCAATCAAACACATATGATTTTGATGGATTGTGCACACACACTTCACCAAGTTATGACCAACTCTCTGGTCAGGGGCCCCTTTGATCTGACAGGTTCTCTCAAGAAAAAATTTAAAGACCCCTAAACAGTGTGATAGACTGCCCCAGGGGACAGGCAATGCAACTCCTATTAAACTGTTTACTAATTGATCATTTGTCTTTTAATTTCAAGGAAAGTTACCCTTACTATTGCTATGATTCTTTGTATTGACCCATTCCCACTCAGTGACGCTTTAAACGCCCCAAAGAAGGCTATGGAAAACATTGTGGAAGAAAAAGAAATTGCTTGTTACAAGCAATTTCTTCATTTTCCACATTGTTTTCTACCCCAAAAGAAATCCAAAATTTCATAAGCTTTAAATTGTTGTCTGCAACTCCTTTCAGTTTGGACCAGTCTAAAATTTTGCCATCTGGTAATCGGTTAAAGAGCACTAGAGGGTATTTTGGGATTTCTTTAACCCATTCCCACTAAATCCTTCCTTATTATACCCCTCAAAGAATAAAGCTCGAGAAAACATAGAGGAAAATGAAGAAGTGGCTTGTATCAAACATTTTCTTCATTCATCCACAATACTATCTATTCAAAAAGACAAAAAAATAAAATTTCATCAACTTGAAATTGTAGTCTGCTACTTCTTTCAAGTTGGACTAGTCTAAAACTTTGTTGTGTGGGATGGATTAAACCCTCGTTGCTAAAATGTTTTGTTTTCATAGGGAAATTCAATGAAACTTTGGTAAAGATAGGAAAACCAGCCACCCCATTTGAAGTTTGAAACCCTTTTACAGAAATCTTGTGACACAAAAAATGTTACCCACCACGCAGGACCTCAGACCAACCATAGAACTGAGGAAGAATATGGACACAACCAACCGACATATTAACCGATTACCACACCATGTCGCTTTCTGATGCCATTAAGAAATACCACCATAGAAAAAATTGTGAAAAAATGTGAAACCACTCTTAACAAGCCTTTTCTAATTCTCCTTTTCTCACAAGGTTTTCTACTCTATTTTCCACTTATTTCTCAATATTGGGTACCAATAATTTGACTTAATGTAAAAATTTTGTTGTCTGGTAATGGGTAAAGTCCTTGCAAAGAAACTTAAGTTTCGAGCATATCTTCACAGGCCAATCAGTAAAACCGATTTGTATAAATCTGTTCAAATGCTAAAGGAAACATTACAAACAGGTCCAAAAGAAGACACTGTGAATAACACAGTTTTAGGTCCATTTTTTTATGAGAAAAGGTAGAGGCATTGTTAAAATCAACATTTTTGTAACATAACTCTTTACATTACGGCAAAATTTAACACTGATCCAAATTGAAAGGAGTTGCAGATGATAATTTTAAGTTTATGAAATTTTAGGGTTTGTTCAACTCTCTGGGTAGAAAACATTGTTTAAAATGAAGAAGTTGCTTGTCACAAGCAATTTCTTCATTTTACACAATTGATTTTCTTGAGAGGCGTCCAAAAGCGTCACTGTGTGGGAATGGGTTAATCCATTACCAAGATATCCGGCTTTTGCAACACTAGAACATTATATTCACATCAACACAGTGAAAAAAGAAGAAATCTTTGTGAAAAAGCAATTTCTTCTTTTAGAATCATGTTTTCACCCAATGTGACGGTCATTTTTTTAAATTACAGCAATTTCTAAAAATGTTTTCTGCATCCTCTTTGGATGTTGCTTACTCGTAATTTTTGATGGGTCAGTGCTTAACAGTTGGCTAAAATGTTCAAAGCTAGTTGAAACTTTTTCACACTGACTACAGGAATGCAGACAAATTCAAGTAGGTGAAATTTGAAAATTTGCTTTGTATGTTCCAACAACTATGGACAAAGAAGAAATTGCTTTTAACAATCAATTTCTTTTTTGTACACAGGTTTGGTTTTTTTCCTCAGTAGTGTCAAAAAGCAGTTTCATGTGAGCATGTGTTAGAAGACATGCCCTTTGAATCGGGACTGCTTTGAATCTGAGGCACTCTTCTGCTCTTTCGTTTGTAGAATGCCTAGGTGAAACCAGTCATGTATATATTACCTCTTCCAAGGATGACACAGGACTGTCGTAGTCTCGAGACCTTTTCACAGATTTACAAGTCCCCTGTCTCACATTTCGAAGCTGATCTGTTGCCAATTTTGGTTTTAAAGGACTGTTATTTGCAGATCTACAATCCCTTGTTCTTTCACGATAAATAGAGAAAGCATCAGTCTTAGGCTTACTGAACTCAAACTCTGTTTTAAGTGAGGATGATGTGTTTTTGGTAGATGACAGAATCTTATTGTTATCACATGGTTGTAGCTGTTCCTTCTTGAAGTCAAGTAAGTCCTGTTTTTCTGCGTCCGTCTGTGATGTCGAGTCTGGACTGACTGTACTAAACAACATTTTACATAGTTCACCGTCCCAGACTTTTCACTTGCCTCTGAACTCTGACTTTGTATAATTTAAACCTCTACTTATTTTCAGTTCTAAACTATTTACATAGTTATTCAGATATACAGTACAATTTCAATAAAAGTATCACAGTTTGTTATCACTTATAATACTGTAATGTATTCCTATTAATCCACAAAATGCATCTCAATATGCAGTAGTGACCAGTTTTCAATGTGTAAAAATAAAACATCTACACAATACAGTGTGTTTCCTTATAAAAACACAAGTTAACAATCATGACCAGTAGAATGGTCAGTAAAGTCAGTCTAGCGTAACATATAACACTGGACAGACAACACTTTTCTCTTTAATCTCTTCAGTTATTTGAACAGATTTACACACAAAACTGGTTTAAATCCTATTTACACTATCACTGCATCCTCTCTATAAAGTTACTCTTATCATTGTGTGAGTGATAAAGCATAAAAGTCTTTTTCTTTCCACTTCATTCATTCATAGATAACAGTCACCATCCATTACTACCACAACCTAACAAAGAATCTCACTCCATTTTGAAAGTAGTACCATTACACTCCATTGGCTGAATCAAGATCAATCAACCAATCAGAACCCAGAATTCATTCATAACAAAAAGTACCACCTGCTCCCTAATTTTTTCCTCTGTGAAAATAGATGAAGGCCTTGCCTTGATTAATGCAATTAAGCCCCTAGGGGCTATAAAACTTGAGAGAAGGCTTTGATTTTTATCTGTTTATTCTGCCCCCTTGCTGTGTACTAAAAGGGGAATTAATTATAATGACTAAATAAACATGATGCATGCATAGGAATTTTTATAGTCAGATTTGTATGCTTTACAAATACCCCAACAATAACTCTTAATTGTGTTATTTATCTATTGTAAATGAAATTTTAATCCAACTGTCTGTTACTTAAACAAGTCCAAATCAACAATATCTTAGATTAGCCCAAATTGAAAGAAGTTGTAGAAAACATGTAGTAGTTGATGGATTATTACATTTCTAGGCTTTTTGGGTAGAAAACATTGTAAAGATTGATGAATTGTCTGTAACGAAAGTGTTCAAAGGGTCCTTTAAAGTTCTGTGAACAAATATCTGAAAAAGACAGGATCAAGCAGAGCTCAACAAGTAACCATCAAATATGATAGGTTGTCCTTCTAGAAACAGAAAACTGTTAGAGGTACAAGTTTAATTCTGCCCAGCATGCATGGTCTGACCAGGGTCAAAACTTTTGCAGTGTCTAGATCGTAACTTTTTGACTGACAAGACCTATTTCAAAACATATCATGTTTTTCTTATTATAGATGTTTTTCACAAGAAGAAGTTATGTGCTGAAAACTTTCATCTTACAATGATTGATATTGTTAAAGTTTTGTGCTTAAGTCCTAACCCAAAACCAGACAACAAGATTTTAGACTGGTCAACATTTAAAGAAGTCAATAATTTTCGATTGATAGATTTTCAAACATTCTTGTTTATTGGGGTAGATAACATCTTGAGTAATGAAGAAATTTCTTGTGACAAGCAAGGAATGGGTCTAACATTTTCATATGCATACTCATTACGAACTTCAATACGCATGTGGAAAAGGTGAAACGTAACATTTTTAATTTTTAAAATTGGTTTAAAGTATTATTATTCTTAATAATTAAAAAATTTTCGAACTGATCAATAAAATTCAAACAGGTTGCAAGTAAATGCAAAATAGAAAGAATATGATAAATTGCTTGATAAATTCTCCATTTACCACAATATTTTTTCTAAACATTGCCATTCTTGAACATAAACACAGGAAATAAAAAGGTAATGAGTTAAACATTTTTTGATATTTAAATCTATTTTGAAAATTAATGCATCTTTTTTTCCCAAGTTGTGTAAAGAAATTTTAATACAGAAATTCATTCATGCATATAAAAGACAGGTGGTTTTACTTAGGGTCCAATCCCCAGGCTTGTTTACTATTGTGGAGGCAATCTGTTGCTCTCCCAAGCTGTTTCTCACAGCCCCTTTTCAAGGTCCCTTTGATCCCTTTATAAAGTAAATAGGGGCTGATGGTTCTACAATGTACAGTCGTCTGTATTGAAAACTTCAACTCAATCAATTGGAAAATGTGATAATAATGAGCAAAATTTTGAAGTTATTAACACATTACCAAAAATATTTAAACACATTATAACCTATTAACTACACACTTCCATTTTTTGCCTTTTAAACCATTACAACACAACAATATTTTAGACTGGTTCAAATTAAACTATCAATTTAATCAGTAATTGTAAGGGAATTGAATCATAAAATTCTTTGTCTTATGTGGTAAAATATTGTGGACAAGCAATTTCTTCATTGTCTACAGAATTAGTTAACATGAAATTATTTCCTGCAACTTAATTGATTTTGGACCAGTCTAACTCATTACCTCACAATCTTAACCCTTGTCATGCTGAACCCGGAATATTCCTGCTTTGGCAGGAGATATAGACAAAATCAGCCTGCACATATGTGCAGGCTGATCTTTGTCTATACCTCCTGTTTTACTTTTTAAGCCAGAATCTGTTAACGAGATAAGTTTTCACCCATAATTTGGTGCTTCCAGTATTTTCAGCCCTTTGATTCTAATGCAATTCTGATGTGGAATTATCATTCAGCATGACAAAGGTTAATTTTTTAAACACTGGTAAACAGAGTTGCAGATAACACCAGAAAGAGAAACTTCAACAATTTTTCCATTTTCATAGTCATACTTTTCTTCCTAATTTGGCTATTTATTTGTTTAATTTCAAGGCCTTTTTAAACAATTCCTCATTTGCCCCCCCCCCTCCCTCCACAAAAAGGCTTCTAAAAACACTTTGGAAAATTGTTAGTCACAAGCTATTTCTTCATTATCCACTATGTTTTTTACCGACAAAAAATATTTTTTTTCAAATTTCATCAATTTAAAATTTTTGTGAGCAATTTCTTTCAATTTGATCTATTCTTAAACTTTTTCGTCTAGTAATGGGTCCAAGTATAGTCTGCAACTTCTTTCAATTTGGACCAGTCTAGAATTTCGGTATCTGGTAATGGGTTAATAGTGTCTGGTAAAAGGTTCAATGAATATTGAAAAATCAGATTGAAAGGAAACCAGTGACAGTAACAGAAATTGCCCATTTGCATGCTGTTCTTCTGGCTGATATGGCCCAATGGTGTGCACGCATGCAAACAGGAAACAACCCACTTTTTATAGACAATTTTCATAAGATCAACTGATATGATAGATATATATACCAGTTTTCACTGAAACTCACACATCCTTAACCCATTACCAAATGGCAAAATTTTAGACTGGTCCAAATTGAAAGGAGTTGCAGATGACAATTTAAAGCTGATGAAATTTTGGATTCTTTTACTTTTGGGATAGAAAACATCATGGATAATGAAGAAATAGCTTGTAACAAGCAAGTTCTTAATAATCCACAATGTTTTCAAAAGATTTTTTCTATAGGGCATCTAAAGGCATCATTGAGAGAGAATGGATTAACCCATTCCCAGACAATCCCATCTTTTTATGCCCCTTAAGATAAAAAGTTTGACAAAACAATGAGGAAAATGAAGAAATTGCTTGTGACAAGCAAATTTTTCATTTTCTATTTTATTTCCTATCTAATTGGTTTATTGATTGATTGATTGAATGGGGTTTAATGACACTTTCAACTGTATTTCAGTCATATCGAGGTGGCTGAAGCACTTAACAATGGATTCCTGGTATTTCTCACACCAGTACCATTACATCCGTTCCTAGCCTCCAGCTGCTATCCCACGTAGGTTTACAATTATCCATCCATAGGTGAGAGAAAAATGTCGGAAAGGATATGTGCCCCGCCGGAGATCAAACCCATGACATCCCGTTATTGAAGATTAGGAGTCTGATGCGCTACTGACTGCGCTATGCTGGCGGCCTCCTATCACATTGGACTGAAAAATTTAAATTTCTTAAATTAAAATTTGTCGTCTGCAACAAATGTGATTTTGGACCA
The DNA here is from genome assembly GCA_946902895.1 of Fragum fragum. Classification (NCBI taxonomy): domain Eukaryota; kingdom Metazoa; phylum Mollusca; class Bivalvia; order Cardiida; family Cardiidae; genus Fragum; species Fragum fragum. The sequence continues at coordinate 36,847,826 of OX336372.1, forward strand.
ATCTAAAATTTTGTCGTCTAGTCATGACTTAAGCTTTGAATTGGTGTCTGCAACTTCATTTAATTTGGATTGTTTAACCCTATCCCGTTCAAATACGGGATTTTCTGTGATTTTATACTCTAGTACGTTCCTGTGATTTTATACTCTAGAAAACATTGTGATAAAAGAAGAAATTGCTTGTAACAAGCAATTTCTCCTTTTTCCACAATATTTTCTACCACGTAGGATGGTTTCATTTCAAATGGCATCCAGTTTTCATTGTTGTCTGCAAACTCTTACAATTTGGACTAGTCTTAACTTTCCAAAAACAGGAAAGGGTTAAAAAAAATGGTGTTATTTTGTGTTTTTTCGGGTTTTTTTTAAATACTTTTCTTCACTTTCAACCTTTCTGTTGCTTCCCAATGAGAATTTTTGGTAGAGTTAAAATATTTAACAACTTTAGAAGAGTTTCACGCCTGGAGCATCCCTACCCATATTGGCCCATTGGTTGACCCATTCCCTCACAATCCCTAAAAAAAAACATTGGAAAATGAAGAAACTGCTCAAACTAAATATCAAAGTTCTTGGGACTTCTGGTTCAAGAGGAGATCTTTTAAAGATTTCCTTCTTGGTATCTGTTTTAAAATAGCCTGGGCAGGGCCCAAATATGACCCAATGGTCATCATTTGAACAAACAAGATAGAGATCTGTTAGAAGGTGCTACATGCCAAATATCAAATCTCTCCGTCTTCTGGTTTCAGAGATTTTTTTAAGATTTCATCAATTTCACCATTTTGGGTGCTGTGGCAATAAGAGTTCATCCTTTCCCTTTTCAATCCCTTGTTTTTATGTCTCTGTGATGTTATACTTATTAAAAAAAAAGATTGTGGAAAAAGAAGAAATTGCTTGTAACAAGCAATCTTTTCTTTTTCCACAACACTTTCTACCATACTGAATGATCATTCTTCACAATAAAATCAACTTTAGCCCTTGTCATGCTGTATAAATTACCTTACTGAATTGCTGTAAAATCAAAGGGCTGAAAGCACTGATAGAACTTGTTGTTCAATAATCAACATTTCTTTTCGAAATCAATTTCATAAATACCTCTGGCAGGAAAAATACAAGCAGGAGGTCTAGACCAAGATCAGACTGCAATTATGTGCAGGCTGATCTTGGTCTATACCTCCTGCCAAAACCGGAATGTTCCGGGTTCAGCATGATGAGGGTTAATATTGTTGTCTGCAAACCTTTATTTGGACAGGTATCAATATTTGCAAAACAGTAAAGTGTTAAAGGTAGGTATCGATGTTTTTTTCATGTCACAGATTTTAATTATTTTTGTTTACTCTTGAATACAATATGCCAAATAGAAGTTTTGCTAAAATCTGAGGTCGCTTATCAGAAAAAAGTAGGGTATTTCCTTCAAGTTTTACATGGAATCAAATTCTTTTTACATTCATTTAGGTACAGTTTTGCCCAGTAAACATTCCTACCAAGTTTCAGCTAGATAAGCTTTCTGGTTTAGGAGAAAATCTTTTAAGAAAAAGTGGATAGACAAATTGATGGACATAGTGATAGATGGTCAACAACTGATCACAATAGCCTGCCTCACTTTTTATACCCAGGTGAGCTAAAAAGTCAATATTCATAAACCTTGGGCAAGGACCCTTATGACACCAGGTTTGGAATCCTTTGCATCCAACTTTGATGATATCATTTGACTAAAACCCTATTGACCTAGATCACTCACTGCCTCTTGATTTTGCTAGATAGGGTGACATGTGACTTTCTGGAACTGAAGTTGTGTGTTGAGGAAAGGAATAATTCACAGTTGTCATTGTGAATCTCCAGAGACAATCACTGTTGTCTTATCTGAACATGCTACCAGCATGTCTATGATGCTATCTTGTCCTTTTTTCTAAGATAGAGCATGCCATTGATCAGTCATATCCCACCCGCAATTTATAGCTTCTCTTAACCCTTTCCTGTTTAACCCCTGATTTTTACGTCCCTGTGTTTTAATTCTTGTTAAAACATTGTGGAAAAAGAAGAAATTGCATGTTACAAGCAATTTCTTCTTTTTCCATATTTTCTACCATGCTGAATGATTATTTTTCAAATATTTTCAACTTTAAATTGTCGTCTGTAAAACCTTTGAATTTGGACCAGTCTAAAATTTCAAAAAAAATGGAAAGGGTTAATGTAAAACAGTCAACTCTATTCATTCAGTTCGGCAAGCACTTTGCTTCAAACCTCAAAATGGCATGTTTGATCCAATGGTTGACCAAACTGACCAACTAATTGTCTCTCAGATGAGATGCTAAACTAAAGTAATGTGTGTTGGTGCTATCCATCCAGTATCTTATAGAAACAGGGGTTGACACTAACAGTGTCCCGGGATCCCAAGGATCCCTGAAAATTGGAAAGGACCCCAGAAATCTCAGGCTAGGAATTCCATCAGGATCCTTCAATATTTCTCCAGTCCTAATGTAGCAACTAATGCTCCTGGGGGTTTCTTTGCTTGTTTTTGTAGAAAACATTGTGGAAAATGAAGAATTTGCTTGTAACAAGCAATTTCTTCATTTTCCACAATGTTTTTATCTGAAACTTGCGTTTCCAGTTGGACTTAGAAGGGTAGGATTGCGTGCGAATGATGTAATGTATATCAAGGAGGGATCCCTTATTATCTGGAGGAAACCCTTCAGTAATAGGTAGGGATTCCTGTTGGATCCCATTGAAGCACAGTTAGTGTCAACCCCTGTTGGAACCAGGTGAGCCTTCCACTAGTTTATGCTGTATCCTTGCACTATCCCAAATAGCAACTAACTGTCTTTTGGGTGCGTTGCTCATATGTGCAAATGCTACTGTAAATATATATATACAATCACTTGTTTTCACCATACAAAAATACCGTAAAAAGGAGAAAACTGCTTTCAATGAAATAAATTCCTAGTTACTACCTATACTACCATCTTTTTTCTTGTCTTTTTTTATCAACCTTAGCTCATTACCATTTAATCCCCCATTTAACGCACTGAACCAATTAAGCTTACAAAAACATTATGAGAAAAGGAACAAGCAATTTTTTTTCATAGTTTTCTAGTCACTATTGGATTCATTTTTCTGTTTAATCCAATGTCAAAATGTTCTCTGCAACTTTTATCAATTTGGATCAGCCTAAAATTGTGTCGTCAGGTAATGTGTTAAGAAGTGCCCCATGCTTTATTCTTATGATACAAATTGATTTCAACCTCTTTTTTATAGACTAGTCTATTACTTTACAATCAGATTAACCCATTCCAACTCAATCCCTCCTTTTTACGCCCCTCAATAAAATAGCTTTAGAAAACATTGTGGAAAATGAAGAAATTGCTTGTTACAAGCAATTTCTTCATTATCCACAATGTTTTCTATCCAAAAAGATGAAAGCATTTAATATTCCATCAAATTGAAATTGTCGTCTGCAGATTCTTTCAATTTGGACCAGTCTAAAATTTGGTTGTTTGGGAATGGGTTAAATAAGAGAATTCTTTTTTCAAATACTAAATCCATGTTGTTTGTTTCAAGAAGTATTACACAGTTAAGAGCTTCACTTTGATATGGGGCAACCAATTTCAGGTGACTCTTTTAATGTCAAATGTCAAATTTTTCTGGTTAACATATACCTTTGTTACATGTACAAGAACCATTATTCATAATTAACAGAGAACAGTGTGACTTGGACACATCATAAAACATGTATAAAACAAAGAATTTTTTAAAATAACAGAAAATTTCAGGTACAATTTTTTTGATGAATGGAAAAGTTTAGCCCTATCCCGTTTTTTTTTGAAATTTCAGACTGGTCCAAGTTAAAAGAGCTTGCAGACGACAATAAAAGTGGGATGCAAATTGAAAAGTAACCATTCAACAGCTTAGAAAATATTGTGGGAAAAGAAGAAATTGCTTGTAACAAGCAATTTCTTCTTTTTCCGCAATGTTTTCTCAAGTTTAAAATCATAGGGATGTAAAATCCTGGGTTTGTACAGGCAAGGGTTAATAAAAGAACTATATGTTTCTGGTTATACCCATTACCAGACGACAAAATTTTAGACCAACCAAAATTCAGAAGTTGCAATTGACAATTTTTTGTTGATGAAATTTTAAATATCTTTGTCTTTTGAGGTAGAAAATATTGTAAATAATGAAGAAATTCAAAGCTTTTGTCTTCGCGGAATCTATTAGCCTCATTGTGTGGGAAAGGGTTAAAACATTTTACTGATGGTAGTTGTGGATAAAGAAGAAATTTCAATCTTTTCCGAAGCTATTTGTTTGAAGTGTGTCGAAAAGTTAGACTCTGTTGGAATGGGTAGAAGTGAATTTTTCTGTGGTAAAATTTGACAATTTTTATGACTCAATGACCCATCAAATCATTCATTATCATTTTATGATTGTTTTTCTTTAGATAAAGACAGAAAGATGGTTCTTATTCTAATTTGATAACATTTACCCATTACCACATAATGACACTTTCTGAAGCCATAATGAAATAACATCATGGAAAACTTTGTGGGAACAGAATAAATCACTTGTTACAAATAATTTCTCCTTTCTCACAAAGTTTTCTACCCATTTTGGCCCTTACTTTCCAATTTCAGCATGATTTCAAATGTTGTCTGCAACTTCTGTCAATTTTGACCAGTCTAATATTTTTTCATTTGGTTAACCCTTTCCTGTTCAATCCCTGGTTCTAATAACCCTGTGTTTCTATACTCAAGAAAACATTGTGAAAAAAAAAAAGAAATTGCTTGTAACAAGTTGTACAAAATGCTCCTCAAGAAAAAGCATTGGACACATTGTTGAAAATGAAAAAAAATGCTTGTAACAAGCAATTTCTTCATTATCCACAATGTTTTTTTCCCGAAAAAACAGAGAGTTTCAAATTTCTCAACAACTATAAATTGTGCGCTTCAACTTCTTAACCCATTCCCACAAAATGACGCTTTTGGACACCCCTCAAGAAAAACAATTGAGAAAACATTGTGTAAAATGAAGAAATTTGCTTGTAACACAATTTTCCACAATGTTTTCTACACAGAAAGTTGAAAATATCTAAAATATCCTTAACTTTAAATTGCCATTTGCAAATTCTTTCAATTTGGACCAGTCTAAAATTTTGCCGTGTGGTAAAGGGTTAAATTGAACTAGTCAAAAAATGTTTTGTCTGGTAATCTGTTAAACTTTATAACTCTTTCTAAAGCTATCTTAGCTGTGGTTACTGTGTTTGGTAACCGTTCAAATGCATACTGATCAAAACTTAACCCTTGTCATGCTGAACCCAGAATATTGACCTGTTTGGGTAGGAGATATAGACAAAGATTAGCCTGCACATATGTGCAATCTGATCTTAGTCTACACCATCTTCTTGCCCCTTTCAATCCAGAATTGTTTATATAATCTGTTTTCAAATGACATAATGGCCTGAAACTAATGCTTCAAGTGATTCAAGTCCTTTGATTTTGGTTCAAATCTTAACAGGCTTTTTATTAAGCATAACAGGGTTAATAGAGAACTTTTTTCAAATCTGTAAGTAAACTTAGGTACTTAAAATAGTTTTGCACTAAATCTTAGTTGCTCTACCAAGATGTACATTTTGATGGGCCAGAGCAATCAGTTGTAACTACCTAAACATAATTGCTTTATAGCAAATTCTTGTTTATTTTCCACAAGATTTTACAAAGCTTTTTTTTAGAAGGGCCCTAAAAAGCAGGCTTGTGTTGCAATGTGTTGAAACAACACTATTTTACAACATTATTATCAGTTTACACACAGATTACTTTTTTGTCCCAATACTTTTCATTGTGTTAATATGTTGAATTAGATTGTGTACTTACATTTTGAAAACTGTTCATATCTCTCTCCTTGGCTTTCCGATCTTCTGCCATAACCAGCCCCTGCATGGCAGAGAAGGATTTCTCTGCACTTGGTTTAGCAGGTCCATCCACCGAGACATTAGTCATGTGACACGATCCAGGACTGTCTCGGTGGACTTCCTGCTTCACGTTTGCAGCCGCCATCTTTTGTTACTCATCACGTCTGAAAATAAAAGAAAGCCTCATTGAAGTGTGAAGTCCATTTCCCTTAAAATGTGGTTTGAAACTTCTTTGAATTTAGACCAGTCTAAAATTTCTCGTCTGGTTAATTGATTGAATGCAAATGAAAAAAAAAATTGAGATTCAATGAAACGTCTTCAGAAAAATCAGGAGCATTCGTTGATACACTAAGATCTATTGTACTAGAGAAATATTGAACGATCCTGACGGAATCCTTAGCCTGAAACAGCTTCCCTTCCAATTTTCTTAGATCCTTAGGATCTCAAAACACGGAAAACCAGGAGCATTTGTTGATATAATAAGATCTATTGTAGTATAGAAATATTGAAGAATCCTGACGGAATCGCTAACCTGAAATCGCTGGAATCCCTTTTAATTTTTTCGGATCCTCAGGATTCCATAACACTGTTAGTGTACATCCCTGAAATCTGCAAACAACACTGTGTTTATGGTACTTACTAAAATATTTTTGTTGAGATACAAAACTGTATCCTCATTACAGGGTAGAATGAACTTATTACCAGAGAACAAAATTTTAGAGTTATCCAAATTAAAAGTTGTCAAGTCTGCTTACTTGAAATTTTATTTTCTTTTTTCAATATTCTGCTACGGCTAACAATATGGACCAGTCTAAGGTCTTGGAATAAGTACTATTTTGATCTCTTATTCCTCTTATTTATATGCTTCTTAGGTATCTCCAGTACTGGGCTGGGGCTCTGAATGCCTTGCTAAGGACATGCTGACACAGAAACCTCACCCCTCACCCCCGCTACCATGCAGGACATCTCTGCCCAAATGTCAAAGATAAATCATCAGAATTCACACAAATACTTGTAAGTTAGGGGTTAAGTTACAGGTTTGCCATGGTGTTAGTATGAATTTCTTTCTATTTTGACTCAACAAAACCAAACAGTAAAGACTAAGATCAGACTGCCAATCTGTGCTTATTTAATTCTTTACTTTAAGCAAGTCCAATCCAAAGGTAACCATCCTGTATGACAGAAAATATTGTGAGAAAAGAGGAGGAGCTACAAACAATTTCTTCTTTTACCGTAATGTTTTCTGATGTATAATATCACAAGGATGTGAGAACCAAGATTTGTATGGAAAAGGGTTAAGATCATTAGTAGATAAGTTTATGGAATAATTATGTTTTATTACCAAATATGGAAAAGAAATGAGGGACACGGTGACCAGTAGAGTATGTTACCTTTAAATTTATGAGTTTTGGGCTATGCTTGAGTTAGATAAGAGAATAAACGGTAAATCATTCTTATCTCTTTTCTCTATAAATTGCTGTCATTTTGTTCGATCAATAAATCACCCCTTTATTATTAACCTAATAATTTAACGAGGTATGATTGAGTAGACTTTAAGAAATGAATGAGAAAACTATCAATGTTTCCCCATGTATAAATATTTTTCAACTTTTTTTGTTTAGTTAAAACCCATTCCTACAGAATCCTACTTTTTCAGACAGTTCAAGAGATAAGGGGACAAAGATGGCACTAGATCACTCAGTTCTCAAACTAAAAATTAGAAGCAGGTATTATTTGCAAAGAAACAAGCAATACATAAAAGTTAATTAAATTTGTTAATTCTTTATCAGCTCTTCATTCAGGCTTTTCCTGTGCTTTTTTTTTTTTGGGGGGGGGGGGGGTTTCTATGCAAAAATTCCTATTTTCAATTGGATTTATACTTATGACCTAACAATGATCATTCATGATTGAACCAAAAACATAGCCTCCAAAGTGTAAAGAAACAGTTTTTCATAAGGCAGCCCTTTTCCTTTGTTTTCTAATGAAATCTCACCATTTTCAATGGACTTTATCTACCTACATGATCTAAAATCATTCTGACATAGTTTCAGCAAGACTCAGCCAAAAATGTGGCCTTAAAGTGTAAACAAAGAAATCATCATTAACCCATTCCCTCACAATGACACTTTTTGACCCCCCTTGAGAAAAACGATAGGGAAGACATTGTGTAAAATGAAAAAATTGATTGTAATAAGCAATTGGGAAAAAACCCTTGAGAGAAACAATTGGGAATACATTGTGTAAAACAAAAAAATTGCTTGTAACAAGCAATTTCTTCATTTTACACAATGTTTTCTAAACAAAACTTAAAAAAAATCTTTATTTTCATAAACTTCAAATTGTTGTCTGCAACTCCTTTGAATTCAGACCGGTCTAAAATTTTGCCATCTGGTAATGGGTTAAGGCCTGTTTTCCCAGATTAGCCATAGAGTTTGAGAAAAATGAAGAAATTGCTTGTCACCCTGCGTCCCATAATGTATTCTACCCAAAAAGACTTTAGATTTTTAAAGTTTCATCAACTTAAATTTGTCATCAGCAACTTCTCAAATGGCACCAATCTAGAATTTTGTTATCTAGTAATGGACTAATCCTCTATTTCTTCAGGCTAAAAAGAGTAGATCAATTTGACATGTTCAAAGACAGTACCTGTTAAATGAAATTTTTAAGTCAATAATTTACAAGTGCTCTACTGTCAAAATTAATTAATTAGCTAATTTGCAAAAATTAATCTTTTAAAATTTCCTTGTTCATTTATCTTTTCAATCTGTTATCTTTTTCATCTGGAAGACATTGACCTGACAATGACTGATCTAAGGAATTTACCCAATTACCCCACTATCCTGCCTTGATAAACTGAAGAAATGAGCTGTGCGTAACATCATGGGAAAGGATATTTAACTTTTGAAAAGCAATTTCTCTTTTTCTCTCACATTTTCAACCCTATACACATACAATGGTGTTCTAAATTTACTGGTGTTCAGACTGAATCCCTGCAAATTCTACTCGACTATTTCTACCATTACCACACGATGACGCTTTCTGATGTACTGCAAAAATACAATTATGGAAAAAAAACTATGACAAAAGGACTAATTGCTTGAACTGAGTAATTCCTCCTTTATCACAGTGTTTCTAGCCTTTCTGGCACTTATTTTTCAGTAGAGTGTGATTTGAAATGTCGGCTGCAACTTCTTTTTGGACCAGTCTAAAAATTTTGTCAAGTAATGGTTAAATTCAGGCTCAATATCAAAATTTATGGTCAGAAGGAAATTTTGGAATTTTTGAAAGACTTCAATGTTTATTTATGTAAAATCCAACTTTGGACTGTTTTATTTGAAGTATCAGGAGGCAATGTTGCATTCACAAGATGGAGTATCTGGACCTTATGGATTTTGAGGAGAACTTTTCTTACAGATTTTCTCCTAAACCCATTCCAACACAATGACGCTTTTTGATGCCCCTCAAGAAAAAGGATTGGGAAAACATTGCGGAAAATGAAGAAATTGCTTATAACAAGCAATTTCTTCATTTTCCACAATGTTTTCCATCCGGAAAGTTGGAAAAACCTAAAATTTCCTAAAGTCTAAATTGTTGTCTGAGTGCAACTTCTTATAATTTGGACCAGTCTAAAATTTTGTTGTTTGGTAATGGGTTAATTTAAAATCTAGGCTCCATCTTCATACTGTTTATGGTGATCATAACCGAGAATAAATTTAATCCATTATCAGATGGCAAAATTTTAGATCTGTCCAAATTCAAACAGACGTCAATTAAAAGTTTATGAAATTTTAGATTTTTCAATTTTCTAGATAAAAACAAACAATTTCTTCATTTAGACAATGTTTTCCTGATTGTTTTCTCTAAGGGGCGTCCAAAAGCGTCACTGTGTGGGAATGGGTTAATCTAAAATCTAGGATCCCACTTCATAGTGTTTATGGTGATCATAACCGAGAATTAATTTAATCCATTCCCACACTGTGACGCTTTTTGATGCCATCAAGAAAAGCAATTGGGAAAACATTGTGGATATTGAAGAAATCGCTTAGACCATTCTCAATACTTGCCAATTGGTATTGGGTTAAAAATATTTTGGTAGAGTTCCATAAGGCAATGCTACAGTTTTAGGCCTATGACTACAACTGAAATTTCAGTGAAATATTTTACCCATTGTATCGGTATTATATTATTAAAAAGTTTGTAAAATCTTCCTAAAAATTCAATGACAGTTCACTGAAATATCAGTTTTATTTCACTAATCTTTCAGATAATTTTTCAATTACTATTTGTTGCATTTTGGTGAAATTTCATTTTCATTCTAATGAAATTTCACTGTTTATCAGTGACAACAATATGTAATACTGCAATCAAATATCAGTGAAACATCATTGAAATATATGAAATTTGAAAACAGTGGAGACTTTGGTCAGACTGTGTGAATGCATCTTTACCTTGTGGACGTATTTAATTGCTTGAAGAAAAAACGGATAAGCTCAACTGATAAATGCATCATAATATTTGTATAACCATAATCTCCAACACAATTAAACTTGTGACTTTTTTCAAAATGAACGAAGTTGCAGACATCATTTTCTCCAGAGAGAAGATTAAGTGGGAAATAAAGAAATTGCTTGTTACAGACAATTTCTTCATTTCCTGAAATGTTTTCAAAGGCTTTGCCACCAGGATTGTAAGAAAGTTGAATTTGGGGAACATAGGTTAACACGTTACCAGATGACAAAAATTTAAACTGGTCCAAATTGAAAAGAGATGCAGACAAAAATTTAAAGTTTATGCCATTTTAGATTTTTTCAACTTTCTTGGTAAAAAACATTGTGTAAAAATGAAGAAATAGCTTGGTTCAAGCAATTTCTTCATTTTACACAATGTTTTCCCAACTGTTTTTCTAAAGGGGCGTCCAAAAAGCATCACTGTGTGGGAATGGGTTAAATTGAAAAGGATTCACTTTTGAAAAGGACCCGAAGCAATATTAGATGGTATGAAAGATTATCCATTGCAAAATCAATTTCATTTGTCAAAATGTGTGAGTTGATAATTCTTTTATGCACCATAATTTTTCAAGCAGGTAAAGCCTTTTATTCATTTTTTTTAATTTCAAACTTTTTGTGTATGTTTGCTAAATGAAACATTTGTTAGGTATTTTTCTCAGTCTTATAACTTCACCCATCAAAATGTGGCACTCTGGAAACTAATGATTTTCATAGAACTAAAAAATAAAAATCATTCCAATATAAGGCACAAAAACCTTATCATTTATATGCTGTTAGTTTAACCCTTTCCTGTACAATCCCTGGTTTTTAGGTCCTTTTTTTCATACTTGAGAAAACATTGTGGGATAAAGCAATTTCTTCTTTTCCCACAATATATTCTACCGTGTAGGCTGGTTACTTTTCAAATCACACTCACTTTTCATTATCATTTGCAACTTCTTTGAATTTGGATAAGACTAAATTTTTGAAAAACAGGAAAGGGTAAGTGAAGAATTTGGGATGTTTGTTTGAATGGGGTCTAAAGGCACTTTTAACAATTTTTCAGTCATATAGCAATGGCTGGAGCACCTGACAATGAATTCCTAGTATTTCGCACCAGCACCACCATTACCTCCTTTCCTTAAGCCTCAGGCTGTTATCCCACTTAGGTTTACGATTATCAACCCTTTGGTGAGAGACAAATGGCAAAGGATATGTGCGGCTGAAGAGGATGGAACCACAATAGTCATTTAAAAAAATACACCATCATGTCAAATGATTTAAGCTATGTAAATTTAAAACATCCTCTTTGGTATATCCAAGCTAAAATTCATTCTGAAAACTGGTACTGAACTAGAAAAGTTCTAGAACTGGTCTTTTTTAAAACATAATAATAGAACTTAATTATGAAATAGATATGAACAATAGATGGTTGTCCCGGGACAACTGATGTTGAGCGGCAAAGTTTTGACCATCAACTTGACCTTGACCATCAATCCCTCATTACAGATAAAAATTGTGCCAATTTATTTTTAAATGCATCCATAACTGTAGGAGAAATGCTCTGGACAATCACAATTTTAGTGTTTAACCTTGAGCAGAGACCTTAACATTAGAGATATCCCAAAAAATCTTTCAAATGGCACACCTACACTTGATGGAGAAACTGTGACCTTGACATTAGAATTATCCCAAAAATTCTTTCAAATGGCACATCTACTCATGATGGAGAATATTTGTGCCAAATTATTTTGAAATCCATCCTTAAATATAGGAGTAATTTTCTGGACAAATTCGGACGGACGGACTAACAAACTAACACACTAACGCCCATACACCTACTTGTCATAGTGACAACTACATTTGTATGTCTTGCTCACCGCAAGAAGGCTGGACAAAAAATATAATTTCCCAGTAACAGACTTAGTTGTTCTATGATATCAAGGGAGTTTTCAGAAATGTCCATCTACAAATATATTTAAATATGAACGAGTTTAGCACTAAATAAATCTTTTTAACAAAATGAGGATATCCATCATTTAAAATATAAAAAAGGGTCTAAAAGGTGCTGTAGAACAAATTTCTGTTTCTGTTTCAAGAATAAAATTCGAATATCTCAATAAAAGACTTCTATCATGGTTCTAGAACTTTTTCTTAAAAATAATTTAGGTAAAATTAGTTCTACTCAGGATTCAGGTTTGCCTGATAAACCAGCTTTTTTACCCTCAACTAGATGCACTTGAGCATCTGTATCGCTCCATAGGCCTGCTTGTAAATGGTATTTTCAGGAATTCAATATAAACCAAATCATATTCACCATGTGTGGCAAATAAATCTTGTCAATGAAATCTTTAAATGTTTCAAACATTTCATTGTTTTACAAAAGTCAATTCATTTACTGAGACAGATGAAAAAGGTATTAACTTTTTTTTTTTAAAAAAATCACTGTTTACTCTAAATGGACATAAGCTACAAAGCTATGTTTTCACTCTATCAAAAATAATTGATGGAATTTGTAGCAGAGTCGCCAGAGGATCTTTCAAGTAAAACTTGGTTGAAATCCATCGACTGATTTCTGAGAAAAAGATATTCAAAGCTTTCATCATTTATGGAAAATACCCCGCCTATTTAAGCCTAGACTTGCTCCTAGTCTCACTGATAATTATATTTTAGTTGAAAAGTTTCTTTTCTCTAGCTATTATCTTTCTCTGCTTCGCTGATCAGTGATTTGTCAGTTTGTGAGATGTAAGGGAGGTAAATTCGAGGAATGAAACATACTTGCATGATTGATCCATCTTACTTACTTTCAAACCCACACTTACTGACAGCCTGGGAGACAAGCTATTTCAAGCCATGAATTTCCTCCAAGAGGAATCTAATAAAGGGTCATCTGAGGATCATTTCTATGAAATTTGGTTGAAATCTATCAACTGGTTTCTGAGTAAAAGATTTCAAAGCTTTAACCATAAATGGAAATTAGCCCCTCCTATATTAGAGCCATGTTTTTCATCCAATCAAAATTCTTTGAAGTAAACTGATAAAGGGTCACCCAAGCATCATTCCAGTAAAAATTTGGTTGAAATCCATCAACTGGTTTCTGAGAAGATGTTCAAAGGTTTCCCCCTGTGAATGAAAATTAGCCCCACCTTTATGTAAAGCCATGTTTTTCATCCGATCAAAATTCTTTGAAGGTTGATAAAGGGTCAAACATTTCTGTAAAATTTGGTTGAATTCTGTTCAGTACTTTCTGAGGAGAAGGTTTTTAAAGTAAAAGCTTACGAACGGACAGATGCACACACACACAGACAGATGCACAACGGACACAATGCCATGACATGCATATTCTTGGTTCAGCATGACAAGGGTTAAATTTTCTAGAGAATGGGATGACATAAATCCCATTGAACACCTGATAAAAATTAACAGTAAGATGCAGACATATGTGTAATAAGCGAATTGTAAATCATTTTTGTGTTAACATGCCTAAAAATTCTTCAACTTAAATAATTAGTTAAACTATGAGATTTTCTTTGAAAATTCACACATAAATATAAAATTATTCATAAGAATTTCAGTTTGATAGCCTATTGTATAGATTAACCAGTAACAAAGACTTACTTTCCTGAAGAATTCAAATTCTTTATCATACACACACAAAACTATCTACCGAAAGCTGGTTCAGTCCCATTTTCACTGCTCATATTTCACTCCAGAAGTATTTTTTACTTAACCTCTGCTCCTTAACGGTGTACTGTTACATGTCATAAATCATAGACTGTAACAAAAAAAGAATTGTGCCCCAATCTCTTAACCCCTTTACTAGACGGCAAAATTTTGGACTGGTCCAAGTTGAAAGGAGTTGCAGATGACAATTTAAGTTAATGAAGATTTAGATTTTTTTATAACTTTCTGGGTAGATGACATTGTGAACTGTCACGCACAAAGGAAGCATGATAAAGTGAAAAAATATAGGGAAAGGAGAAACTGCTTTAAACAATTTTCTTCTGTGTTTTCAAAAATACATTTTCTCCAACATTTTGAAAAGCAAGATTGCTTTGTAATGGCTGAAGTAAACAACATTGATAAAGAATTACCTTAGCTTAACCCCGATCCCACATTGATACAATTTTAGACTGGTTAACCCATTTCCAAACAATCCTGCTCCTTTACTACCAACAAGAAAGAGTTTGGAAAAAATGTTGAAAACGCAGAAATTGAGATATTAAAAGTCCTTCTAAAATGATTTTCAGTCACATGATATGAAAAAAAGTAGCACTGTTTTTTCAGTGAAATCATCACTTGATAATTCACCAAGATACTGATAATCAAGAAGTTACCATTTAACCCATAACAGATAGCAAAATTTTAGACTGGCCAAAATTTAAAGAAGATGCAGACAACAATTTTTTGGATTTTTTCAACTGTCTGGGTAGAAAACATTTTGGAAAATGAAGAAATTGCTTGTGACAAGCAATATATTTATTTTCCACAATGTTTTCCAAAGCTTTTTCTTTGGGGACGTATAATGGCATCATTGTATGGGTTAAACCCATTACCAGACATCAAAATACTAGACTGGTCCAAATTGAAAGGCATTGCAGGCTACAATTTATTATTTATGGAATTTTAGATTTTTTTTTTAACTTTCTTAACCCTTGTCATGCTTAGCACGGAATATTCCGGTTTTGGCAGGAGGTGTAGACTAAGATCAGACTGCACTTATGTGCAGGCTGATCTTAGGCTACACCTCCTGCTTGTACTTAAATGCCAGAGTTATTTATGAAATTGATTTCCAAAAGAAATATTGATTTTTGAACAACAAGTTCTATCAGTGCTTTCAGCCCTTTGATTTGACAGCATTTCAATAAGGTAATTTATACAGCATGACAAGGGTTAATAGAAAACATTGTGGAAAAGGAAGAAATTGCTTGTGACAAGCAATTTCTTCCTTTCCCACAATGTTTTCCTTACTGTTTATTTTACGGGGCATCAAAAAGCCTCATTAAGAAGGAAAAGGTTAAGAAAAGATGAATAAACTGAGATTTTTGTTTACAATCATATCGTATTCATAAACATAATTGACTAATCAGTGGCCCGCCCATAGAACTCTGACAGGAAGTTACACTAGATTACTAGAGGACAAATTTTGAGACTCGTTCAAATTCAAATGTGTTGCACACAACAAATTTTAGTTGATGAAATTAATTTTTTATCTTCGTCTTTTGAGTTAACCCTTTCCTGGATAAACCCGGGATTTTACGTCACTGTGATTTTATACTTGAGAAAACATTGTGGAAAAAGGAGAAATTGCTTATAAGCAATTTCTCCTTTTCCCACAGTGTTTTCTACCACATAGGGTGGTTTTTATTTGAAATTGCACCCAATTTTCATTGTTGTCTGCATTCTCTTTCAATTTGGACCAGTATAAAATTTCAAAAACCAGGAAAGGGTTAAAAAACATTATGGATAATGAGGAAAATGCTTATACAAGTAATTTCATTTTCCAGAATGTTTTCCTAAGCTTTTTTTTCTTGGGGGCATAAAAAGGAGGTATTGTGTTGGAATAGATTAAATGGCGTTACAATTAAAAATTAGCACATCAGACTCTTAATCTTAAATACAGCACATTCTTTAGGTGAATTGTCTCTAACCAATGGGTGGATTATCGTTAACCTAAATTGGATAGCAGCTGGAGGCTAGGAAAGGATGTAGTGGTAATACTAGTGTGAGAAATAACAGGAATCCATGGTTAGGTGCTCCACCCGCCACAATATGACTGAAATACTGTTAAAATTGATGTTAAACCCTATTCAATCAATCAATCATTAAACATTGATTGCCAATAACATGTAACAAACTTGATATATGTCACAGACATGCATACCCCTGCATAATTGCCTATCACATGACAATCAGCTGTGACCTGGAACTTAGGGAAGTATATATGGCACTAGTTATCTTCAAGGGGAACAACTGTGCCAAGTAATTAATGTAGAATATAAGCTCAAGACAAAAATTGGTTTATTGATTGATTGAATTGGGTTTAAAACTTAAACCACTTTAAACAGAGTTTCAGTCATATTGCAGAAGCCGGAGCACCTAACAATGGTTTCCTGGTATTTCTCACACCAGTACTACCACTACATCCTTTCCTAGCCTCCAGCTGCTATCCCACTTAGGTCTATGATTATCCACCCATCGATGAGAGACAATAATTAGACACACACAGATTTGTTTGTTTGAATGGGGTTTTACGCCGCTTTTAACAATCTTTCAGTCATATCGCGGCGGCTGGAGCACCTAACAATGGATTCCTGGTATTTCTCACACCAGTACTACCATTACCTCCTTTCCTAGCCTCCAGCTGCTATCCCACATAGGTCTACGATTATCGACCCATTGGTGAGAGACAAGTAGTCGGAAAGGATGAGTGCCGCCGTCGGGAATCGAACCGGGGACCTCTAGATTGAAAGTCCGGCGCGCTACCAACTGCGCTATGACGGCGGCGACACACACAGAAACACTCACACTAACACACACATCCATTCACACAAACACTCACACAAAGACTTAGCAGGGGCGTAATAAAAAGTAAAATGATTGGTCTGCAATCGAAATGGCATAACTACAGCTTGAACAAGCTTTAGTTACAATGTATAAATCACCAAGCACAGCACAGCTGCCTCCTTCAGAATCCCTGAAGACAATTGTGCATTTATAAAAATTTGCAACATTCAAACCCATTTCCACACAATCCTGCCTTTTTACACACCTCTGGAAAAAAGCTTTCGGTAAACATTGTGGAAAATAAAAAAATTGCTTGTTACAAGCAATTTCTTTGTTATCCACAATGTTTTCTACCCCAAAAGACAAAGGTTTTATAATTTCCCCAATTGAAAATTGTCATCTGCAATATCTTTGAATTTGGACCAAATTTAAAATTTGACATTTGGGAATAAGTTAAAGAAAGCTTTTGTTTTCTGGTGACCCATAACCCATAAAGAAAAATTTAGACTAGTCCAAATTGTAAGAAGCTGCAGATTTCACTTTTCTTTAGATGAAATTATAAAAATTATTTGCCTTTAATTGTAGAAAACATGGTAGACAATGAAGAAAATGCTTGTTGTAAGCAATTTCTTCATTTTACATTTGTTCAAAAGATTTTTTCATTGTCGCAAAAGAGTGGAATAGTGTGGGAATGGGTTAAACACAATAAACAAAGGTTTCATCCAGATATTGGTAATTTATTACTGTAACTACTTAAGAATAATTTGAAAACTGTAACGGTTAAACACCATTCTCAACATATACCAGCGACTAAAAAATTTTCACAATATTCTGTAGGATTAATCCTTCTTAATAATTTTGCTGATATTTAGTCAGCTCCAGTAAAAAAAACTCCCAAAAAACAGCTGTCTTACAACACTAATGAATACTTACTTTTCTTGTAAAATATCCATTTAAAACAATGAAATGATTGCAAAAAATAACTTTAATTCCACTCAATCAAGACATCCATTAAAGAACATTAAAATTTTGCTTAACAACACTCTTTGATATTTCTGTCCCGTTCTACTACATTTAAACACGCCCAGAGTTTTAAAATTTCACTTCCATGTTCCAATATCGAAATTCCTACCTAGAGAAATATGCCTGTCTGATTACAGGTAAGCTATAAACCTGTCAAGGGTTGTGGCTTTATCGGATGTACATCATATTTTTGGAGGTTTAATCGACAGCTCCTAGATCTTGCGGACAAATCAAAAGGTATGTTGAATACACGAGAGCACTTAGTCACTCCATAGGAGCTATTCATAGGGTCAGTAATCACCGTGAACTTCCCCGCCTTTATAACCCCGATTGTATCAATTCTATCGTAATGTCAAACAGCTTATGAATAGAAAATCCCACCCCCTTGGTCTAGATTACTAAACCTGAATGCTGACGACCTTTAAGAGAAATAATGTTGGGAGGGAAAAAATAAGACCAGTTCAGTAGAGCGTAATACACACAGGGAAATCTGAACTCAAACCCTTCTTTTTACAACAAATCTCAAATACTGCTTGAGGTATCACGATATGAACATGAAATAAATGGGGAGGTGAATAATGGTGCAATAAACTTACCTGCGTTTCAAGCTTTTACCCATTACCACAAAACTTCTAAATTTAATTTCATTAACCCATTACCAAATGACAAAATTATAGAGTGGTCCAAATTCAACAATTTTGCAGACAACAATTCAAAGTGATTGATTTTAAAAATCTTTGTCTTTTAAGTAAAAAACATTGTGGACAATGAAGAAATTGCTTGTAACATTTTCCACGATGTTTTCAAAGCCTTTTAGCTAGCAAAGCGTCAGCTTTGATAGCTTAAGTTAACAGACAAAATTTTGATGTCTCCTCAGAGTTCAATGAGTGCAAACTGCCACTGGAGGCTCAACCACTAAATCCATTGAATGCATATGCCAAAAAAAGAAGTTCTCAAGTATTTCAGGAATATTGCACACATAAATGTATGGCCACATGAATTAATTTTATTCACATTGTAGTGAACTCCTTCAAAAAACAAGCTTTTTAACCCATTCCCTCTTAATCCCACTTTTTAAGCAACTCAAGAACAAAATTTGGAAAACATCATTGACAATGAAGAAATTGCTTGTAACAAGAAATTTCTTCAATGTCAACAATGTTTTCTACCCTACAAGGCAAGATTTTCTAAATAACTTGAAACTGTCGTCTGCAACTTCTTTCAATTTGAACCCGTCTAAGATTTTGTCATGTTGTGATAGGTTAACTACTGGGTTACTTTAACCTCATTTATTTAGCCTGAAAACAATGCTTTGCTAGCTTAAAATACTTTCAGTACTTTGATTTCTAAAGGGGTGTAAAAAATCAGAATAGTATTTGAATGAATCAAATGCCATTTACAAGTGACTTTTCTAAATAGATTCACATGCAGATGTAGAAGCTAGAAAGAGTGAGCACAAAAAACTTTTTATAACCAGACGGCAAAATTTTAGACTGGTCCAATTCAAAGGAGTTGCTGACAAAAATGCAAAATTTATAAAAATTTAGATTTTTTAAAACTTTCTGGGTAGAAAACATTTTGTAAAATGAAGAAATTGCTTGTTACAAGCAATTTCTTCATTTCAAACTATATTTTCGTCCAAAAGTGCCACTGTGTGGGAATGGGTTAAACTTGTTTTAACCTGAAACCTGTTTTTGTGACCTTGGCATTAGTAAACCATGTCATGCACATGGTACTTTTGTCTCACAATGCTGTGCAATTATTTTTCAAAGTTATTTCAAATGTCAGACATAAATCTTAAGATTTTTCGAAACAGGACATCAAT
This sequence comes from Fragum fragum, assembly GCA_946902895.1. Lineage (NCBI taxonomy): Eukaryota > Metazoa > Mollusca > Bivalvia > Cardiida > Cardiidae > Fragum > Fragum fragum. The sequence continues at coordinate 36,867,561 of OX336372.1, forward strand.
AGTTTAACCCATTACCAGATGACAAAATTTAACAAGCAATTTCTTCATTTCACACAATATTTTCCCAATAGTTTTTCTTGAGAGGCATCCAAAGCGTCACTGTATGTGAATGGGTTAAATACCCATTTTTACTACCTCTTAACTTTATTGTGACCTAAAATATAGGGTTAGCAAAGGATCGGAGAGATTAACAAATCAACCAAGTTTTTTGAAAATCATTGAATGATTGTAGAGTTTTACTTTTGGACGGTGCATATATGATGAGACAGGTTGTCTGATTTTAGTCCATTACCTGACAAGAAAATGTCAGACTGGTCCAAACTGAAAGAAGTTGCAGACAGCAAGTTGTAGTTTGGGAAATCTTGGAAAATTTTGATTTTTGCAGTAGAATACAATGTGGTAAATAAAGTAATTGCTTGTTAAATTTCTCCATTTCCACAATATTGTTCCACAAGCTTTTTTCTGGGGTGATGGGGGGCATTTATTTTATTATTTTGAAGAAAATGCTTAAGCATTCAAAATTAGTTTGAATTTTAACCCTTGTCATGCTGAACCCGGAATATTTTGGTTCTGGCAGGAGTTGTAGACAAGATCAGCCTGCACATAAGTGCAGTCTGATCTTGGTCTACACCTCCTGCTTGTACTTTTCTTTCTAGGGTTGTTTATGAAATTGATTTTTAAAAGAAATATTGATTTTTGAAAATAAAGTTGTATCAGTGCTTTCAGCCCTTTGATTTTACAGTAGTTCAGTAGGGTAATTTATACAGCATGATAAGGGTTAAATACCTGATCCTATTTCTGATTTTGTAATCAGTTATACCTGTGCCCTGCAAAGAAGATTGATTGAATAATTAAATGAATGAGGTTTAATGCCACTTTTAACAGTATTTCAGTCATATCCTAGAGGCTGAAGCACCTAAAAATGATTGATTGAATGGGGTTTAACACCACTTTTAACAGTATTTCAGTCATATCATGGCCGTTGGAGAACCTAACAATGGATTCCTTGTATTTCTCACACCAGTACTACCACTACATCCTTTCCTTGCCTCCAGCTGCTAGCCCACTTAGGTTTACAATTATCCACTCACTGGTGAGCGACAAATGTCGGAACCCAGCAAAGAAGATCACCCTAACCATCTTCGCTGTCCATCTAGACTCTTCACAATTCACTTATCGTTGGTGACACAAAATGCCATAACTACAGCTTAAATAAAGCTACAGGTTATACTTACTCCAAGCTCCTTTAGATAACAAGGATGTTTTAACACTTTCCTGTTTTTCAAAACTTAAGACCTGTCTAAATTCAAAGGTTTTGCAGGCTACAATTCATAGTCAATTTTTTTTAAAAAAAATAATCATTCTGTAGGGTAGAAAAAATTGTGGAAAAGGAAGAAATTGCTTGTCACAAGCAATTTCTTTTTTTCCACAATATTTTCTAAAGTATGATTACACAGGGACATAAAACACAGGGATTGAACAGAAAAGGTTCAATGCACTGTAAGAATGTCTAAGTTGATAGATGTCTTTGCTTTGGGAACAAATAAGATTGTTTAAAAGACAATCATAGCAACCTGCCACCAGAACCCAAATTTTCAAGACTGGTCCAATTAGAAAGAACTAAAACAATTTATAACTGATAAAATTTCCAAAAACTATTTGCTTTAAGAGAAGAAAGCATAGTAGGAAATGAAGAATTATCTTGTTACAAGCAATTTCTCCGTTTCTCACAATGTTTTCCACGCATGGTCTTTGAGCATTAAAAAAAATGCTGGATTGTGTAGAAATGGTTATTGGTTAGAAAAATCCTGGTTAAGGGGAAATTGTATGACAACACTCAATGTTTTCTCATTACATTGTTTTCTTCAGATTAAGGCACATTAATTTTGCAGCCAGCAAGTCAATTTTTTCTTAATACAGTTTTTCTGAGTCAAGGGTAAAAGTCAGTTAGCATTTTCTATATTACCTGGCGCCTCTCTAAATTTGTTTTCCATGTATTTTAAGTAGAAAGCGATTACCCAGGTCTACTAAAAATGATGCCACAGATGCAATTTAATTGGTTCGCCATGGAGTTTATCATAACCAAGCTACCAGTACATTGTAACTACAGCTTATTCAAGATGTAGTTACAACATTTTGGCAGCCCATTATCTCTAGAGAGTTTCCAAAACATTGTAATTACAGATTTGATAAACATTTTATCACAAACCAGAAAGCCTAGGTCCTTTCAGTTAGCTAGTCTTTGGTATTTGGTGGTTTTGAATAAGCAAAATTGGTGTTTCAAAACATTGTAACTACAGTTTTAATTAACTTTACTTAATACATTTTATCACAAACCAGACAGCCTAGGTCCTTTCAGTTAGCTAGTCTTTGGTTTTTGGCGGTTTTGAATAATCAAAATTGGTGTTTCAAATCAATCAACCAGAAACAAGTTTCGATGCATTTCCTCATATTCTATGCATGTTAATAAACTTGAAGTGAAATTGTATATGATGGCCTAAATTTGTTTCATTGCTGATAAAGAAAATATCTTACATGCTGAATACCCACAGCCTTCTTTTAGACCTGAATAACAATGATTGATTGATTGAATGGGGTTTAACACCACTTTTAACAAGGTGTAACTTTGTCCCTCTGCTATTAATGATGTAATCACATTGTATACCACTGCTTTTGTTGTTTTTTATCACTCAATGCCAGTTCTTGTGCAACACAACTTTAAGCAATGGTTCAAAAACAAGGGCCACTATGAGGTATGAAACCAAACTTTCACAGAAATGTCCAATTAATGCCTGAAACCCGTTTCAGTTTGAAAAAGGTTAGATTTTGTCCTCCATTAACCCTCACCATGCTGAATAAAATCCTTGTTCAGAATTGCCTTAAATCAAAGGGCTGAAAGCACATTAAGACCTTACTTGTGCATCAGTATTTCTTCCTTTCACTAATTCCAACACAATTGAGCCTTTAGATGAGCCCTAGAAACAAGCAATTACAAGCATTTTTTTCATTATCCACAATGTTGTTGTATGCAAACTTCTTTGAATTTGGACCAGTCTAAAATTTTGTTGTCTTGTAATGGGTTACTTAAATCAATATACAAATGTCAAACAGGTGGTGAAGACTATCACAAGACTGTACATATGTACAGGCTGATAATGGTCCATGCCTCCCGCAAAGGCAGAAATATTCTTGGTTCTGCATGAGAAGGTTTAATAGATGGACATGAAGGGTTAGACATTCTAAAGGTCCCAACACAGGACAGGTACTAATTCAAACAAGCACAATTGTAAAGGAAGCTCTAAAGAAGTATCCTCAATGGATCATTATGCAAACAATGACCTTCCCGGCCTTTAAATTTTCTAAACAACTCAAGATTAAAACCCTGGTCAGAGTGTTACAGGTATGAGAAAATCTGCAAAGTAATAAATATAGTTATTTTTCTTGTAAACTGTATTACTCCACTAGCCTAGATTTAACCCTGTCATGCTGAACCAAGAATGTTTCAGTTTTGGCAGAAGGTATACAAAAAGATCTGTCTGTGCAGTTGTTTATAAAGTTAATTTTCAAATGAAATATTCCCAACAACTAATGATGCATAGGCTTTCAGCTCTAAATTGACATAAAAAATTTTCAGTACAACTCTGAAAGAATTTTATTCAACAAGAAATACAAGAAAAATATGCAGTGAAACAGCCAAATTTACACTGCAAAATATTATATACAAGGGGAACAACTCATATTACAGTAAATTATCTGCTAAGCAAGATTATCTCCCTTGCATTACAAAATACCACCCCTGTCCACAATAGCATTGAAGGTGTATTATCTTATGCAAGGTATTAGTATCAAAACTTAATTTTGTTCATCAAGTTCACGACACACAAACTTTAAAATCATTTCATTGAAGAACAAGCCTTAGGCATATATTCTTCAAGCTTTCATGTTGCAATTGATTACCTTGAGGTGGTCATTTGAAGAAATGTAGTAAATGAGAATGTTTAAGGTATTTTACAGTTGACAGTTGACAGAAAATATTGATTCTAATAGACCTAGTTAAGCTATGAACATTGATCTGTCGATTTCAATTTCCCTCACTATTGGGCCTCGTTTGTGCACACATACACGGAAATTTCTCTTTAAAAAGCCTACTTTCTTTTCCATAATTTGCAACAAATCAGGGGTCAGTGTCATGTAGGAGATCCTGAGGATCCCTGAAAATTGGTAGGGACCCTGGCTATCGCAGGCTAGGAATTCTGTCGGAATCCTTCAATATTTCTACAGTACAATAGATCTTAATGTATAAACAAATGCTCCTGATTTTTTTTGCTTGCTTTTTTTTGCAGAAAACATTGTGGATAACAAGTAGTTTCTTCATTTTCTACAATGTTTCCTGAAGCTTTTTTTTTCAAGTTGGGCTTTGAAGGGCAGGATTGCTTGTGAATGTCATAATGTATATCAAAGAGGGATCCCTGATTATCTGGAGGAAACACTGATGTGATAGTCAGGGATTCCTGTGGGATCCCATTGAAGTAAAGCTAGTGTCAACCCCTGCAAATTTGTTTTTTTTTTAGTTTTCTGAATAGTGATGGCATACACTTGGTATCTTATTTGGGTAGTGTGAATGATGGCATTCATTTAACCCATTACTAAACAAACAAAATTTTAGCCTCCAGCTCCTCATCCCACTTAGGTGTACGATTTACTTACTCATCTTGATGATACAGTCATGCAAGCATTATTGAGCGCGTTTACTGATAAGCCAGCAAAACCACTCTCAGGACTTTGATTATATTTTTTTTTCCTTTGTTGGAAGAAAATATTGTGGATAAGAAATTGCTTGTAACAAGCATTTTCCTCATTTTCCATTATATTTTCCAAAGCTTTGTTTCTTTAGAATGTCAAAGGGCGCCATTGTGTGGGAATGAGTTAATGAATACAAATGTATCATCTAATTGTCCAAGATGAATAATAATTATTGAGGATTCAGTCTGTTTAAAAATATCATTGCAAGAATTAACAAATATAATAAATTACAACATAATTTCTCATTATTACATACAACATGGATCATACTAAGGAAAGAAAAAGCAATAAGAAATTTGTTTCTTTCCTCACAATGCCTTCTACCCAATTTCACAATCATTCTAAATTTAAATGTATTTTGAGATGTCTACAATTTCAATTTTGACCAGTTAACAATGTCGGCATGTTGCAATGGGTAAGGTAAACTAATAGGTTTCTATTTTTTTTTCTTCATTTTCTCTCTGAACAAGGGAAACAACTCAAATGTAACATTTACTCTCAGGTCTCCCCCTGGAAAATTTTACTCTTGTGCCAACAAATTTGCAAATGGCAAAAGTTTGGAGCCAAATGGTGCTAATTGGAGACAAAAACTGAGCCAGTATTTATAAGTGAAGGGAAGAAATCTACTATTTTGAAAACAAATAATCTGTAATGTATATATGTTATATTGAATTAATCATTAATTTACTGAATATTTCGAATATAAAAAAGTTTACAAAGTGACGATACTGAATGAAAACAGAAAGAAACTGTCTATTTTACTTTTGTTTGTGCTACTTTTATAACAAAGAGATACTCTGTTGAACCCTTTTATATTTTAATCCTGTGATTTATTGTTTGAATCGATGAAGTTTACCATAACATGTGAAAAGAAACTTTTTTTTTCATAATGATTTCATCATTAGAAATTGTTTAATTAACAAATATTTTAGAGTGTGGTCTGCTTCTTCTTTCAATTTGGAGTAATGTTTTCCTTCAACTTCAATTTATTAAGAGGTGCAAAATGAGAGAATTGTCATGTGAAAATGAAATGCTGAAAACACCTCAATGCCCGACGACAGGACAAATTTTTGGAAACCACAGTTCTTTGATTACTTATGTCCACATTACTTTGGTTAACAATTCCGTTATTTTCGAATTTTTCAAAGATTCTATGACTTTGTTACTTAAATCATCAATAGAAAAGCAAAATGCTATCTTAGCTTTTATTTGAAAAAATTGGTCAAGGAATAAAGCCCAAGCCAAAGCGTTGTGACTCTCCGCCATCTTGGTTTACATAATGGTACCTGGCAGGTTGCTCTGAAAACCCCTATCATTCAAATGATGTTAGAATCAACTAGGTAGCCATGTGTAATTAATTGTCTTGATTGACATGGATATGCAATGGATATTGATGATCGCGTATCTCACAAACAAGTCAGCGTATGTGTGAATGATAAAGTCGCAAGTCGGTTATTCTTTCAATGGACTTAAAATCCCTTTGCCTTATTTTGAAAGCTGTCACTAGCAAAATTGCCACTTGGCCAATTTTGCAGCCAGAATTTTTATTTGGACCTTTTAGCGCTGGGCATTATGAGCCCTGACTCTATTTTAGCCTACTGTCCTTTTTTCTATCGGAAAATAAAAATACATTTACAACCAAGGAGTTTCATTTTTTGCCTAATTTCCAATATAACCTTCCACTTTTCAATAGGGGTCATCCTTATGACCTACCAGTCATTCTAAATTAATACCTCCTGCAAAAACAATATTCTGGATTTAGCATGACAGGAGTTATGATTATTTCAATAGGTTTGTTTGTTTGAATGGGGTTTTACGCCGCTTTCAACAATCTTTCAGTTATATCGCGGCGGCTGGAGCACCTAACAATGGAATCCTGGTATTTCTCACACCAGTACTACCATTACATCCTTTCCTAGCCTCCAGCTGCTATCCCACATAGGTCTACGATTATCAACCCATTGGTGAGAGACAAATAGTCGGAAAGGTTGAGTGCCGCCGTCGGGAATCGAACCCGGGACCTCTAGAATGATAGTCCGACGCGCTACCAACTGCGCTATGACGAGAAAATGTATATAAGACAAGAGGACCACGATGGTCCTAAATCGCTCACCTGAGGCATCTGCAAATTACAGTACTTTTTTGTATAAAAAAGACACAACTTGCACAAAAATAAATTAAACAAAAATAAGATTTTGGGCTTTGTGCAAAACAATCCATTAATGCTTTACAATAAAAAAAATGCCTTTGGCTTTATAGTTTAATCCATTACCAAACTATCCCAGAATTTGTAACCCTCAGGGAAAATACAGTCGAACCTGTCTTAAGCAAGCGGTCAAGGCTTTTGCCAAAATCGCTTGCTTAAGACAGGTGCTTGCTTAATACAGGTCGGCCTGTCAAGGTGGTTGCCAGATATTTATATGACAAAATGATTGGGTGGCTAGAAAGTATTCATTTTCATAGTAAATAAATAACAAGAAAATAGCTCATTCAAACATTTTTTTAAATTTTGGTAAGAATCCTGGTAGGCCTATATGCTCATGAAGTGGATTAGATTTTCAATCGAAATTAAAAAGGTTCAAATTGGGTTAAATTACTCGAACAGTTGTGATTATTTTTTGCAAGATCAAACAATTGACATAATATCGGTCGTTCAATTGAGGATCAGTCTTCTCAATATTTTTTATTATTGCGTAATACACTATATTTCAATTAAATTCCAACAGGAATCTAGTCAGAATTAGTCTTTGGGCGAGTTTGTTTACTCATTTCTCACCTCTAAAAATGCAAACAAACTCTGTACGAAAATGAAAATAGATTACTTTCCGAGAACAGCATAATTGATTAATCTTTATTGATAAAGTTTGAATATCATGTGCATAAATTTCAATCACTGAATAAGAGCAATATAACAAAACTAGGCATTTTGATGACTTTGTAGTTATCTACAAAACACCTGTTAATTGGCGACGCGTGTGAATGTTTATCTGAATTTGACACTTGAATAGATAATCTGAAAACAATTATGCGCCGTGATAATTACTTATCCGTGAAAATTGCCATCTGCCCGAAATTGACCATAAACTCAGGTTATTTCAAAGAATGGGACACGAATTTGACGGCCGTTGACAGCGTTTTAAAGGTGCTTGTTAAATACAGGTTAAATTTAGTGTAAATAAGATCGGGGACATGGAACTGTCCGTTAAAGACAGGTGCATGCTGAATGGAGGTGACCGGATGACCAGGTTTGACTGTATGTTTAAAAAGCACTATGAGAAAGGGAGTGACAAGCAATTTCTCCATTTCTATTTAAGAAGAAGAATTCTTTCAATGCCATTTACGCAATTTTCGACCCCAGGAGCAGAGATGTTTTTTATCCTAGGCATATTTTCCTGCAACATAGTTCAAAATTATTTAGTCATGCTACATACCAAATATGAATGCCCTTCACCTTATATTTCATCAGGAGAAGAATTTTGAAGTTGCTCTAATTGGGTGTTTTCCAAAATTTTGGACTTCTTGGGCAGTGCCATGTTTTATCCCAGGGCTAAGATTTTAGCTAACATGGTAGAGAACCATCTGGTTATGCCATATACCAAATATGAATGCCTTGGACTTTGTGGGTTGGGAGGAGGAGACTGTTGAACATGGTCTAATTGAGCATTTCTACGAACTTTGGACACCCACAGAAGGGGTGTTTTTTAACCTACAGGCATAATTTAATCAAAATTGATAGATAACAGCCAGGCTATGCTACACTCAAAATACAAATGCCCTCCGCCTAAGAATGAAGATTTTTTTTTTGAAATAGTCAAATTTAGCGCATTTCAATTTTTTTGGACCCCTAGTGCAGGGCCGTTTAGGACCCTAGGAGGACAACTTTTAGTGATATAGTACAAAACCATTTAGCAATGCTACATACCAAATATGAATACCCTAGACCTTATAGTTTAAGAGGAGAAGTCTTTTGAAATTGCTCTAATTAAGTATTTTTCCAAAATTCGGACCTCAGGGGCGGGGCCATTTTTGACCCCCGATTTAAATATTTAAAAACTTGGTAGAGAACAATATGATTAAGCTCTATATAAAATATAAATGCCTTTGGCCTTGTAGTCTATGAAAAAAACAACAACAAAGATTTACTAAAATTTCCCATTTTCATATGCCGCGGCAACCAGGGTTTTTCACGGAAAGAAATTCTTTTAACAACTTTTGAAGATCTTCATCCAAGGAACATCCCTGCCAAGTTTCAGCTTGATTAGCCTACTGGTTTAGGAGTAGAAGATTTTTTAAAGACATTTAAAAAATAACTTGAGATTCCCATTTTCAAATGCTGCGGCAACCAGAGTTTTTGACGGAATTAAATTCTTTTAACAGCTTTTGTAGAACTTCACCCAAGGAACATCCCTGCAAAGTTTCAGCTTGATTGGCCTAATGGTATAGGAGGAGAAGATTTTTAAAGAAATTGTGGACGGACAGACATACAGACAGATGGACGGACGACAGACAACGCCTGATCACAATAGCTCACCTCGCACTTTGTGCTCAGGTGAGCTAAAAAAATGCACAAAATGCATGAGGAAACAAGCATTACAAAGTGCCATCACAAAAGCTTTTAAGCCTGATTTGAGTTTGTCAAGCGGAATTATAAGTTACAGTAAAGTAATACAATCCAGATATTCATTCTTTATTGTTTGAGCCAGCATTTTTTGTCCTGTTGGCCCACCAGAAAGATCCTAACATAAAAGCGTTTTTTTAAGCAAACAATGAAGAAAGCTAATACGATTGTTTCCAGTAATGATGTAAAACACTTTCATAATTACCATAAATATTCAACAGTATTGTATTACAGAATTAACAATGTTTTTTTAAGCAGGTCTGAATGTTGCCTTCCCTTTAAATCTATGATGAAACATTGCTTTCAAATTCCACAAACTAGAAAATAAACAGCATATGATATTTTAACCCTTGTCATGCTGAGCCTGAAATTTTCCGGTTTTAGCAGGAGGTATAGACAAAGATAAGACTGCACATATGTGCAGTCTGATCTTAGTCTACACCTCCTGTCTGTCCTTTTGAAAACAGAGTTGTTTATGAAATTAATTTTCAAAAGAAGTATTGACAAGTGAACAATAAGTACTACCAGTGCTTTCAGCCCTTTGATTTTTATACAATTCTGAAAAGGATTTCATTCAGCATGACAAGGGTTAAAATTAATAACAGAAATGAAATGGGCAAGAACTACATGTTCCTGATGTTGTTTTAACCTTTAATGAACCTCCACTGGCCACTTGCATATATTTCATAAGTTTCTTTGCTACATTCACATAACTAACTGAGCATGTTAACACTTTTCCATTTTTTGAAATTTTGGACTTGTCCAAATTAAAAGAGGTTGCAGACAACAATGAAAACTGGATGCAAATTGAAATGAAACCATCCTATGTGGTATAAAACATTGTGGAAAAAGAAGAAATTGCTTGTTACAAGCAATTTCTTCTTTTTCCACAATGTTCTCTCAAGTATAAAATCACAGGGAAGGAAAAACCAAGGATTGTCCAGGAAAGGGTTAATATAACTGTGGAATTAATAACATAGCGAGGAACAGACCATGAGTCAAACAGAAAAGCAGTTTTAACTTGGAAGCAAAAATACTGGAAATAAATGTCATATCCTTAATACAACTAAAGAAAATGATGTACAAATCTGACCCATCACACACAGAGGATTGCTGACTGTCCAAAAAGCACTAATTATCTGTTTCCTGTACAATCTCTGGTTAACATGTCTTTGTGATTCTATACTAGAAAAAATTCTTTTCCCACAATATTTTCTACTCTGTATGTTGGTTACTATTCAAATTGCAGTCAGTTTTCACTGTTGTCTGCAACTTGTTTGAATCTGGACAAGTCTTAAATTTCGAAAAAACAGGAAAGGGTTAAATTGGCCTTGTCTAACTTTGCCGAGTACCAAGCCCTAAGAGGGAAACTCACTGTGCACTCAATATTCTGAGTTCAAACCCAAGCTCAGCCATCATTCTTTCCTACAGGTGTCAAAATTCATTGATACGGGTCATTATTATGTCTCTGGCCAATCACTCCATCCATCTGGAGCTCTGATCTACAGTAGAATGGATACTATTAACCCATTCCCACACAATGACGCTTTAAACGCCCCTTAATATAAAAGCTTTGGAAAACATTGTGGATAATGAAGAAATTGCTTGTCACATGCAATTTCTTCATTATCCACAATGTTTTCTACCCCAAAAGACAAAGATTTGAAAAATTCCATCAACTTGAAATTGTTGTCTGCAGCTTCTTTCAATTTGGTCTAAAATTTTGTTGTTTGGGAATGGGTTAACATGACAATACAATCATTCATGACTAAGTGTTACTTTGGAATAAACAAAATATATGGCAGTAAGCCCTTCCTATAAAAGCCATGTTTTTCATCCATTTTTTTTTTCAAGGAATCCGATAAAGAGTCACCCACGGATCATTCCTATGAAATCTGGGTAAAATCCATTCACTTGTTTTAAAAGTTTTTCACAATCTTTTCCATCCAGAAAGTTGACAGTATCTAAAATATCATAAATCTTAAGTTATCATATGCAACTCCTTCCAATTTGGACCAGTTTGATATTTTGCAGTCTCGGAAGGGGTTATTTTTTCCTACAGAAGCTGAAACTTAACTAGTAGACCAATTGGCATAAAAAAATTCAATCCTATCAGATAAAAACTCCCTCTCTGTAACAAAGATGCAACTGAAACACAGTTCTAGGGGATTTTGAACAGCTAAACCATACTCATTACCAGAGTGGCGACAAAATTTTAGACTGGTCCAAATTGAAAGAAGTTGCAGGCATAAAATCCAATTTGATAAAATCTTAGAAATCTTTTACTTTCTGGTTAGAAAACATTGTGGGAGACAAGCAATTTCTTTATTACCAACAATGATTGCCTAAGTTATTTCCCTGAGGGGCATAAAACATTGTGGGAAATGAAGAAATTGCTAGTGATAAGCAATATCTTTATTTCCCATAATGATTTCTCAAGTTCTTTCCTCAAGGGGCATGAAAAAAAGCGGATTCTGTGGGAATGAGTTAAGGGTAAAATGGTTGAAAGGAAATTGTGTAATGCATAAACAGTATTGATAATGTCATCAAATAGAATATCTAATTTGCATTTTCACCCATCACTAATGAAATCAATAGGATCATTAAACCCTCCACCTGTAGTGCATTCTTCAGTCTACTGAGCAACAGATAGAGCGTAATTCGTATTTTGAATTCGAATATTTCAACAATAATACTGTAAACCCTATGTTGTAGGTACTCATTTGAATTGTTTCAACCAGGTGATTTGAATGAGTACCCACAACATAGGATTCCGTTTAGTAATAAGGATTTTAGAATGCTGTTACCCTCTCTTATCTAGACCTCTGAGTAGAATTATCTTTGTCTATAATAACCCATTACCAGACAGCATAATTTTAGACTGGCCCAAGTTGAAAGAAGTTGCAGACGACAATTTAGAGTTAATGGAATTTCAGACTTTTCCTACTTACTTAGTAGAAAACATTGTTGAAAATGAAGAAATTGCTTGTAACAAGCTATTTCTTCATTTTTCACAATGTTTTTCCAAAGCTTTTTTTCCCTTTGGGGCGTCTAAAAGCGTCATTGAGTGGGAATGAGTTAATGCAATGTCTTTTGTCCCTTAGGTTATAAGTTGCAGGTCCTCTTGTCTCTGGCGTATTAACATTTAAGATATCAGATATAAGATATAAGTATTTAATTCTGCTCTCTATGCATTTACCATTGTCTAGGACCTCCAAGCCTCAAATTGTATGGTGCAAAGGGAGAAATCCCTTGAAACAAAAAAAATTTATATTACTTCTAACAATATTTTCTTTCTGAGAGAGGAATTTTTGACACCATAGAATGTTTTCGAACCCTTTTTGCATTTTAGACCAGTACTTATAAATTTCAATCCTCCTCTTCATAGATGGATTAAAACTAGTCCAAATATCAACATAGATTTTTTAAATATAGGTACTGTATTATCTTCTAATAAACACACCTTTCCTGAATGTAGCTCCAGTCTTGTATTTTCAGTTTTTTTGTTTTTTACAAGAAATCTGACAAGGATAAATCTCTCGATACAATTATTTCAATAATGCAGGGTCAAAAGAATACCAAAAATGGCACACATCCTGCATTGACTATCACTCATCCTGTACAAAGTCTAGGGATTTTAAAAGAGAACAGCACGTTGTAATAGATCTATCATATTTTGATATTCAGTATTCGAATTTTTCTTTGATCTGACGACAACTTTCTAGAACTTTCTAGACTAAATTGCAAAATTGCAACGAACAAATAGCTTTTACAGGGCTCTGCAGACTCCTAGAATTTGGGGAGAAGTCACTTCTCACTAGTCTGAGAATTGGGAGAAGTTTTTCAAAATAGGGAGAAGTGGTGAGACTTTCAGGAGAAGTTGATCACGTAAAAAATACAGTTTTTGTGCCTATTCCTCATTTCTATCAGAAAAAATTAAATAGCTTTACAACCATGTAGTTGCATTTTGTATTATGTATTATGAAATAAACACAGAAAATACTGTGATACTTTTGTATTTTTCTTTTTTTAGGTTTGAGAATTCAAGTGTTTGATTCTGAACTTTTTTTATAATATTTCATTATAGATTCATATATGATTAAAAATCAACTAATAAAATAATGCAAATAATGTATAGGTGTTCTGAATGAAATGAGTAGTGTTCCTATTTGAAGCAGAAAATGAGAAAAGATTTTATTATAACAACATGTATTTAATCAAACCATTACCAGAAGAAAAAATTCAGACTGGTACAAATGAAAAGAAGCTAAATAAGACATTTCAAAGTGAGCTTAAATAAGAAAGAAGGTGCCAAAGAGGGTAGAAACATGTGGGGAAAGGATAAATTGCTTGCTGCAAACATTTCCTCCTTTTTCCACAGTTTCCAATAAAAACATTTCAAGATGTCAAAATGGGGGATTGTGTGGTAATGAGTTAAAGTCTGTGCCGATAGTATACAAAGCATTGCCGAAACCAATCAGCGTGGGTGTGAATGAAGCGAGCATGTTGACTATAAGCTGCCAGAACATATATCTGCTTGCCTCGCGACTATCGATACACGCTTGAATTACGATCAAACGGTTCAGACCGGCAGTTGTATAATTGCACACTGTCCCCTACTTTTATAGCCACTGGGCCAGTTTTGGTTATCACCTATCATATCCAGGCGACTTCCCGAAAATTCCAGGCGACTTCGACTTAGCTTTGATCAGCAAATCAGGCGAAGTTTTATGAAACCAGGCGACTTTTTCGCCCGAGTCTCCCACTCTGCAGAGCCCTGTTTTAATTCCAGGCCTTAGATACCGGTGAAATGATCAGTATAAATGAAACAACATACGTTATCACATATAATTCAAAGAATGTGATTTGATACGACAAAATATGCAAAAATTATAAATAAAATGCTTGAAGTTTGTTGTTGAATATATGCATGATAATTTTCTTATCTTTTTAATAAATTAGTGTTACAGTGTTTGGGTACAGGTTTATATCGGGGGAAAACCAGAAACAATTGAAAATCAATGTACATATTTGTTTATACAGTCAAACTTCAGTGGCTCGAACATATCGGGGACTGGCTAATTTGTTCCGAGATTTCAGAAGTTCAATTGATCCAAAATTAGATAAGGCATTATCATTTGTCAGGTAGGCAGTGTCCGAAAATATGGTCACTTATTTGCTAGCCCTTTTTTGAATTTCGTAGAATCCAACATATGTAAAAATGTTTTCAAACCTTAACATGAGGAATATACCGACGTTTTTTGTAAGAAATCATAAAATTTGACAAAATTAATTGCACTAAACAAGCATACGCATTTCATTCATCAGATTTGCTGTCATTCAGAACTGTAAATAAATTGAGCAATGTGTCGGACTCGATGACATAATTGATTTTGTATAGAATCTCGTCAGAGATCTTATGCAACAAACATTCTGACAAAAGATCAAGACAATTGAGAAAATGTGATCTCTACAGTGCACACAAGGTTTTTCCAAGATTTTACCTAGTGACCTAGTTTACAACCCCGCCTGACCTATTTTCAAGCTCAGAGTTCTGCCAAGCTTTTGACCTTAGGGGGCCACTGGCCCATCTAAGCCAATAATATGGCAGGGCTCTGCAGTCTCCCAGAATTTGGGGAGAAGTCACTTCTCACTAGTCTGAGAATTGGGAGAAGTTTTTCAAAATGAGGAGAAGTGGTGAGACTTTCAGGAGAAGTGAATCTCGTTAAAAATTAAGTTTTTGCGCGTATTCCTCATTTCTATCAGAAAATAAAATAGCTTTACAACCAAGTAGTTGCATTTTATATTATGTATCAGGGGTCTCGTTTGCCGATTTTTGGGGCCGAAATTCGGCCCCATTCCCAATGGCAAAAAGTATCTTTTTTTCCCAACTCTAGGCTGAAAATTCCCAATAAGCATCTAAAATTCCCCCGATTAAGGCAACACAGAATGACACATAGAACTGCCATCCTTGCCTGTAAAATTATCGTAAGAAACAACTCACGTATGAATAAACTGTCAACCGAGAGAGTCCCGTATTTTTGTTTACATTTCCATTGATCTCGATTACCGAAATATCCGAATGATATCGGCTAGACTGGTACTCGTCGTTTTACTGTGTATTTTACTGTAGTAATAATCAGAGACGTGACCCAGTCTAGAATGAATGGCCAGTTTATTTTGCGGCTTCCATTGCCGTTATAGAGGAATAATAATTTTCCGGTATTCGCATCGAAATTTAACTACTTTGTTTGCATTTTTTGCTTTCATGAGTTGAAATAAAAACTCAACTGTTTTTTTTTAAAATTGTTCACTCGGAATAGTCATTATTTGAAATTTACCGTCTTGACAAACGTGATCCGCATTTTAATCTTTTACCGTAACTAAGGGTAACCGTTCAGCATCCTCGGATGCAAAATGTCGCACAATGATAAATATTACCGAAAAAAGATCGGCAAAAGTGGCGAAAAATGTGCCAAAATAGACACAATGTTTAAAATGCAAGCTTTAAAGGCCACAGATAAACAATCTACGTCGGACAATTTACAGCCAGAGGCAATTCCTTCTACCTCGACAGCTTCTGAGCCGGAGGGTAAGTTCCTCAAAAACTGATCCCTTTCAACTTAGGTTGCATTTTACCTTCAAACAGGGATATGTGGCATCCAATTTAACTAACTTCACTGATTATACAAATGCGTAATGAAAAGCTTAGCATTTTCGTGTGAATTTTTATGGTTACAATTTATAGAGAATTGCAAAATAGACACATGGACTTTTCAAGGAAAAAAAGGCATGTCATTTATTGGTTGACACATTTTCAATTATCTCTGGAGTATATTTGATGTTTTCTTATAAAAAATAATGTAGAAGTCAGGTATCTACATTTATAAACCATTTTCCAAACAAGACATCCTTAGTAAAGAAATGGTTGTAAAAACATTGAAACAAAATAAGAAAATGGTGATAACCAGCATTATTCTTTTGTCTCAATATTTCTTGTGCTATATTTTGATAAAAAGCTCCCCTTTTCAACAACAGATTTGTCGTCTGCTTTATTTCACAATATTTCACAAATTAATATTTGCTGTGTGGGAAAGGGTTTAGAAGGCTTTATGGAATTGGTTTGATAATTCAGCATATGTATAGTATGAACAGTTGGATAATTAACGAAATTGATTAATTTGTTGATGCAAAGTGTAACATGATCAAAACATTTGCATTGACTTATTAACCCTTTCCAACACAACAAATATTTTGACTTCTTTACTTTGAAATAATATACTATAAATTGTGCACAATAAAGCAAAATCTTAACCCATTACCACACAATGACTCTTTATGACTCCCCACAAGATAATCGCTTTGGAAAACATTGTGGAAAATGAAGAAATTGCTTGTGACAACAATTTCTCCATTTCCCACATTGTTTTCTACCCCATAGACAACAACAATTTAAATTTTATTATTTGAATATGTTGTGTGCAACATCTTTGAATTTGGACAAGTGCTTAATTTTGTTGTTTGGTAATGGGTTAATACGTTTTAATCTTTTTATAGTGATAGAAACTGAAACGGCAGATGACAATGAAACTGGGACTGGAGCAACAGAAAGTGGGTCTGGAGTAACAGAAACTGGGACTGGAGCAACAGAAAGTGGGTCTGGAGTAACAGAAACTGGGTCTACAAACACAGATGTCTCAGAGGCAGGTGCTAAAAAGGTGTCGGACAAATCACCGTATGATAAGCGAATGTTTGACATGAGTCACTATGAACAGACATACGATTGGCTCTACTATAGTTCAGCAAGAGAGGGTTTCATTTGTAAAGTGTGTGAATTTAGTCACCCAAACAGAGATTCATCAGATCCAGTGCCCTATGTTTCAGTGGGTGTTGCCTTAGGAACTCATCCATCAAGGAAACTGATGAAACATGACGAGTCAAAACAACACAAGACTGCTCTCTCACGATATATTTCCAGTCGATCAGGCAAAACTGTCTATGAAATGCTTGTAGACAATAAGCAGCGTGAAAACGAAGAGAAAAAAGTTAAAAACAGACAATACATGAACATTCTATTCAAGTCGGCATACTTTCTCATCCGGAAAAAATGGGCACTCTCTGATAACTTAAAGGATTTCATGGTGAATTATGTGGGATCAGACTTAGAGAACAACTTGGTAAGACAGCACATGAAAGAGCGTCCTGACTTAACATACACATCACCATCATCTGTAATGGAGATTGTCCAGTCACTGGGTTTTGCATTTGAAAAGGAGAACCTAGACTGGATAAGAAATGTGCCATGTTATGCCCTCTTAGCAGACGAGTCCACAGACGAGGGAAACAGAACCCAGTTTGCTGTAATCATCAAGGCCTGTAAAAATGCATCAGTCATTGATTATTTTCTGGGTTTGATAAATGTGAAAAGAACTGATGCAGCCTCTTTAATGTTAGCAATAGAACAATTGTTATTACAAAAACAGCTTGACATAAAGCGAGCCATTTTCGTAGGGTTTGATGGTTGTAATGTGATGAGTGGGGTGAATAACGGATTACAGAGGAGATTTCGCCATTTGTTACCCCACCAGCTCTATCTTAACTGTCGAAATCATAAATTAGCTTTATGTGTAAAACACCTCATCAAAGATTTTCCAGCTCTTGGTGATCTTGACAACATGCTTCTGCTGATTTGGAAAATGTTCCATTACTCCCCGGAAAAATCTGCAGTATTCATGGATATTCAACAGACCTATGGCCAGCAGAAATTGAAGTTCATTAAAGCTGCCAGTACCAGGTGGTTGTCACATGGTCGTGCTTGCCAGAGATTGATTGACAGGTACATCCAGATTCTTGATTCTGTTGATGAAATATATGACAGAAAGAGAGACCCGGAAATTTTGGGACTGACAAAAATGCTGACAGACAAGAAAGTAGTTGCTACAGCTGTTGTTTTGTGCGATATGCTGTCATCTGTCATCATATTCAGTGATTACCTTCAAGGAGACGTGAATTTCACCAGAGTAGCTCAGAAACTCAAGAATCTCACCGAAGAGCTTCACCATTTAACCAATAGGTTTACACAAGTAGCCCAAGGACAAATAGACCCTGAACTTTACTTATCCAGGATTGGGGTCATCTTTGCTGAAATTAATGACAGGGTAGCCTTGGCTAGGAGAATCAGGAACAGAGTAGATTTCACAGTTGAAGAATTCATAGAAACTGTAGCCAACCCTATGGTCTTCCAACTTATTAACGAACTGGAAGATGCTTTCCATTGCTCACCAGTACTAGGGGCATTTGATATTTTTGACATGAAAAACTTACCTGTCAATGTGACAGATTTATATGACTTTGGAGGCAATCATATCAAGACCCTTTCTGAGCATTATGGTCGGCCTAAAGAAGATATCTATGCTAATTCTAGGACAGTTGCTCAGCCTGTATACCCTGCTGATAACATAGAAAGGGAATATGGTGCTTTCAAACACCAAATGATGCTTTTAAAGCAGAGAAATCCTGATGCTGTTTCTGAACAGTACTTTCTCCTGAAGATTCTTGAAGAAGATGATGTTCTGAGTAATGCATATCCTTCCATGCACTATCTGGTAAAACTGGCCTGTTTGATACCAACTTCAACTGCTGTGGTGGAAAGATTTTTCAGCTTAATGAATGGAATATGTACACCTCTCAGAACATCACTTCTTCAGGAAACTTTAGAAGAATTGATGAGGGTCACCTTTCATGGAGAAATTTCACTTACGCAAACTCAGCTAGAGACAGCAATTACACATTTTTTTGAAATGAAAGACAGAAAAATGGAAATATAATGATTATATTTCCATTTTCTATCTTTCATTTCAAGGAAATGAACCCAATCAGAAGTGGAAATGTAAAAGAACCCATGCTAGGCACAAGTTTTTGACATAATATACCATGATTGTACTATAAATATGCACTCTGCAGTATATACTTAAAAAAACAGGATGTATAATTATACAGCATATTTAGACAATCATTGTATATTGTGTCAAATACCTGTGATGCTAGGTATATCAAAACAGAGTCTGTTTATGTTGATGACTTTAATAAATAATAAAGAAATGATGTGATTTATAAGCTTTTTTAATTTTTCCCAATTTTTGGTAAAACGCCGCTATTTTTCCCAATCTCACTGGCCCCAGGCCCCAGACGAAAATATGCAGCAAGACCCCTGTGTATCATGCAATAAACATAGAATTTACTGCTTATCCTTTCAGTCCTCAATAAAGATCTTATTCCTGTGAACAAATACTTTTGTATTTTTCTTTTTTTGGTTTTAGAATTCAAGAGTTTGATTCTGAATTTTTTTTTTTTTAATATTTCATAATAGATTCATACATGATAAAAAAAGTCAACTAATAAAAAAAATACATATAGTGTATAGGCAGTCTGAATTAAATGAGTAGTGTTTCTATTTGAAGCAGAAAATGAGAAAAGATTTTATTGTAACAACATGTATTTAATCAAACTATTACCAGAAGAAAAAATTCAGACTGGTACAAATTAAAAGAAGCTAAATAAGACATTTCACAGTGAGCTTAAATAAGAATGAAGGTGCCAAAGAGGGTAGAAACATGTGGGGAAAGGATAAATTGCTTGCTGCAAACATTTCCTCCTTTTACCACAGTTTCCCATAAAAACATTTTCAAGATGTCAAAATGGGGGATTGTGTGGTAATGAGTTAAAGTCTGCACTTTACCTGATAACATATAAATGGATAAAAATTGTCATTAATTGGTCAAAATAGGTCCTCTGTGATTAAGTCAGTTATAGTGTGTAAAGGGTAAGGGTTACTGCTCAGTACACAAAACCAGACTCTGTACATGCAGAGGTTTAAAGTTAACACAGGATAATTTGCTCCATTTTATAGGATTACATGTTATTTAAGGGAATTATTACCAACACAAGTAAGTGAAATTTAGTTTTTGGATAGAATGTATCATAACAAAAATCTCAGGAAAAGACCGTAGAAGCCTTTAAATTGTTTGCCATAATTTTCTTCACTTATTACAATTAAAGCAGATAACTCAAATTGAAGGATTCTAATGAAAAGTGAATTTACTCTACGTAGATTTTTGGCAGAATTATTTGTCATCAAGGTTTCAAATTTTTAAAAATATTTTGACTTCTGGTAAATGACACGGCGTCCGTAAATGTCGGCCATTTTTCTCATTATGTGAAAGTAAGCAACAAATCTCGTAGACTGATGATAACTTAATTTACAGAAATAATTAAAACTTAAGGAGGGAACGGATTTTAAATAAAGATTTCTAGTGCCGAGAGTATACAAATCATTGCCGAAATCAATCAGCGTAGGTGTGAATGAAACAAGCATTTGACTACATACCTCTATTTCTGTTAATCTACTGGCCTCGCGACTACAGTATCGATACACACTTGATTTACGATCAAAGGGCTTCCGACGGACAGTTGTATAATTGCAAACAGTCCCCTACTTTTATAGCCACTGGGCCAGATTTGGTTATCACCTATTGTATCCAGGCGACTTCCCGAAAATTCCAGGCGACTTCGACTTCGCTTTGATCGGCAAATCAGGCGAAGTTTTATGAAACCAGGCGACTTTTTCGCCTGAGTCGCCCACTCTGCAGAGCCCTGTATGGGGCCACTTTTCCAAAACATGGGGCCACTATACTATGAGGTCGGATATATGTGAACCCAATCAATGAGAAGAAATCTGGAGGGCTTTCTCCTCATTTCAAAATAAACAATATATTGAATTAAAGATACAGTTTTGAGCTGTTGGTGAATTATTTTCTTGTGCTTAATACAAAGAGAACTTTACTTGAATCATGAGATAGCCACGAAAAGTCCGAGAGCCATTAAATTCTGGAATTGTTTTTCGTAGCTCGATTTAGCTGTTTCGCGCCCGGATTCTGATTGAGATTCGGCTGATTTCGAAGTCCCGGGATCGTTTGGCCGATCATCGGCGCCAGTTCTTGCTCTCTTTGACTAAAGAAGCTTAAGATTGTTTTTGTTTTCTTTTTTCTGCAATTGCGGCGACACAAAACAGCGAGTTTATGATGCAGAAGGTATATTTCGTTACGTCAAACTTAAATTTGTTATTTTTATTATAACGCTATTGATTGGCTTATATGACCGAAAACAGAATTTACAGTGCACAGTTAACCAATCAGAGCGACCTTTTCAATCAATAATAACGCTCTGAATTACCAAGGGAAACGTCGGAAGTAAATAAAACCCCAAATATCCACTGATTCGTCCCAAGGTATCTTCGTACCTACGGTTCACGGTTCGTAATTTTAATGCGCCGGTCGGCCCGCCGGACATGTTTTTTAGGGGCCATCTGTAATTTTTCTGCACCGATCCCGCAATGGCGCGCCCTTGGCAGAACTCTGCAAGCTCACCCAAGATCTCAGACAGACAAATATCTTGACCAAATATCAAGATATTTGAGACAAAAACGTGACCTCTAAATTTCACATAAGGTTTTTCCAAGATTTTATCAATTTTTTACCCATTTTTAACCTTTTCTAACATTAAACAAAATATATTTGCTTTTTTTGGGGCGCCACAAACTTTCACTGAAACTTTCAATGAAAAAAACTTGTGCCAAAATTAAATATTTATAAAATTTTGCGACAATTGTGACTGACAGCACAATCCCTGGTTAAGATACTGCTTGTTACAAGCAATTTCTTAAATGTCCAAATGTATCCTACCCTGAAGGGAAAAATTGGCTAATTTACAGCAGTTATAAATATGGACAACAAATTTGTCCAGGAACAGTTTTGCAATACTAACCTGTGAACACATAAATTTGCATATTTCAAATACCTTGAACTAGGTATTGTACCTAAATCAAGATTCTAGCTTTTCCCTTACCTAAAAAAAATCAGTGCTTTTCAAGTCAAAACCCGGTTCAATGGTGACCGGTCAACTCTGCCCATTTTCAACTCTGCCCATCGGCTACTTGGCCTAACTTAAAAATCCGCCCTAATTTTATTTAATGTCAAATCAATATCAATATTGATTATTAATGAAGTATAATCATTACAAATACAAAAGTATTTAACCCATTCCAACACAGCAAAATTTTAGACTGGTCCAAATTGAAAGAAGCTGCAGACAACAATTTCAAGTTGATGGAATTTTGATTTTTTTTTTGTCTTTTTGGATAGAAAACATTGTGGATAATGAAGAAATTGCTTGATACAAGCAATTTCTTCATTATCCACAATGTTTTCCAAAGCTTTTTTCTCGAGGGGCGTAAAAAGGAGGGATCGAGTTGGAATGGGTTAATCATCATCTAGTTGTAAGGAAATTTTCATCAGCTGGCTGCACATTAAAAAGTGAATTGAAATGTAACAGCCGTTCAAATTGCACATATTCAAGCAATGATTCGATACAATAATATAAAAAAAAGGACAAAATAATGTAATCTGAAAATGTTAAAGATTCACAAAGTAAGGTATTACTTCTTCATTTGTACAAACTTTTTCTGATATATTTTTCTACAGATTATATATTGGGGCTGATCGGGCAGTTATTCGATGGGCCGAGATGACTGGTAACAAGTTCATTTGCAAATCTTCACTCTTATATATGTTTGATATTTTGTCACAATCATTGGGTTAATTTTGGCTAAGGGCTTAAAGAAACACGCTTTCTCACAGAACTGTCAAAGTATTTACAAGCGTCTAGATTTCAACAATCTTGATCTCAAAAACGCCTGCAACTGGGTATTAACTTTGTGAGCTCGAATTTTGTCAGTGTCAGTTTGCATATCAAAATGAAATCGATTTACCTTGAAATCTTTGTATTCCATTGTTAAGCTAAAAGATATATTTAAACGCACTTTGTCACTTATTACGGAGTCATCCCATGTTAAATCGGTCGAAAAGTTGGATCAACAAGTTTAAAGATGGCGGTGCAGTCGGCCTATGACGTAATCTAATTGATCCGGAAGTTGATCGAGATTGCTTTTCCCGCCATATGTCAGCCTTCTCGTTTCCTTCGGCGAAATATTTTATGATTCCCCCCCCCCCCTCTTTTTTAATTGGAACGTAAAGTGAAACATTTGTCTAAATTGATTTGAAAATGTCCAAGTATAAAACGGGGAATTGTTCATCTACGAGTCTCCAAGTTAGGACCATCGTCAATCTTTACAGTTCCACAGTAAATCTTGAAATGCTTTAAGACTTTTAGCTAGCAAAGCGTCAGATATCTTAAGTTAACAGACAAAATTTTGAGGTCTTCCCAGAGTTCAACGAGTGTAAACCGCCACTGGAGGCTTAGCCACTAAATTCATTGAATGTCTACTCCAAAAAAGTAATTATTATTACAGGAATATTGCAAACTCTGCATGCAAGTTCATTTTAAGCTAGGAAGATCTAGTTTAGCCCACTAGAGCATATTGTGTTCAAAAGTGACAGGTCACATGAATAAGCTTTATTCAAATTGTTGAGAACGCCTTCAAAAGAGTGCTATGTTAATATTGCCACTCATTTCCGCTTTTCAAAGAATCCGAAGAAAAGACTTTGGGAAACATTGTGGACAATGAATAAATTGCTTGTAACAAGCAATTTCTTCAGTGTCAAAGATGTTTTGTACCATACAAAAGACAAAGAACATTACTTAACAAAATCATGCTTTGCTAGCTTAAAGTTATTTCAATACTTTGATTTTTTTTAAATTCTATGCCAGAAAATGTTTCTGACAAAATATGTAAGAAATCTTTGTTATAGATTTAGTCGAACAGTTTTTTCGACTGAAATCTAGCGCCGCAGCCACCTCGAAATCATACAGTTTTCGCCATAAATACACACATTTTCTCAAGTTGAAGAAGGGTTCAAGCCTTTCAGAAAAGATTGTTGGGTTGGGGATGATAGATTGTTGAGTACAGATCCGGAGTAGACTATTCCATAGTCGAAATGATCTCGAGGCAGATTGATTGATAGAATTGGGTTTAACGCCGCTTTAAACAGCATTTCAGTCATATCGCGGAGGCTGGAGTACCTAACAATGGATTCCTGGTATTTCTCACACCAGTACTACCATTACATCCTTTCCTATCCTCCAGCTGCTATCCCACTTAGGTTTACGATTATCCATCCATTGGTGAGAGACAACTGTCGAAAAGAATATGTGCTGCCGCCGGGGATCAAACCCATGACATCCCATGACTGAAGATCAGGAGTCTGACGCTCTACCGTCTGCGCTATGACGGCGGCGGTCTCGGGGAAGAAGGAGTGTGCATGTTGTTGCGTTTTCGAGTTGGTTAAGACATTTTGAATTCCTTATATGGGTAATATGGTGATATACATACACTAGATTTGTTTTTATTTTGTGGAAGAGTGTTACTGCTGTCACGTTACGTCTCTGCTCCAGAGTCTGTCATTGTAGTTCTTGCAATATTGTACTAACACGGCTGTGAAAATCATGATCGTTCATAACATAGCGGACAGCAGTTCTTTGAACTTGTTCGATTTTATTGATTAGAAAATTTGCCACGAATGCCAAAACAGTTGACGTATATTCTAACGCAGGACGAACAGAAGTCTTGTTGACTGTTTCTTTTTATTCTTGTTGTTATTAACTTTTTCTTTATGAAACGGAGCGAGTTATTTGCCTTGTTATACTTTCAGTATCTTTCTTCCAAGACCTATCTTTGTAGATTGTGATTCCAAGATACTTTGAGGTTTCAGTTGATTTCAATTATTTATCATGTAGGATGCATTGAAAATTCTGAAGTTTCTTTTTGCGTGATATTCTAAGCATCTAACATTATTCAGGGTTAAACTCCTTGGCCCAACTCCTTTTGGAGGTTTCGAGAGTTCTAAAGTCATTCTAAATAATAAGTGAACTATTTTTAGCGTTTTTTTTTTTTTTTTTTTAGGAAAAACCGGTATTTCATATCGATTTACCGGAAACAAGTTCTCACACATTCCCGCTCATTTCCACGCATGCTCATAAACGTGAAGTGAAAATCTATGTGATCGCCTCCATCTTGTTTCATCGCTGATGGAGAAAATAACTTACTTGTTGAATGCCAACAGCCTCCTTTTAGTCGTGAATATCCAGGAAAATTGTTTAAAACTTAATATATCCTTGGTAAATGTCTAATGAATTGTCAAAATGAGAGAAATAATTTCCTCGCGTTTCAGGATAGAATCTAGGTCAGTGGTTGGTGGAGTAGGCGAATACATGTAAACTGTCTGTTAGTGATTCGACCTGGCAGGGCTGGGCAAATTTACACCCCGTATACACAATATATGTAACACGTTACAACCCTGTTTCGGTAAACAGTAATGGGTCATGATTGAATAGGCTTTAACGCAACTTTTGATAGTATTTCAGTTATATCGGGGCGGCTGGAGCTCTTAGGTAGTTCACACACCAAAACTACCACTACATCCTTATCGAGACTCTAGCTGCTCCTCCTACTTAGGTGTACGATTTACTCACTCATATTGATGAAATGTGCTCGTATTATTGAGCACGGTTACTGATAAACCAGCAAAACCGCTCTCAGGACTTTCAGTCCTTTGATTATATATATAAACGAGTGAATCGTCGGCGAATAAACAGATGTTATACTTAATTGAGTTAGGAACGTCGTTGATTTATGAAGAAAACAGGATAAGACAGGCCTGATTAGCTCAGTTGGTAGAGCACTTGACTTCAAACCTCAAGATCACGGGTTCGAGCCCTGGGCTGACCATATCAACTAACAAACTAATTGTCTTTTGGATGAGACGTTAAACCGAGGCCCCGTGTGACGGTGATTTCCACCGAGCACGTAAAAGAACCAGGCGGAGCTCTAAGCAGTTTCGTCCTGTATCCTTGCACTATCCCCCGTTACAACTAACCGTCTTCTGGGGCGTCGCCCTTTTATTGTTTTATATGGTATATAAGAGGAAGTAATCTGGTGCAATTTTCTTTCCAAGCTTTAGTCTTTTTTTCGGTTAAATAGGATTCTGAACAATAAAAGAGGTCCAGTTTCGTTTGGAGCCAATTTGCATTTATATTACAAGGGATATCTCTTTTAGGTTGGGAGGGTCTACCTCGCTCAATTTTGATCTCATGAACAACTATATCATGATCTGGTGAACTCAGAGAGGGTAGCGTTTTGGTATTGTTGACCAGAACCGGCATTTTTGTTTAAAAGATGTCAAGTATATTTTCTCCTATGATAAACATGTTATCCATATTTTTATTGTTACAGTTTTAATACGGTGGCCCATTTTTCAAGTCCATGACTGGCATATTAGAGTATCAAAGAACCCATATAATGCTATTTTGCAGGGGGGGGGGAGGGGTGTCAACAAAAATCCACGGTGATTATCATTTTCATGAGACTTGTAAAATAGGCTTGTAAAAGTCGTAGATGTATGTATGACTGGTACATTTCAAAGAGATTTTTACCCAAGAAGTATTACACTTCGTCTAAATCTCTGATTGTTCTTGGTATGGTTGAGCTTTTGATATTGTAACTAGAATTCAAGTCTTTTATCTCTTTAAATATTATTTCCAAAGATGATTGGAATGACCTTGGAGGAATGGATTTCTGGCTTTATCCAGGTTTCTGTTAGACAGAAAATATTTGTTTTAATGCGAGAAATAACTTGATTTAAAAACACCGAATACTGTAGAATATGCCACAGGTTGAGCCCTTGTGAAACTGACATTGATATTTCTAGGTAATTAAGAGTTCTGGACTGAATTTAAAGTCAAGGTTGAAAACTATTATGTTTCACTTAGAGAATTCTGCGAATCCATGAAAGATGTTGTATAATCTATTCCGTTACATATGGTGCAATTCTATTCCGTTACATATGGTGCAATGCTAATTAAACCTTGATTGTGATAGACAGTCATGATTAGAATAGCCTATGATTTGGCAATCGGCATAAAAACATGCATCACATGCATCTCACATAACACTTCCGTTATTCCAGGTTACTTCTTGTCAACATGATCCACATGGTACATGGTAGCATTTCGACAAGAATTGGTTTATATGTCTTGAGATTGGGTCATTAACCCTTTCCTATCAAGTTTTCAAAAAAATCGCCTGTTGACTCTGGTACACGTTTGAATGCGTGTTTATTTAGAGGATTTCTTTCTGCCCTTTTTTATCCACATCTTGTAGTAGTTTATATCGGGTAGCGTGCGTCAGAAAATTAATACACTGTACTTTGTTCTGTCCACACTATTATTAAGATACACAGAATACTCAACAAGCAGCTGCGATAATAGTTTGTTAAACTCTATCATATCACTTGAAAAGGTTTTTGTAGTACACTGTATATTTTCTTGATTTCAATCAACTTATCAGTTCTCGCACAATATAGAGAGCGACATTGCAATAATAGGAAGTGTTCTTTAGTCTCATGTCCGGACTCGAACAGAAGGCGTGTTGCACTGCTTGTTTCTGATAAAAGGTTTTACGCTTGGTTGTAACACATATGCCCCTGTAGATAGCACTAGCCCAGTTCGCAACCTTGAAATGTCTCAGAAAAGCTTTTGAAGTAGGCTGTTATGGTTGACTACGTCAAACGCAGATTTTGCATCAAGATCGTTTGTCGTCCTTTGCTTCTCTAATGATCTCTTCTAATTTTGTAGCAGCCTTAAGAGGGGAAGCATTCTGAGCAAAGCCTCTTTGTAACGGGTTTCGGATTGTTGTAAATAGAGACAATATCCTCGTCAGCAGCAATGAGTCAAGTAATTTTGAAAGTATTGATGTAAGAGTAATTCCGCAGTATTTTTTTGCATTAAATTTACTATTTTTGTTTTTAAATATCGGATTGACAATCCCTTCCTTCAGTAAAGATGGAATGGCAGCATTTCCCATAATTGAATTTAATTCTGTTGTGATCTCTCCGGTTATAGGTTGACCGGTATAGAACAGGTGTTCTGTGGATTCTGCTCTGTTCCTTTTCCGGTTTTGATAGCTATTTTTACTTCTCCCGATGTGAGTTTTTACCTGGCAGAAAATAGATATGTTGTCTACATCATCGCGCACACCAATCGAATAAGCTTTATCAAAAGAGCTATAATACTAAGGGCGGCTAATGATTCATTTTCCCAACCTGTTTCTTCAACGGGTAGTTACAGGTAGCTAAGATATGAAGTTGTCCATTGAGCCTTGGTACCTCTGTATAAGTTTGCAGAGCACGCTATTTCAATATCGTATGGGCGTTGTCATTTCTTATTTGAAGTCATTCCTCGTGATTGATGGCTGTGGCAATTAGAGGACCACTCAGTTATTCATCTATTTTCCTATAATAAATGACACTTTCGGGATATTTCGGGATATGCCACCATTACAGACCTTAAACTTGTTGATTTTGTTTTAAGGCTTTGTAAGGGTCGCTGAACAGGAGTCAGGTGCTGTTCTGTGGATGCTATTGATATCTTAAACAATGTTATTAAAAGAGTTAATATTGTTATTCCGGTTACTCTGAAGTTGAATGTCTACTTTGTACCACTGAATCATTCGTTTCGTGTGACTATCAGCAACATCTTTGCTCTCTAACAGATTAGCTTTAATTTCGATTGTAGTAGGGTGATAGTCTGATACATTACTTGACAGATCATCCAAGACATAATTTCCTTGTGTTGTAACTATCCCTCAACAGGAAGCAGTCGATAGTACTACAGTCCCTACCATTTGTGTTGATAAACGTTTTCCCTTTATATTCTGTGCTGTGGTTGTTTTCCCTTGTGAATTTTGCAATGACAGCAACTTTGGGAACGATTAGACAGATGCAGTATCCTCATTGAGATAACGGTAGAATGGGAACAGTTATATGTCTGGACTATTTGGTGCAAATGTTCAATGTTTTCTCGGGATTCGCTGGTACCGGTTCTGTTTCCATTTGTCGGCAAATATACTGATTTGACATAAAAATTGTTATTCTCTTAAGAGATCTCTATAAATACATTGACTTTTATTGCTACCATCTCCTTGTCGTCGGATTTATGATCAATGTGTTTGCCCCATAATCCCGCAATACCTCCCTAGCCTCTAGGCAACGGAATAGGCAACATTGAGTTGTCGCTGGCTACTGCCTTTTCTGTCGGAAATGTTCCCCCATGATATAGATTTAGTGTGGGGAGATTTACACCAAAATCCATGTGCACTGTTCTTGTAACGATAATATGTGAGTTTTTATGCCCCCCAAAGGGAGGCATATAGTAATCGAACTGTCCGTCCGTCTGTCCGTCCGTCCGTCCGTCAGTCAGTCAGTCCATCCGTCCGTCCCGCTTTCGTGTCCGCTCTGTAACTTCTACATTCAATAGTGGATTTCAATATAATTTTTCACATATGTTCACAGCTATAAGACGACGTGTCGCGAAAAACACCCAGGTTCCTATCTAAAAGATAAAGGTCACAATCTGGGGTCAAAGGTAAAAAATCGGCACTTTTTGCCGTGTCCGCTCTGTAACCTCTATACTCATGCACGCAGGTACAAATTTCTTTCATACAAATGTTCACCACCTTCAGACGACGTGTCGCGAAAAACACCCAGGTTCCTATCTCAAAGGTCAAGGTCACAATCTGGGGTCAAAGGTAAAAAATCGGCACTTTTTGCCGTGTCCGCTCTGTAACTTCTATAATCATGCACGTAGGTACAAATTTCATTCATACAAATGTTCACCGCTATAAGATGACGTGTCGCGAAAAAGACCCAGGTTCCTATCTCAAAGGTCAGGGTCACAATCTGGGGTCAAAGGTAGAAAATCGGCACTTTTTGCCGTGTCCACTCTGTAACTGTTATAATCATGCACAGAGGTACAAATTTCTTTCATACAAATGTTAATCACCTTCAGACGACGTGTCGCTAAAAAGACCCATGTTCCTATCTCAAAGGTCAAGGTCACAATCTGGTGTCAAAGGGGCGTCCAGAATTGTTAAATTGCGTCCGGAATGGTTAAATTGTATTTACTCTCTTATTCTTCAATGGGTTGCTTCCATATTTGGACAGATGCTTAATTGGGTGGACCACTTTACATGACCTTGATCTTGACCCAGTGACCTTGACCTTTGACCTACTTTTGACCTCAGAAAAATACGTCCATAATGCATTTCTCTATTCCATTCTGTATTTATAGAAATTATAATATGTATTAAAATTTCATTTATTAAAAACCTAGACGTACAGATCACAAATGCATGTGGTTGTGTTTACAAAACATATCAAAGTGCCACATGCTTGACCCTGTCCTTTGGGGGCATTTGTGACCAGCTCTTGTTTCTCTCGTCATCGGGTCAGTCAAGGCTATTGACGCTGTTTTCTTACAGTTATATGATATTATTTTGATTGGGCCCTCACAGGCTACATTGTCATCAATATTCTTTGATGGTGGTAAAACTTGCACGGTTCCGTAAAAAGTGCTTCCAGAGATTTGATCGCACGATGGCTCCTAGTGAAGTTTGAAGTCAGCAAACCTTTGATAAATATCATCATAAAATAAATTGACTAAGCTAAAGACTTTGTTTATGATTCTTTGGCATGTTGCTTGTGATTTGATAGATATCCCGGAGAAAATCTATCCTTCGGAATTTGATTTTTCCTACGATTTCTGGTTCAAGAAAAGAAATGCATAATTTCAGTTTTGCATTCTCTCTTTCTAGATAAGTAGTCATAGAAATATTATTGACCAACCGAGTTGTTGATATTTGGAACGCTTTGACAAGACTTGAATAATATTGTAAACTATCCCCATTGCTGCCTATACATGTACTTGAAGAGCAAAATAAGCAAAGATTGGCGCCACTGATTATTCAAAAGGGCACCGAGCTGAGTGCTGTATTGAAGAAAAGAACACAGTCATACAGCTTGGATTAAATCCTTGTGCAACTCGCAGAACTTACAGACAAAGCTTACTCATTCAAAGAAAAGGAACCTCCATCCTCAATGGGTGTGTATTTGTGTTTGTAGTTCGACCTTAATTACAATATAACTTCAATTAGCCTCCCCTGAAACCGTTACACTTGGACTTGAGGCGTTTCGTTTTTTGTCGTTAGAAAAATCAAGCTACGGCGACAAAACTCCTGTTTATTTAATCATATTAGCTATGTTGATGTTTTCATAAAAAATAATGTTATATCCCCCCTTACTTTTGCATTAATTCATTTCGTACTCGGAATCGGTGCCACCACAGTTAATAGCCAATTACCACCTGTTGCAGAATTCGGTAAAGGGGTTCAAACTTACCAATGAGGGTTCGTTTACAATTATTTCCAAATGTTTATTGACAAATAATAAGGCTACAGAAGGGATTCGATCGACCCCCCCCCCCCCAACCCATCTAAATCCGCCGTTCCGGGAACGATCCTTCGTGTCTCTTAAAGACCTAGTTTAAGGAATGTTGTGTATGTTGGACCCCTACTGATAAGCTTATTGCCTAATCTGTAAATCAAATCAGGGGATTAATCATCCTGTATATTCCATTGATGACCATGGTCAAAATTTGTCAATATTATAAAATAGCTGCACATTAGCTTTATGCTGATGAGAATTTTATAGAATACAAAGTACAGTTAGTTTATTAAATTTTATCTTATCAATTTTATGCCTTTAAAATTTCAAATCAATGTCAAATTACCAAATGAAAACTGATTAAGTTGCAGATTGCTGGATTAAATGTAATTGAAAGAAATTTACATGCATTACTTTTTTGTAATTTAGGCGGATAAACAGTTGCTTCATACATTGTGGTAAAGTAAGAATTCTGGTAAGTACATTTTTCCCTTTTGATTACCCCCAGGTCTAAAATATTGAAATGTTACCTGCATATTAGATATTAGTTTTACAAACTAAAAAATTTGATTTGATAAAAGATAAAAAAAATGTTGAAATATTGAGACGAAAGGGGAAATCAGAAAATCAATGATTTCTCCTCTTTTCTCAATGTTGTCTATCCAAGTTATTCCTGTTGCTATTCGTGATCTGTTATGATTTTAATTGCTTAATAGTTTGTATTTTTACGTCTCATGCACTTTAAAAAACTCTCACAACTTGACGAGGACTCATTATTCATTAACAATTATAACCAAATAAAAATCGAAATTAATTTCAGGAGACAAATTAGCTACAAAGAAAGTGCAAATATATGCCAAACTTATATCCATGGTTATACAGCAGATTTAATCCCATGTATACTGTACATAGCTTCCTTACCAGATAAGATCGTTAAATTCTCAGCGGGTGGTTAATATATTGTATATCTCATTTGGAGGGGTCAAATAAAGAAGGATTAAACAAGGCCTTTAACAAAAAAATCTTGGGAACTATTGAGGAAAGTGGTCAAATTGATTTCCGCTGTATGTTCTGTATGAAAGACAACAATTTTGAAAATTTCATCAACTGTAAAATGTCGCTTAAGACTTTTAGACTCGAACGCAGAAACTTTTCACTACCCCCATGACCACATGCAAATCACGTGACCCTAACCGCGGGAAAAGCTGTCTTTGTTGACAAAATGGATGTTGCGGAACAAGTCGCTAGAACAAACCAAGTGAAAGATCAAGTGGGCGAGAGATGTCAGAAACTGTTCCAAGACTTTCTTGAAGAGTGAGTAGGATAAGTACACATTGAACTTGTATCTGCCATGATATGTTCGTATATTTCTACTTGTTCCGGTTCGGTGTTCATTGAAGGGACCCTCCATTGGACATTCTCAAATTCCTGGGCCATTTCTCCAATTCTGATGAAACGTCCCCATAATCAGATAATCTATTGTGTATTTATGAAATAATTGGGCCGTAATAATTAAAACATGGATAGTACGCTTCTATAGCGGATTGTGTTTGGAATATTCTATGGTCTATATTTATGTGAAGAATGGGTTGGAGGATATGCCAGTAGAAAATCGTTTTGCTGTTTCCATTTCTATGTCATAAAAAATCTTGCTGATCTAGAGGAGTTCAGATGGTTCAAAGTAATCTCATTAAGTACCCAGATTATTTCAATTTGATTGGGAAATTCAATAAAAATTAAACCCCATACAATTTTGACCCCCATAAAAGAAGTTATGAATTCGCCATTTCTTCAATTGTAAAGGGATTTTTATGTCACTATTTGTCAGGGAATCCCTTACTGTGATCACCTTTTGTCTGGCCTCAGCCTGGCGTCTGGCGACACTCTTTAAACGACATGTGCTCCCAAACCAATGGGCGATTTTGAACCAAATTTGGCAGAAATGTTGCTTAGGTAAGCCCCTTTTGAAAAAGTTAATAGAATTGGAATCCATTATAAGACATTTGTCTCTCATCAATGGGTGGATAATCGTAAACTTAAATGGGATAGCAGCTGGAGGCTAGGAAAGGATGTAGTGGTAGTACTGGTGTGAGAAATACAAGGAATCCATTGTTAGGTGCTCCAGCTGCGATATAACTGAAACACTGTTAAAAGTGGCGTTAACAGGCTTCTGAAGAGTGGGCGACTCGGGCGAAAAAGTTGCCTGGTTTCGGAAAACTTTGCCTGATTTGCTGATCGAAGCGAGGTCGAAGTCGCCTGGAATTTTCGGAAGTCGCCTGGATACAATAGGTGATAACCAAATCTGGCCCAGTTGCTATAAAAGTAGGGGACAGTGTGCAATTACACAACTGCTGGTCGGAAGCCCTTTGATTGTAATTCAAGCGTGTATCGATAGTCACGACTCACGAGGCCAGGAGATTATCAGAAAGAGGGGTATGTTCTTTAAGCTAATAGTCAACATGCTTGCTTTGTTCACACCTTCGCTGATTGGTTTCGGCAATGTTTTGTATACTATCGGCACCAGAAATCTTTATTTAAAATCCTTTCCCTTCTTAAGTTTTAATTATTTCTGTAAATTAAGTTATCATCAGTCTACGAGATCACATAATGAGAATAATGGCCGACATTTACAGATGCTGTGTCATTTACCAGAAGTCAAAATTTTGTTAAAAATTTGAAATCTTGATGAAAAATAATTCTGCCAAAAACCTACGTAGAGTAAATTCATTTTTCATCAGATTCCTTCAATTTGAATTATCAGCTTTAAGTAACAAGTGACGAAAATGATGGCAAACAATTTAAAGGCTGCTACGATCTTTTCCTGAGTTTCTTGTTATGATACATTCTTTCCAAAAACTAAATTTCACTTACTTGTGTTGGTAATAATTCCTTTAAATAACATGTAATCCTATAAAATGGAGCAAATTATCCTGTGTTAACTTTAAACCTCTGCATGTACACAGTCTGGTTATGTGTACTCAGCAGTAACCCTTACCCTTTACACACTATCATTGACTTAATCACAGAGGACCTATTTTGACCAATTAATGACATTTTTTATCCATTTATATGTTATCAGGTAAAGTGGACAGACTTTAACTCATTACCACACAATCCCCCATTTTGACATCTTGAAATGTATTTATGAGAAACTGTGGAAAAAGGAGGAAATGATTGCAGCAAGCAATTTATCCTTTCCCCACATGTTTCTACCCTCTTTGGCACCTTCTTTCTTATTTAAGCTCACTTTGAAATGTCTTATTTAGCTTCTTTCAATTTGTACCAGTCTGATTTTTTTCTTCTGGTAATGGTTTGATTAAATACATATTGTTACAATAAAATCTTTTCTCATTTTCTGCTTCAAATAGGAACACTACTCATTTCATTCAGACTGCCTATACACTATTTGCATTTTTTCATTAGTTGACTTTTTTATCATATATGAATCTATTATGAAATATTAAAAGAAACAGAAATTCAGAATCAAACTCTTGAATTCTCAAACCTAAAAAAAGAAAAATACAAAAGTATTTGTTCACAGGAATAAGATCTTTATTGAGGACTGAAAGGATAAGCAGTATTTTCTATGTTTATTGCATAATGAATAATATAAAATGCAACTACTTGGTTGTAAAGCTATTTTATATTCTGATTAAAATGAGGAATATGCGCAAAAACTTAATTTTTAACACGATCCACTTCTCCTAAAAGTCTCACCACTTCTACCATTTTGAAAAACTTCTCCCAATTCTCAGACTAGTGAGAAGTGACTTCTCCTCAAATTATGGGAGTCAGCAGAGCCCTGGTTAAACCCCAATCAATCAATCACAAAAGAGAATAAGTAGAGAATCAGAACCATATTTCAGTCAAATTTGTATTATCATTTACAGAATCAGGGTCCTCCCCAGGCCCTTATGGCGTATCAAGGCCCTTGTGGCGTATTAGCCCCAGCCTTCCCGATATGACTGAAATACTCTTAAAAGTGGCGTTAAACCCTATTCAATCAATCGATCAACTTTTCAAACTAGACCAGTCTTAAATTTTGCCATCTGGTAATGAGTTAAAAAAAAAACATGTATTTTTTCAATTTCAGGTATAGTGTGGATGGTGAGCAAAAGTATTTGTCAGAGGTGCAAGAGTTGATTAGACCAGAGCGTAATACGCTGAGTGTCAGTTTCGAAGACGTTGAGAAATATAACCAACAGTTGGCGACCACTATTCTGGAAGAATATTATAGGTACACTAGTCTTACCTTGGTTAAA
This sequence comes from Fragum fragum, assembly GCA_946902895.1. Taxonomy (NCBI): domain Eukaryota; kingdom Metazoa; phylum Mollusca; class Bivalvia; order Cardiida; family Cardiidae; genus Fragum; species Fragum fragum. The sequence continues at coordinate 36,903,533 of OX336372.1, forward strand.
GTAATAACTTAAAATTGTCATGAGAAAAGGAACAATTTGGGAATTCAGAAAATTGCATACTTGAATTATAAGGCACAAGATACAACTATGGCACATCAAGTCTGTTTTTATACCCCTGCATTGAAAGGTTTGGGCATATTGTTTTACCATTGTCTGTCTGTCTGTCTGTCATTCAGTATTTCTGTCTGTTGATCTGTCTGCAAAACTTAACCAAAAACTTAACATCAATTACTACCAGCCTTTTCAAGATGCAATGCTCATATTTGGCATGATGATACATCTCCATCAAGTCAACAACACTTTTCATAGTTAAATCCTGTTGGGGGGGCATTGTGTTTCACAAACACATCTTGTTTGTTTTTTAAATCAATTCAATTGTTGGATAGAATTACTGTTATATATCTGGAAATATGCCATAAAAAAGAAGGAAAAGTGTAAAATCTTTTTTGAAACCAGAAACCCTGGAGCAATGATATTTGGTATTTGTTTTCTTTGGCAGAAATTGTGGAAAATGAAGAAATTGCTTGTAACAAGCAATTTCTTCAATTTCCACTATGAATTCTAAAGTACTTTTCTGGAGGGGAGTAAAAAAGCGGGATCGTGTTGGAATGGGTTAAACATTGAACTCGGAAGTGCTTTTCATTGGTTCATGTCTGCTAGGGTGAAAATCATATTATTGAATTAAGGTTGTCTGTCAAACGATTTGAAACTCTATCTTTTTAAGTTTTCATACCTAATGACTATTTTGACAGAGTTTATCCCTTCCTGTGCCGAGCTGTCCGAAATTATGCTAAAGACTGGGGACAAATTCCTCCCAACAAGGAGTTTTATGTTAGTTTCACAGAGGTTTCCTCAAGATTGAAGTAAGTATATTGATAAAAAGGTTATTGGTTTGATCTGTAACGACACTGATCCCTATATATCAGGGGTGTAGAATTCTCATGCCCGACTTGTCCGACCTGGGCTTTTCTTCCTAAGTAAATTCTTTTAGGCTACTTGTCCATGGACAAGAAATTATCAGGGCAAACTTGGAATAGTACCTAATAGTCCTAATAGATATTAGAGATTGATTAGCATAATATTTGTATCTAAAGGTATTAAACATTGTTTTTACAGAAGAAAATGCTGAGTTCAGCATTTTCTTCTGTAAAAACAATGTTTGTTCCAAAATTTATCTATTCTCATATTTTTGGACAAGTCCATTCTGACCCCGGACAAGTAGAAAATCGCATTTTACTTGTCCAGGGACAAGTGGACAAAACCCGTATTTCCACACCCCTGCCTATCAATTGACAGATTGCTGCTGATAAACCATTACAACACAACAAAATTTAAAACTGGTCAAATTCAAAGATTTTTCTGATGGCAACTTTTAGTTGCAACTTCTTTCATTTTCAACTAGTTTAAGATTTTGTCATGTTGTGATTAGTTAACATCTGGGTTACTTTTATCATGATAACCTTTGACATAAAGATAACTTGACAAAATCATGCTTTGCTAGCTTAAGTGCTTTCAGTACTTTGATTTTTGTCTTTTGACCTAGAAAGTATTGTGGATAATGTAACAAGCAATTCCTGCATTTTCCACAATGTTTTCTAAATATTTTTTACCTTGGGGAGTCAAAATGCGCTTTTGTGTTGGAATTTGTTGAAAAATATCATTTGACTAATCAATTGATTCATTCAGGCCTGAAGTGAGTAGGTACCTTTTTACCTTTGACATTTAATGTCAAGAATTTGTGTTGAGTTAACAACAAGCAATTTCCTCTTTCCCTACAATGTTTTCTAACCAATATTTTGCTTCCATTCATATGTAATACACACTGTTTTCTCTATTTAATATCGGTGTTTGATGTAAACCAGTGATTGACTTGGGAATGGCATACAGGGGAGAGTCATATGTTTGTATAAATCCTTCTTGTGTCTCCCTCCAAAATGATTTGTTTGCTGTACTAGTAAATCCAGATATATTTTCAAACTACTTCATCAGTGTCTAATTGACTAGTTTTTAAAGCTATTGAACACATCTTTATATATGTATGCAGTAGTTTGGCTCTAACACCCCTTCCCCTCCAAAAAAATGGAGTGGAGAAGTAAAAATTCTTACTGATAACCTTTTTAAAAAGCTACGGTAAATCATTAACACATTATAAGACAACAAATTTTAGACAGGCCCAAATTGAAATAAAGTGATTGATGACATTTACAACATTTCATGTTTGGCAAATATCAAAAATAAGTTTTGTATAGGTTAGTAAACATTACGAGAAAGAAGACATTGTTTGTCAGTTACTCTTTTTCCTTTTCTCCCAAAATTTACCTAGGCATCATTCTTCAAAGTTGGTAAAGTGTGTGATTGTGTGATAATGGATTAACTGTTATTATGTAAATGATTACTATTTATCAGGGTTCGAGAGCTGACCACAGCTAAGATTGGTACCCTGTTGCGGATCACTGGTCAAGTTGTACGAACTCATCCTGTCCACCCAGAGTTGGTCAGTGGAACATTCATGTGTCTAGAGTGCAGGACAGTTATTAAAGATGTGGAGCAACAGTTTAAATATACACAGGTACTTTAATCCATTACCAGACAATAAAGCTTTAGACTTGTCCAAACTCAAAGAAGTTGTTGAAATTTAAAAATCTTAGTCTAATGGGTTAGAAAACATTGTTGATAACGAAGAAATTTCTTTTTACAATCAATTTCTTTATTTTCCACAATATATTCTAAATCCTTTTTACTTAGGGTGTGTCAAAATGCTTCATTGTGAGGGAATGAGTTGACAGTGTCAAAAAAAACTTACAGATGTTGCAAATGACAGTTTAAAGTCTAAGGTTATTGAAAAAGACATTTGGCCCAATTATGTGAGTTCCCAAAATGTACATAGAGAAGGGACTCTTATAAAATAATAATAAGATTTGAAAAATTAGGGGGGGTGGAATTTCCATATATGAATATACTAAAAACTTTGAAAATCTCCTCAGAAACCAGTCGATGGATTTTAACCAAAAAGGAATGATCCTCATGTGATACCTGGTCAGATTCTTTCATATAATTTTGATCAGTTGGAAAAAAAATAAAGTTTTCAAAATTTGAAATTGAATCTTTCAGCCCAGTATCTGCAGGAACCCAGTGTGTAATAACAGAGGGAAGTTTATGCTGGATGTCAACAAATCCAGATTTGTGGACTTTCAAAAAGTTCGTATACAAGAGACACAGGCTGAGCTTCCAAGAGGGAGCATTCCTAGAAGGTATGAACCCAATTGGAATGAAACTTTACAACACCAGCTTAGAGCTAAAAGAGAGGACTAACCTATTTATTTTAAGTATACAAATTTTTAGACTACCTCCAATTGAAAGATATAGGCAGTTATTGGAAGAGTAATTGGAAGAGTTGAAGTCTGTTTGTCTTTTTTGGTTGTGAAAAGATTTTACATTTCGTTTATCTGTGGTATTCATTGAATATATGTTAACTATCAAAAGTTCGACCAACACTATCAAGGGAGATAACTAAATGAGTTTTGTAAGAATGAATTACCCCTTTTCTACAGATTTCTTTTTTGAGTACCAAACAGCTGACCATATAGCACCCATATTCTTCTAATGCCTTGCCTTTGGTCTAAGGTACCTTTGTACTCATATAAGATGCCAGGGGTCCCTGGTTTTACCCCCCTTCCCTAGTCATTTGGACAAGACTTTAAGCCGAGTTCCTTTCTAAACATGAATTTAATTACTGATTGAGATGTAAAACCCCATACAATAAACTAACATTGGATTATTTCAGACTTTTACAATCCTTTTAAAAGATTATTTTGTACTTGATTTACCTTCAATTTGCTGACTTAAACATATAAGTTAGCTCACCTGAGCACAATATGCTCATGGTGAGTTTTTGTGATAGTTGAATGTTTGTTGTGCTTTGTCCAAAGTGTGGTATCAAAAATTGAAGGGCTTCAGTTGATGAACAATCGATGCTAGTTCATAAGGATGAACCCTATTGAAAATGGGGAGCTTCTATTTGCAAACATGGGAAAACGGGACTTATCGATTATTTCTTTGTATAAACTATGGACCACAATTTTTTGCTCAATCTTGATGAGATTGTTTGTAAAGTCATTAATATAAATCTTGTTGAAAATGGGACCGTTCTATTGTAAAAAAAAAAAACAGGAAAAAGGGGTCTTAATGTCAAGTTGATCAATATAAATTTATAAGCTTTTTGTGCTGCTCGTTTCCTTACAAATAAGACCTGCTTTGAAGTTTTAGTATGTTCATTTGTTTGATAGAGAACTCTGGTGAGCAAGCAATCGAGGGCAATTTTGGCCCGCTTGTTTTATTCTTTATCCATACTTCATGTGAGTTTACCTACAATTAAAACTTTATGAATTTTCTGATGGGGGGTGTCCATGGGTATATCATGAACTGGGGAGAGCCCACATACCTTCGTGCTCACATCAGATAATTTATTTCATTTCTTAAGTCATCAAATCTTTTACAGGTGAGCTGTTGTGAACCAAAAATGTCCATTGTCAGTCTGTCCGTCCTTGAACTATTATTAAAAAATCTTCTCCCCCAAAACCATAAGGCCTAGAGCTTTGATATTTGGTATACATCGTCACCAAAGTGAACCTTTGATGACCCTTTATCAGATTCCTTCATGGAATTTTGATACTATGTGGTAAAAGGCAGGTCTAATTTCCATAGGCAATTTCTTCAATATACCCAATGTTTTTTAAAGCTTTTTTCTTGAGGGGCATAAAAAGGAGGGATTGATTGGGAATTGGTTAATAGGAAGAGCTTATTTGGATATAATATGCTATATAGTGCAAACTTCAAAAATCTTTTCTCAGAAACCAGTAGATAGATTTTAACCAAATTTCGCAGGAATTGATTGGAGATCGTCTATCAGATTTCTTCAATGAATTGATTGGATAAAAAAAAATGGGGGGGGGCTAATATCCATATATGGTATATTCTAAAAACTTTGACAGTCTTAACCCATTCCAACTCAATCCCTCCTTTTTACGCCCTTTAAGAAAAAAGGTTTGGAAAACATTGTGGAAAATGAAGAAATTGCTTGTGTCAAGCAATTTCTTCATTATCCACAATGTTTTTTATCAAAAAAGGTGAAAAAATTTTAAACTCCATCAACTTGAAATTGTCGTCTGCATCTTCTTTCAATTTGGACCAGTCTAAAATTTTGTCAAGTGGGAATGGGTTTAGAAACCTGTCAATGGATTATATCCAAATTTCATGGGGAATGATCCTCAGGTGACTCTTGTTCAGATTCCTTCATATAATTTTGATCGGTTGAAAAACATTGCTTTTATGGTTGTGAAACACTGCTTTTATGATTATGGCTTATGTCCAATGAAAATTTTGAATAAATTTTGTAAATACCTTTTCATCTGTCTTATTAAGTCAATTTTACACAACATGATTTGATGTGTAAAACAACAAAAAGTTTTAAATGCTTCTCTAGATCTATTTCAAAGTTTTCACTGACAAGATTTATTTGCTAGATATGGCAGTGATGATTCAGTCTTATTGAACTCCTGAAAACACTATTTGATTAATCAGTACGTTTCATACATGTGGGCAGGAGAGATACAGGTGCTGAAGTGGCTCCAGTTTGTTGATGACTTTTAAAAATCTGTCTTTTGGGGTAACAAACATTGTGGATAATTTAGGAATTGCTTTTAATAAGTAATTTCTTTATTTTCTACAATGTTTTCCAACATTTTTATTCTTAAGGGTGTCAAAAGGTGTCATTGTGTGGGAGAGTTGGTTATCATATTACAAAACAAGCCCCCACTAAAGGAAACTAGGAAAAACATTGTAAGGAAAGTAAGGAAAGGAGTAATTCTATTCTTCCAATGTTTTTTACCTGATTTGGCACTTTCCTTTTGATAGAAATGTAATCAGAATTGTCATCAGCATCTTTCAATTTTGACTAGTCTACAAATTTTGTGTGTGCTGATGTGTTCAACTCCTTTGATTCCAAAGTAAGGGTACCATATCTTTCAATGAGAAGCATGTATGTTTCAGGTGCTTGTCTGATTCCGACTTAATCTATCATTGAAAAGCTAAACCCATTTCCACACAATTCTGCTTTGATACCCCTGATGAAGAAAGTTCTATTTAAATTCCATCAAACAAAAATTATCATCTGCAACATCTTTGGAATTTGGACCTGTCTAAAGTTTGGTTGTCTTGTTATGGGTTAAATCTTTTATTTGTTTCTACAAATATTGGCAAAAAACCCATTACCATACAATCACAATTTTTCTCTTGCACTGAAGAAAAATCTTGTAAGAAAACAATGAATTACTTGTACATTACATATTGCAATTTCTTTTCTAACAAAGCTTTCTACCCTTTATGGCTCCAATTGTTTAACCCATTCCCACTCAATCCCTCCTTTTTACGCCCCTCTACAAAAAAGCTTTGGAAAACATTGTGGAAAATGGAGAAATTGCTTGGATCAAGCAATTTCTTCATTATCCTCAATGTTTTCTATCCCAAAAGACGAAAAAATTCAAAATTCCATCAACTTGAAATTGACGTCTGCAGCTCCTTTCAATTTGGACTGGTCGAAAATTCCACTGTGTTGGAATGGGTTAATTAGATTGCACTTTGAATTGTCATTTGCAACCTCTTTCAATTTGGACCATTTTATCTTCTTGTAACATGGTAAAAAAAAGCATGTATTTTCAAACTGTCTTTCTTGCAGTGTTGAGATAATATTGAGGGCGGAAGCTGTAGAGATGGCTCAAGCTGGTGATAAATGTGATTTTACTGGGACATTAATTGTAGTACCTGATGTGGGATCTATTGCTACACCAGGTAGGGGGTTTGTAAAATTTCATTAATATTTTCAGTGAACATATATATGTACATTGAAGTTATTTGTGTCTGAAAAATTTGAATACTTTTAGAGTAAAATTACTATTAATGAACAAAATCTGATAGTTTGATGATTTTCATGCCAATAATCATGCAATTTTAAGTTTAGACCTAGCTTACAAATTCATTAAATCTAGCTTACAAAATCATTAAATCTTTTTTATAAAGGAAGTATTTTTAGCTTAGCTGCTTTTGAAATGGGGAAATAAACCAGTGGTATTGCCATAGCCTTTCATCTGCATTGTAATTGTCTTGTAAAAACTTGACTATTTATAACATCTGGTATTACTGAAGGTTTTAAGCTGGAATATTAACTATCAAAAGATCAACCTATACTATCAATAGGGAAAACTCTCAATATTTTTTATTTAAGAATTATGACCCTCTGTTTACTTGGATTTGTTGCACACTATCCAGCACCAAACAGCTGAGCATTGGATACCAATTAGTAGTACTCAAGTTGCTTGCTATTTCCGTATTGTTATCCCTGCTGTTTTGACTAAGGGGATATAATAATGGTCTCTGTCCGTGATTCCGTCCTTCCGTCACTAAAATTGTCCGGAGCATATCTCTGAAAGTATAATTGCTATCAACTTGAAACTTCATAGGTCGATAGATTTTATTGAGGAGAAGTGCAGTGCACAAGAACCACAACTCTTGCTTGCATAATTTTGGAGTTAATGCTCTTTGTTGTTTGAGAGACTCAGATTTTGTCCGGGGCATATCTCAGAAAGTTCTAATAGCTATTAACTTGAAACTACATAGGTGGATAGATCTCGTTGAGGTGAAGTGAAGAAAAGGATTTTATTCAGCATGACAAGGGCTAATAAGGGCTTTTTCACCCAATGTTATTAAGGGGTGCTTAAAGAAATGATAAAACCACAAACAGCATTATTTTGTCTGTTACAGGGGCAAGAGCAGAAACCAGCTCTAAGGTGTCTGGTAACCAAGGTTACGAAACAGAAGGTGTGCGAGGACTAAAAGCTTTAGGTGTTCGGGATTTGAATTATAGAATGGCGTTTCTGGCCTGTACTGTTACTCCTACAAATGCACGGGTAAATATGGATATTTTAAGGGTGAAAATTAAATTGTTTCTGAAGTATTGTAAAACAAAATCTGTGAAAATAATTAAATTGTCAAAAGTTAACATTTCTCTCAATTAGCAAGGTGTGATAATGTTATCATGCTTTGTCTCTAAACAGAGGGGTGAATAAGAGAGGGTAACAGCATTTTAAAATCATTATTTCCCAACAAAACCCTGTGTTGTGAGTACTTATTTGAATTGTCTTAATGACATGAATCATATGAGTACTGCAACATAGGGCTTATGACAGTATATTTGTATACATGTATTTAAGTCTAAAATCTCCAAATCTGCTTTAAGGATTTTTCATCTCAAAGTGTGTAATTTCAAGCTATCAGTCTCTATTGTTAGTCCCCCACTTGTGAAGCTGTAGGGGACTTTAGGTTCACTCCATAACCATCAGTCTGCCTGTTCACTAAGTTTTCCAGATTTTTGTCCTGTAGACATTGAGCAGATATTTCTTTTGTCTATGTGTCTGCAATAATAGTGACAGATTGAGTTTGAGTTATGTTCTGTTATGTTGATTTTGTCTAACGTTGATTTTGGACATACACTGCAACTCATCTATAATGCTACCCAGCACTACACTGACTCCATTATAACGCGGGGTCCGCTTGGCTCCCAAATTTGTGTGTGTGGGGGGGGGTCATTTTGGGTTGCGGATGCTGAGATACGTCGTTGACGCTGATTTAACCGCAAATTTTCATCCCATCTTTGGTCAACTAGAAGAAGAAGGGTTGCACATAAAAGTCGATAATTACCTGTATAAAAATCGATAATTACCTGTAGCCAGGTATGTTTTTCACACCTAACAGTGGACGGTCATGGCAATTAAAGCATTTTATTATATTCCAAGCTGTGAAATCTTGGGATATCCCAGTGTAATAAATTTTGATATCATCACTAGTGATAATATCAACTTTCACTCCGAAAATTTGGAACTACTTTTATTTTCAGAGGGCCAGCATGCTCGGTGACCTTACATTCAATTTCTTAGGCTAAAAATCAATTTAATAAAAGTAGAATGAGAAGAAATAAATGAACATAACTACAACACCCAAATAACCGTTTTGTTAACGACTGGTTCGAAACAATAACGAACCTTGATGTTTGTGTTATCACAGATGACTCAAACAAATGCATAATTTTCTGAAACGTCCAAAATTATTCCTCCAATACTGATGATATTGCAGTAAAAGTGATAGACTTTATTGAATTACAAAACCCTTTGATATTAATGCGCACTGTTTCCAGGGCCGATGATGTCAAATATGATTGAAATAAACCAGCAACTATTGAAAAATAGAACTGTTTCGAATATAATAAATAGAAAAATCACTGGTTAATTTTTGATATGAAAAATCTTTCAATCGAATACGTTGTTTTGCGTTAGAAAAACTCGTCCTTTGGACTCGTTTTTCAATGCCTAACAACGCATTCTCGTGAGAGATTTTTCATATAAAAAATAACCAGTTGATAATCCTCTATAGGTTAGAGATAAATCCTTTGTTTGATTGATGACACACGTAGTGTTTAAATTTATAATTCGGTTCCATAGTTTGGTCAAATTGTTTGACATTGAGGTGATTAATGATAATTTTAAATCAATAGAGAATAGCATGCACCCCGGTAGCCTTCAGTTACTAGCCTTGAAGATGATGTGATTAAAATACCACACTTTGCTTCTCTCTTGGCGATTTCAATTCTCTTCAGTCACTGGTAAGGCATGTTTTGAAGATATTGCGTGATCGTGAAATTAGACAAATTGACTTGAGCCTACTTTTGATTTCACTTATCCTGAGCTCATAGAGGATAGTGGCTTCAGTTGTAACAAATTAAGATTGCGCCAATATGCTTTAAAACCAATCAGTCGTATTTGCGGCTGAATACAGAAAATGGGTGAATTTTAATTGCATATGTCACAAAATCATAAGCTTCTCATACGATACGGGATAGATAATACTGGTAGATTAAAATATAATACCCTTTTTTTTCCTCATTGCTTTCAAAAATCCGGAAATTTAATTCCATTCTGTTTGATCAAACACACGACTAAAAGCTTGTTGACAAATATGAAGTAAAGGTTTTTCGGGGACAGTTTATTTTATTATGAGGGAGGAAAGGTGATCAAAGGTACAGCCGCCAGATGTTCAGCTATTTATGGGAGAGTTTCCAGAGTTGACATGTGCCAGACGTGAGACTTCTTGGTGACCGAAATTTTACCCTTGTCGTTTAAGAATCAGCTGCCTGAACTTACCATCATTACTGATTTCATGTAACAAAAATTGGTATTTTTTCTCACAGCAGGAAGGCCCAGACGTTCAATGATTCGTCGGTCTTGTCCATAGCCTGAGAGTGAAACTAGACATTCTGACGTCTCGGATTTTTTTTCCGTATATCATGGCCTTCATTGTCACAATTAAGTTACCCGCTACAAAGATTAATCCTTTTTTGTACATGTGCAGCTGGTCGGTGTAAAATCCCAATCATAAATGACATGGCTCAGATAGAGTTCTTTGTTAATTTATTGTTACCGTATTTGTAACGACGGTAATGAGATTAGACATAGTCCATTACCGCCAAAAAGCTTCGAAGGTCGATCCACATGCATTTTCTCAACGCGTCAGTAACCACAGGTGTTCAACAACTCGACGGTCTCCAAGGAGACCTCGCTGTGCCGGACACTTAGATTTCATCCCTTTCCTTTGAAGATGGAAACATTTTGTTGATGTACAACTAAATTAGTAGGGGTGAAACAATACAGTAAAAAGCGTATTGCAATATATTGCAATATGGCCAATCCGTATTGCAATACATATTGCAATACACCCTTTCTGTACACTGAAAATTATGAGGTAATACTTACTCAAAGTGATTTAAAGTGGAGATAAATTAATGTAGTTTGTGAATAGTTTTGTATGCAATTCTTTTGGATGAATGAATAAAGCCAACAGTATCTATTTCAATTTAAACTGGAAATGACAGATAATTCTACATTGAAATAAAAGAAATACAAGAAATTCAGTAAAATAACCCAATGACATGTCAACAGTTATTCTGAGATTGAGTTGCAGATCAAGGCATGTTCTTATATTGCATGTCAACTTTGTCAGAATCCAAAGATGCCATCTGTGTTAGTAAGTATAACAAACAGTCCTGAAGACTCCCTCAGAGTGCAAATTTGACTGCAACATGCCGTCTGTCAAAGTAAGCAGGGTTTTCATTAGTACCCAAAAGTCAAGAGTCATTGACCCTTGAGCCAAAATTTTCAAGAGTCAAAATTGAAATCCAAAGAGTCAAAATGTGAAATGTCTCTCCTAGCAATCTAGAAAAAGATATAAACAGATGAAAAGAATTAAAATTTCTATTAATCTTTAGCAATTGTGTCTTAGAATAAACTCTGTCTCAGATTGAAACAATTTACCAATCTGACAGTATTTTATTTTCTATACAAGATGCATTTAAGGGAAAGTTTAGTATTCATGTATATATTATTAGTTTGAATCAGTTTTAGAAAACTTCAAGAGTACTAAGAGGATCAAATTATACTTATTTTTCATAAAAAGAAGTGCCGATTTTTATCCACGAAAACCCATGACATTTTCTTAGGTTTCATTTTACTTTGTGAGCTTTTAATAATAGTTATAGCACATAATTAAATTTCAGTAGAATTAGAACTCTGAAATGAGGTTTCATCATTAATTTCACAGGTGTCAAGTACCTGTAAATTACGATCGCCGATGCATGTCCATCACTCGAGAGTGATAAATTTACCAATCTAGCTTGGTGTTATCCGTGAAGAGGGTGTATATTGTCATAATCAATTAACCATTTTTCCAATAATTTGGCACACTTATGATGACCCTTGACACATGGCTGCTAATTTTCGAGAGTCAATGTGACGAACAGTGACAAATTTTCGAGCATCAAAATTGCTTCTTTTTGATTTTCCGTCCGTCAAAACCCGAGGTCTTGGGTCGAACGAAAACCCTGACTAAGCATTATTTAAAACGATCTCTTGAGAATCTCTTTTACTATCAAGATAAAAACTTGCCCAAACAGCGCTTTTTACCGCCAGGTTATCCAAAAGTTCGAATATATCCGCCGTGTGACGATTAACGACTGATGTTTTTCCTTGATGGTGTACTCGGTTTTAAAACCAGCCTATTACCGAAATTCGGAAGAGTAATACTTTTCCAATTTACCTATTTTGTTTAAATGCAAACCATATAGGATTAATTAAGGAAAAATAATAAATATTAATCATATTTTGTTCATATGATTGTAGTTAGGCAGTAAGCAATTATTCAGCGCGTGCACAGCTAATTTGAATCGATTCAAAATTGACAGGGTTATTATTTTACCTAAACACCGGTATCACAAGTTCAACTTTCGGAAATCTCTCGTAATTTTTATAAATGATCGATTTCGCAATTGATTCTGGAGGAAAAAGTACTTATTTATCTTATTTGAAATGAGAAGAAAAACATATTGCCGAAAAAAAGTACAGAAAAAATAGAACCGGTTTCGGGTTTTCTCTGTTGACAGACCGCGGTTTACCGGTATATCGGTAAACCGTTTCACCACTATAAATTAGATAAAAACGTCAACGAGTATCAATGATAACAAAACATGTCTTGGGTGAAAATTCTAGCTTTTTATTATTCGGGGACCGAAAGAGAAAAATAACTTGTAGACCTGTACAAATTTACGGATTATTCAGTTCTGGTAGACCAGTAAGGTAAGGGTAGATTCTAATAATTTTCAATTCGCCGAATTCCGTCGGTTTCTGCTAAAATCTCGTAACCACAGTTGTTGTTTTTCATTTCCCGACTAGTAACATCTATGAAATTAAACTTGTTATATTTTAGTCATTAGTTATCATGATTTTACCGGGTTTTTTGATCCGACGGTCAAATAAATTAGGCGGGGGGGGCAGCGTTATAGCATAATAACTCCACTTCTTCCGCTGTTTTATTTCTTGGACCCAACCAACAGCGTTTAAAGTGGAGCTGCAGTGTATCCATAATTGAAATAATCTAACAGCCACTTGGGAGAATTTGAGTTCCCAGGTAATACTGAAAAATGCTTCTTTTGGCATAGAATTTGAAAGTATTCAAAAGTAGAACAGACTTTTTATCTAATGGGTAGAATGAATGGAAAAAAGGTATCTAAAAGGTGAGAAAACAATATGTATACAGGGTGCCCATTCACGTACTGCAGTACGTAATTCACGTACTGCAGTACGTAATTCACGTACAACTACTTCGGTTCACGTACAAATCTTACACCAAGACGTGCATGAACGTACAGAAAAATAAATGAACGTAGAAACAAAAATGCCATTACGTGTGTGCTCATTTGAAATGATAAGCGTATAAAACGAGAAACCCTACGTGCGTATTTTTCTCTAAAACCCCCCAAAACTGCAAGCAAAGTAGAACAAAACGCATCGGGAGCAAGTTATTTCCCTTTCATGCGACAGGAACCAGCTTGTTTGTTTTCAAATAGAGTATGGGGAAAAGTTCGTATAATGCGGATCCTGATGGCCTCACCAGTTTGTTTTGAAATAGGCCCAAAGTTGCGCTATTTTTCAAACTAAACACAAGTTATTCATGTGTTTTTGGGCAAGATTGACAAGAACTCATGATATAGAATCTGATTTTGAAATCAGTTTCTCTCGTAAGTTCCGTTGTACATGTAAGTCAGGCGGGACAAAATTGAGCCGATTGTTTAATGTTGTAGTTTTGTTTTGGCTACGTAAGTTGCTGTCTGCAAAATGTCGTAACAAAACCTATTCTATTTCTCCACAAATGGTGACTTTTAGACACTTATAAGACCATTTGATATTTTCTGTACAAGAATCGTTCTAATATTCCATTCAACCCGTCCAAAATCCAATAATTAAGAAAAAGTGAATTGTCAAAAACCAGGTTTTCAAAGAAAGTTTATTATCTTTCCCTCTAAATTCATCTGAAACTTGCACATGACATGTGGTACTTCTTTACTGAGTAATAACAAACTATATAACTACAACATTGTTTGTCATTTGGTAAAGGGTTCAGATTCGTATTGTGTACCCTTAATCTGAAAGTAAAGGGTAGACTGTACCCCCAGATTTTTCTTTGTACCCCCACTTCAAAACCTAGGGGGTACATGTACCCCCAAAATAAAAACCCAGTGGGCACGCTGGTATAAAAATGATTTTAGTTTCTATCATTTTATTTTATCCCTCAACATTCCTTGTACCATTTCCAGGTCACAAGATTTTGAGAAGATTTCCCCAAGCTACCAAAAACATGTGGAAAGGGAAAATAAGTTTTATCAAAGAATTGTTTCTTGTTTTACATTTCCTGTAATATTTTTATCTTTCAACTTTTACAGTCTGTGTATCATCACCACTTTCAATCTGGACCAGTCCAAAACCATGTTGTCTGGAAATTTTTTTAGCCAAATGACAAAATTTTAGAGATTGCAAATGACAAAACAAATAAATAGAAAATGAGGTCTATTTGATGCAAGAAATATTGCAAACGATTCTTTTCTCACAACGTATATCTTGGCTATATTTCTTTCATGCATCCAATTATATGATGATGTGTGATTGATTAAACTTGATTTACCTGTTACAGTTTGGTGGTGTGTCCCTTAAAGAAGAAGAGATGACTGCCGAGAATGTAAAGAAACAGATGACAGACGAGGAATGGCAGAAAGTTTACGACATGTCACGGGATAAAAATCTCTATCATAACTTGTGTTCAAGTCTCTTTCCTACGATACATGGTATGTTAATCTTGGGAATGTAATTGACAATCAAAACCTTTTTTTCTATCATTCATATCATTAATTTAGACAGGAATTGATCTTTTAACTTGGACATAGGTATTGAGCGTTTCGTTGGTTCGGCAACTTGGACATTATAACTGCCGCTTATTAAGGCTGTAGTTCCAAAATTTAGATCGCTGACCAGTTTCTTTATGTCCCCGCATCAAAAAATTTGGAGAATATTGTTTAATTATTGTCTATCTGTCTTTCTTAAACTTAACCAAAAAACTTAACATTTACTATTACTTCAAGTCTGTTCAAGATACAATGCCGATATTTGACATGATGATTGGTCTTATCAATATGTATCTGCAGATACCAAGGTTGGAGTCATGTGACAAGATCAAGGTCATTAAGGTCACTGTTCCAAAGAAAAAAAAGCTTCCAAGGGAGGCATAGTGGTTCACAAACATATCTTCTTTATTTCATGTAAGTGATCATAAACTTTGCGAAATAACAATGTCAGATTCCCTGTCAGAATAAGTAGCCTATGCTAGTGATCCATCCAAATTTTAACCAATTACAAAACAACAAAAATAAGATTAGTCAAAACAGGACTGAGATGCAAAGATAATTGCTTTCCCACATTGTTTCCCTTGATGTTATTTTACAGGGGCACCATTAGGCGATTAATGGGTGGTAATGGTTTAACCCATTTCCACACAATCCCTCCTTTTTACGCCCCTCGAGAAAACTACTTTATAAAACATTGTGAAAAATGAAGAAATTGCTTGTTACAAGCAAAGGACAAAAAAAATTAAATTCCATCAACTTGAATTAGTCGTCTGCAGCTTCCCTTAATTTGGACCAGTCTAATATTTTATCGTGTGGGAATAGGTTAACTGTAATTTAACAGGGTTTCAAAAGGTTGGTAATTAATTAAACATTTGGCCCTTGATGTCTTGTAAGGACAATGATTTAGGAACTACTGCTACCTTATCACTTTATAGGTAATGATGAAATCAAGAGAGGAATCTTACTGATGTTATTTGGTGGAGTTCCAAAACAGACAGAAGAACTCACAAAACTCAGAGGTGACATAAACATTTGTATTGTTGGTGACCCTAGTACGGCCAAGAGCCAGTTTCTCAAACAAGTGGAGGATTTTAGTCCTCGAGCTGTGTATACAAGTGGAAAAGCCAGTACTGCTGCAGGTTTAACAGCAGCTGTTGTTAAAGACGAGGAATCTCATGAATTTGTGATTGAAGCAGGTGCCCTTATGTTGGCGGATAATGGAGTGTGTTGTATTGATGAGTTTGATAAGATGGACCCCAAGGATCAGGTGGCTATTCACGAAGCCATGGAACAACAGACCATTTCTATTACAAAAGCTGGAGTCAGGGTATGCTTTATATCAATTTAACCCCTTTCTGCTGAATCTCTTTTTCAGGACATTTAAAAAAAAACAAAAAACTTTGTAAATGCTTGTAGTAAGCAATTCCTTCTTTTCTTGACATGTTTTCTAACCAAATGAAGATTTTTATGTTGAAATTTTATTCTACTAAACCATGTTGCATACAAAGTTTTGAACTCCGGAAAGATTTAAAAATTTGTCATCAGCTAATGGGTAAAAGGGACCTGATGGTAATGAAATTAGAGAAAGGCCAATTAAGGCCTCAGTTATCAAGCAGAATTAATTCTTTTTTTGATAAAACACATTTTTAGCATTGCTGTTTGTGGAGAAAACCTGAGGTATTGCTATACAGGGCTTGCTCTGGTAGTCGCCATTTTTGTCAATGACTGAAATATTCTGAGAAAATGGCTAAAGAGTTTTTAGCTCACCTGAGCACGTAGTGCTCAAATGAGCTATTGTGATCCCCTTTTGTCCTGCGTCCGTGTGTCGTGCATTGTCCGTGAACAATTTCTTTAAACGACATCTCCTCCCAAACCACTGGGCCAATTTGAACCAAATTTGGCAGAAATGTTCCTTAAATGGTCCCCTTCAAAAATAGCTAAAAGAATTGAAATCCCTTAAAAACTCTGGTTGCTATGGCAACAAAAGTAAAATTTTAAAATAATCTTTTAAAATCTTCTCCTCCTGACCCAGAAGGCGTAGAGCCTTGATATTTTGCATGAAGCATCAGTATATTGACCTCTTTCAAAATAGCTAAAATCATGATCCTCGGGTCCCAAGGGGCGGAGCCCCGGGGGAGGGGGAGTTATATAGAAATAAAGAACGATGTTTTAAATGAGATCTCCTCCCAAACCACTGGGCCAATTTGAACCAAATTTGGCAGAAATGTTGCTTTGGTGGTCCCCTTCAAAATTAGCTGAAAGAATTGAAATCTGTTAAAAACTCTGGTTGCCATGGCATCAAAAGTTAAATTTTAAAATAATCTTTAAAAATCTTCTCCTCCTGACACAGAAGGCGTAGAGCCTTGATATTTTGCATGAAGCATCAGTATATTGACCTCTTACAAAATAGCTAAAATCATGATCCTCAGGTCCCTAGGGGCGTAGCCCAAGGGGGGGGATTATATAAAAATAAAGAACGATGTTTTAAATGAGATCTCCTCCCAAACCACTGGGCCGATTTGAACTAAATTTGGCAGAAATGTTCCTTAGGTGGTCCCCTTCAAAAAAGCTGAAAGAATCGAAATCCGTTAAAAACTCTTGTTGCCATAGCAACAAAAGTGAAATTTCAAAATAATCTTTAAGAATCTTCTCCTCCTGACCCAGAAGGCATAGAGCCTTGATAATTTGCATGAAGCATCAGTATATTGATCTCTTACAAAATAGCTAAAATCATGATCCTCGGATCTCCAGGGGCGGACCAAGGGGGGGGTAGGTATAGGCATGAAGCATCAGTTCACAGTCTTCTTTCTTATTTCTGAAATTATAACCCAATTTCTGAAATTATAACCCATGGAAAAAGTTTTTCCTTCTTTCAAATCAGCACTAAAGCCTTGGAATTTGTAATTTAGACTTTTGGATCCCCAGGTTCATAGTCTTTATATGTAATTGTGGCCCAGTTGTGTCATAATCCTAACCTTAACATGAAACTAGACTGTTGAAAGAAAAAGAGATTCTATCTCAGCTGAGCGCCCCAGGGCCAAGGGCCCTCTTTTTCAAATGTTGAAATTGCTGGCTAAAAGGTGGAAAAGTGTTGGTAGACAGTATTTCTGTAGAAAATTTGAAAAGAACTTCTGCATTCAAACCAAATGATCTACAACAATGAAACTTCACATAATTGTTGCCAATGATCCTAGGAAGTGACCTATTGTTTTGGGGTCATGTAGGTCAAAGGTAAGGTTTCAATTAAACTATGATAGTAAACTGTTTATGCATTCTAGCTCATTTTCTATTTGACCAAGGACTCTGAAACTATATACAAATGTTATACAAGACCAAAAGAGGTGCCCCATTGATTTGGGGTAACATTGATTGAAGGTCAACTCTGCTCCTTGAGTGACAAACTGCTGGGGGGGGGGGCTTTGCTATAATTTTAGTTTCCATATATGGTATTTGGACGAAACTGAAAATACTTTTCTTTGAAATTATAGGAAAGAAATTATAGGAATGACTTCAATCTAATTTCATAGGAAATTCAGCCCAGAAACCTAAGTTACCTGTATCAAAAGGAAATTCAGGCCAGTGGAGCAATTCAGCCGCCTCTGGTCCACAATGTTTTATAAGATCTTTTTCTTAAGGGATAGAAATAGCGGGATTGTATGGAAATGGGTAAATCATAATTTTGTTACCCATCCTATATTTCACTGCAGGCGACCCTGAATGCCAGAACTTCTATACTAGCTGCTGCTAACCCTATCGGAGGTCGATATGACCGCTCCAAGTCTCTCAAACAGAACATCACTCTTACAGCACCCATCATGTCAAGATTTGATCTCTTCTTTATACTGGTGGATGAATGCAATGAGGTAAGAATTAGAACCATTTGACATTTTCTTCATTTTCACACATTTGGGGAGTTTGTGGTATAAGTGATGTTAGACAATTGGCTTTTTGTTGCTATGGTTTTTGATAATATTTCAATTCTTGTTGAGGATGAGGTTCTTGAAATTTATTGATTCATGATAGCAAATAAAGGCAAGGCATTGAGAGCCCAAGTCTTGTACAAGTGTTACCCAGAATACACAGTAATAAGTGAACTTGGCTCAGATAAAACTGAAAACAGTGTTAGAAATATTTGATAATCATGGCATATGTTTTGGTTTTAATTGTCCATACTGTCTATGTACCTAACCCATTACCGCATAATCCCACTTTTTGATGTCCCTCAAGAAAAGGTTTGGGAAAACAATGTGGAAAACCTACAAATTACTTGTAACAAGCAATTTCTGCATTTTCCAAATGTTTTCCTACTCAGATAGTTGGATATATTTGAAATTCTATCTGCTTTGAATTGTTGTCTGCAACATTTTGGACCAGTCTAATTTTTTATCATCTGGTAATGAGTCAAATATGGCTAAACGACTATAGCTGTCTGGCAGCAATGAAACACCGTTCAGTCTGTGTAAAATACCTTTAGATTCTTACATTTTGATTGTATGGACATTTTCTGTCTAGGTTACAGACTATGCTATTGCTAGACGGATTGTTGACCTGCATAGCCGTGTGGAAGAATCTGTAGAGAGGATATACAGCGTTGAGGACATCAGCAGATATCTGATGTTTGCCAGACAGTTTAAACCCAAGGTAAGTTAAGATTTATAGGTGTATTTGTTGGTATTTAGATATCAGCAATCGAAATTCACAATAATCCAACGGTCAAAACTATTAAAATTTGTTTCGGGCTTGGAAAAAAACTGTAATGACCAGCTCAATGTTCTTGTAAAATTCTGGCCTTCTCATTATATTATTTTGGTTTTCTCTGTTTATTTTGCACTTCAATGAACCATTCTTTCCTGAAAGATTTTAATATAACTTCGTATGAACTTGTGAGTCTTCATTTGGGCTAGTGGAAAATGTTGAATTGCTAGCCTGACTTGCTTGTAATTTTTTTATCCGAATTTCTTACTGAGATTGTAAAAATTGTTTTGAAGTATTGTATGACACCTTCAGTATAGCCTGTCAAAGCTGGAAACCAATATTAGGAAACAAAAGAGAAGAAAAGAATTTTCAGCTTTTCACATGGTAGTTAACCCAAAGCTGGAAACCAATATAAGGAAACAAAAAAGACAAATTTTCACCTATTTCCATCGTTATAAGTTTAGCCCTTAAACAGACAACAAAATTTTAGGCTGGTATATTGAAAGAAGCAAAGAAGTTGCATAGGACAATATTCATATGATGAAAGTTTTGAAAAATCTTTTTCTTTAAATGTTAAAAACATTGTGGAAAAAGAAGAAATTGCTTGAATGATAATATTTGGTTGCATAAAAGAAAGTTGCCTGTGTTAAAGTCAGTTTCAAAACAAGTTATCCTTTTTAGCTCACCAGAGCACGAAGTGCTTTGATAGAGCTATTATGATCGGTCATCGCCCATTGCCGTCCATCAGTTTGTCCGTCTGTTCACAATTACAAAAAAATCTTCTCCTCATGGAATTTCAACAAAACTTCACATAGATGATCCTTAGGTCATGCTCTTTCAAAATACTTCAAAGAATTAAATCCATGAAGAACTGGTTGCCATGGCAACAGGGTGACAAACTTAAAAAAATCTTCTCCTCCCAAGCCATAAGGCCCAGAGCTTTGATATTTGGTACAAATCATCATCTGGTGACCCTCTACCAAAATACTTCAAAGAATTAAATCCATATTCTAAAAATTAGCCCTTTTCTGTGTGATCCCTGATTTTACATAGAAACAAAGAAGGAAAACTTTAAAAATCTTCTTCTCCCAAACCATAAGGCCTAGAGCTTTGATATTTTGTATAAATTATCATCTATTGACCCGCTACCAAAGAATTACCGTATTCTGAAAATTTTCTTTGTATTCCCTGATTTTAGATAGAAATAAAGAAAGAAGTCTTCTTCTCCCAAAACATAAGGCCAAGGGCTTTAATATTTAGTGTGTAATAATACCTAATGACCCTGTACTAAAATACTTCATAGAATTACTGTATTCTGAAAATAAGCGCTTTTTTGTGCAATCTCAGAAAGGAGTAATGAATGCATAGAAAATGTTCTCCTTCTAAATCATTAGAGCTTTGATATTTGGTATGTATTAATGCCTATTGACCCTCTACTTAAGTACTTCAAAGAATTAACGTACTCTTGAATGTAGCTCAATATGGTTGGATCTTCACTATACCTAGGATTAAAGGAGAACATCTTTAAAAAAATCTTCTTCTCCAAAAGGATTAGGTTTAGGGCTTTGATATTTTGTTTATTATCTCAAAACCTTTAGCCAATATACTCGGGGGAGCGATATAGGACCATCATAGTCCTCTTGTTTTAAAGAGTTTCCATTGAAACTGAATTACCCTCATGATCAGTAAATTCAGACTGGTGGAGGGAATGGTCCAAAGCTATTTTCTTTCTGCATGTTAAAATTGTGTGGTAATAGGTTAAACTCTAAGAAGTTGAAAGGCTTTATTGATATGTGAACAGATAAGTAAGGAAGCCCAAGATTACATGGTAGAAGAGTACAAGAGGTTACGACAGAGAGACGGTACAGGTGCAGCCAAATCTGCCTGGAGAATCACTGTGAGACAGCTGGAGAGTATGATACGACTATCAGAGGCCATGGCTAGAATGCACTGTCAGGATGAGGTAGGTAGAAGGTGGGATAGTGATAAAAGTTAAACCATTCCCACCCATCAAAATTTTAGACTAGACCAAATTGAAAGAAGTTGCAGACATATTTTAGTTGGTAAAATTTTGAAATTTTAGTTGGTAAAATTTTGAAAACCTTCATATTTTGGGGTAGAAAACAGTGTGGATAATGGAGAAATTGTTTGAGACTAGCAATTTCTTCATTTTCCACAATGTTTTCCAAAGCTTTTATATTTAGAGGCGTTTAAAGGCATCATTGTATGGGAATGGGTTGAACAACCACTTCCATTAAGCAACCATAATCAAAAAAACCTTTTTAAAAGCAAATTCTCTAAAGAAAGGAAGGCATTTTGCTAGAAAGTAAAATCACAACTAAGTCCTGTTTTTGGAAATCACTAGAATTGTCTCAAATAGACTATTCTAATGAGTCCCAACAACGTAGGGTTAAGCAAGAATTCTATAATGATATATGTATGTAATCTAATCAATCTTTCATATCTTCATATATTATATTTTGTATTGATTATCAGCATACACCTTTACAAAAAGATCTAAAATTGTGGCCTTAGATCCTCAGAGGCAGAGTCGAAGTCACAGGGAAGTCAGGCTCAAATGTTTACGCCAACTTTGTAATAGGATATTTACGTTCCTGTTATCTCATCATGTGATCTTATTAAAAAAACTTTTGATACATAATCATTCAATTTTTTTGTATGACTTAAAAATATGAAGATTTTACGGTTGATTTTTCGAATCTCTCTATGCGAGAAATATTTTTGGGACTTTAAACTGGATTAGGATTATTTACCACAAAAAATTCCTAGTCTCAGGTGAGGATACCAGGGCCACTGGCCCTCTTGTTGCTGATAACTTGTTGTATGTAGCAATAATCATCATGGTGGGGAAAGATCTGAAACCACAGCACAGATTTTGATTCCAATACACATATTTGTTCAGTTCCAGTTCTAGTTGTGCAGGATTAAAAAAAAGAAAAGAAGAGAAAAACAAGAAAATCCTTTTGATCAAAATTCAAGGTCATATTTCAAAATTACAAGTAAGCACTTACTAGATGACGATAGTGTCTTGCTTCTTGAGACTAAGTTTTGATCAAAACACTTTTTAGCTCACCTGAGCACGTAGTGCTCAAGTGAGCTATTGTGATCGTCTTTTGTCCGGTGTCCGTCCGTCGTCCGTCGTGCGTCGTGTGTCGTGCGTCGTCCGTCGTCCGTCAACAATTTCTTTAAACGACATCTCCTCCCAAACCACTGGGCCAATTTGAACCAAATTTGGCAGAAATGTTCATTAGGTGGTCCCCTTCAAAAATAGCTAAAAGAATTGAAATCCGTTAAAAACTCTGGTTGCCATGGCAACAAAAGTGAAATTTTAAAAAAATCTTTAAAAATCTTCTTCTCCTGAC
Organism: Fragum fragum; assembly: GCA_946902895.1. Taxonomy (NCBI): domain Eukaryota; kingdom Metazoa; phylum Mollusca; class Bivalvia; order Cardiida; family Cardiidae; genus Fragum; species Fragum fragum. The sequence goes on from OX336372.1 coordinate 36,926,441, forward strand.
CCAGAAGGCGTAGAGCCTTGATATTTTGCATGAAGCATCAGTATATTGACCTCTTTCAAAATAGCTAAAATCATGATCCTCGGATCCCCAGGGGCGGAGCCCCGGGGGGGGGGGTTATATAGAAATAAGGAACGATTTTTTAAATGACTTCTTCTCTCAAACCACAAGGCCAATTTGAACCAAATTTGGCAGAAATGTTCCTTGGGTGGTCCCCTTCAAAAATAGCTAAAAGAATTGAAATCCGTTAAAAACTGGTTGCCATGGCAACAAAAGTGAAATTTTAAAAAAATCTTTAAAAATCTTCTCCTCCTGACCCAGAAGGCATAGAGCCTTGATATTTTGCATAAAGCATGAGTATATTGACCTCTTTCAAAATAGCTAAAATCATGATCCTCAAATCCCCAGGGGCGGAGCCCCCGGGGGGGGGGGGGGTTATATAGAAATAAAGAACGATTTTTAAATGACTTCTCCTCTCAAACCACAAGGCTGATTTGAACCAAATTTGGCAGAAATGTTCCTTGGGTGGTCCCCTTCAAAAATAGCTAAAAGAATTGAAATCCTTTAAAAACTTTGGTTGCCATGGCAACAAAAGTGAAATTTCAAAATAATCTTTAAAAATCTTCTCCTCCTGACCCAGAAGGCAGAGAGCCTTGATATTTTGCATGAAGCATCAGGATATTGACCTCTTTCAAAATAGCTAAAATCATGATCCTCGGGTCTCCAGGGGCGGAGCCCTGGGGGGGGGGGGTTATATAGAAATAAAGAACGATTTTTTAAATGACTTCCTCTTCCAATTCACAGGGCCAATTTGAACCCAATTTTGCAGAAATGTTCCTTAGGTGGTTCCCCTTAAAATTAGCTAAAAGAATTGAAATCTGTTAAAAACTCTGATTGCCATGGCAACGAAAGTGAAATTTCAAATAATCTTTAAAAATCTTCTCCTCCTGACCCAGAAGGTGTAGAGCCTTGATATTTTGCATGAAGCATCAGTATATTGATCTTTTACAAAATAGCTAAAATCATGATCCTAGGGTTTCCAGGGGCAGACCGGGGGGGGGGGTGTGTGTATAGGCAGGTAGCATCAGTTCATAGACTTCTTTCTTATTTCTGAAATTATAACCCATGGAAAAAGTTTTTTCCTTCTTTCAAATCAGCACTAAAGCCTTGGAATTTGTAATTTAGACTTTTGGATCCCCAGGTTCATAGTCTTTATATGTAATTGTGGCCCACTTGTTTCATAATCCTAACCTTAACATGAAATTAGACTGTTGAAAGAAAAAGAGCCTTTATCTCAGGTGAGCACCCCAGGGCCAACGGCCCTCTTGTCTAGTTTGAGTATACTTTTTGGTAGTTATACCCCCTACAACGAAGTTAGGGGGGGGGGGGGTTATACTGGAATCTGGTTGTCCGTCTGTCTGTCCGTCTGTCCATCCGTCTGTGGACATAATTTTGTGTCCTCATCTCCTCCCACATTTTCAGACCAATTATGCTGAAACTTTAACAAAAATCTTCCTTGGCAGATGACTATGGAAAGTGAGTATGATTAAAAGAGTAACCACCCTAAATGATAGAAAATATTGTGGGAAGAAAAAGAAATTGTTTGTTAAAGGAATTCCTTCTTTTTCCTAATTATTTTATCAAGTACGATATCACAGGGATGTAACATCAGGGATTGTACGGGAAAGGCTTAAACTGTTGAATCAAATGTATAGCTTTTGACAATCACACAGATTATTATTTATTAAAAACTTTGTACCTCATTCAAATTTAGGTTCAACCCAAACATGTGAAGGAAGCTTTCCGGTTATTGAACAAGTCTATCATCCGTGTAGAACAACCAGACATTCATCTAGAGGAAGAAGAGGAGGAACCGGAACAAGAAGTTGAAATGGAAGTCGACGAAAGTAGGTTTTATTATAGCTCCTTCCCGTATGATTACTTATTAACCCTTTCCTGGTTTTGAGATCTTAGATTGGTCCAAACTGAAAGAGATGCAGAGGACAATCAAAATTGGATATAATTTAGAATGAAATCAACATAATATCATTGAAATATTGTTGGAAAAGGAGAAATTGCTTGTTACAAGCAATTTCTTCTTTTACCATAATGTTTTCTCTAGTATACAATCACAGCAACGTAAAATCCCGGGTTTGTACAGGAAAGGGTTAAAAACTGGAATAGAATGTTCATAAAATATGAATAAATTCCTTGGTCAGTTATAAGTACTTTGGCTTTATTCAACTATCAAAGCATAAATAATTATTTTAGAAGTGAAGCCCTATTAAACTTTAATCCTTACTACAAAATCCCTTGGTGTGATGCCTTCATTAATCAAATTTAGAAAAAATAAGGAAAAAGGAGATATTACTTGTTTGAGGTAATTTCTTCTTTTTCTCAATTTTTTTTCTTCTCTGGTTTTCTTCTACCGCTATTTCCCCCTTTTAAAATCTTTAATGCAACTTCAAGCAATTTCGACCAGTATATTTGTTGCTGGAAATGGATTTACCCTTTCACTTGCTTAGTAGTTTTCCCTTTGTCTGTCGAACTTTTTTGTTTCTTTGCTCTAACTTGAACCAATACCCTATAAACTTGAAACTTCATGCTATTGTTGCCACTGATTTAAGGAAGTGTTCTATTGTTTTGTGGTCCCATGGGTCAAAGGTCAAGGTCACAACTTAACTTTAATTGAAAATTGTTTCCATGCTAAAATTGACTGGCATTACCAAATAGGAAAACAAATGATAAAAAGTGATGATGCTGACTTTTACTACAACAAATTTTGAAAATATTGATTTAAACTAAGACATAGGTTAACCCTTGTCATGCTCATTAAAATTCTCTATAAAATTGCTTTAATATCAAAGGACTGACAGCACTAGAAGCACTTATAGTGAATTAATAATTATTTTGAAAATTTAATTTGTAAACATCTCTGGCATTAAAGAGAATAACGGGTGGTGTAGACTAAGATCAGATTGATCTTTGTCTATACCTCCAGTCAAAACAGGAATATTACGGGTTCAGCATGACAAGGATTAATATATATATATTTTTTTGTTTCATTTAATATTCACATTTTATATGCAGATACTCCTCCTGAACAGAACAAAGAGAATGTCCCTGAAGGGGGTGATGCAAGTTCGCAGCCGCCTACAGCTAAAAAAGGGCTCAAGTTGTCTTACGATGAATATAAACAGATTGCCAATCTTATGGTACTATATATGAGGAAACAAGAGGAAGAGACTGATGGTAAATAAGTGACCTGTCTTGTGAAAAGGGAATGTCTTGTACTAGATTAATCCTTGTCATGCTAAATAAAGTCCTCTTTCAGAAACTGCAGAAAAATCAAAGTGCTGAAAGCAACAGTAGCACAAATTATTGGTAGATATTTCTTTTGAAAATTGATGTCATTGATTTCATGGACAATTCTGGATTGATAGAAACAAACAGGTGGTGAAGACTAAGATCAGACTGCACACATGTGCAGGTTGATCTTTGTCTACACCTCCTGTCAAAACAGAAATATTTTGTGTTCAACAACTTCGAATTTTACCCTTTCTTGTTTAGCAGAATTTTAGACCTGTTCAAATTTGAAGGTTTTAAAGATGAAAATTTAGGTGGAGTTAATTTGTAGAGAAGAGAAAATTGTGGGAAAAGATTCTTTTTTGTTACAAGTAATTTCTTCTTTTTCTACAATGTTTTCTCAATTTTAAAATCACAGGGATGTAAAAACCAGGGATTAAACAGGAATGGGTTAAACTACTCCAAAATGATGTCATCTGTTAATGGGTCAAGAAGGAGTACCTATTTTCATGACTTTCTAATACTCATTTATCCAGATTCGGACTCGTCAGGTTTACGTAAAAGCAATTTGATCAGCTGGTATCTTGGTGAAGTGGAGAGCGAGATCGAGTCGGAGGCTGAGCTTGTTGAGAGAAAAACGGTGATAGAAAAAGTGATTGACAGACTGGTACATCATGTAAGTGGAAATATCATTATGATCTGGCATAAAAAATATGTCAAAACATATGTTTTATGAAATTCCTACAAATTTGGTAATCACATACATGGTGTGAACAAAACCGTTCACCACTAAATATCTGATACAATTCCATTAATGGTAGCATTGATGACATCATATTCTTTCTAAAATGTTGACTGATCAAGAATGCAAACATTAGATTCAGAAAACATTGATACCAGGGTAACTGGCACAAAGAATTTTAAATCTTAGAAATTTGTTGATACTTTTGTGAATAAGAAATGGAAATACTAAAATGCAGTTCTGATCTGTAGCTTGCATTTGATCAAATACAATATGTCATATCAATACTTTAACACAATATTCCTTGCTTATAATTTGTTGCATTCCTGTGCATATGATGATAAACAACATGATTGAATCTCATTTGATTGGTTTCAGTTAAAAATGATGGCCAAGTCATTCACTGAGATCAAAAGTGCCATGTTGACCTTTAACGTTTACATGGATCCTTTTTAAACAAGTTTTCTGATGAAAAATCTGGTTAACCCTTTCCTGTTCAGTAACTATTTTTTACACCCTATGGTTTTATACTTGATAAAACATTGTGGAAAAAGAAGTAATTGCTTGTGACAAGCAATTATTTCTGTTCCCACAATATTTTCTACCCTGGAGGTTGGTTACTTTTCAAATTGCACGACTTCTATCAATTCGGACAAGTCTTAAATTTAAAAAAAAAAACAGGAAAGGGTTAATTAATATATTGGTAAATGTTAGAGGCAGGCAGGGTTGTTAACTTTACCTTGTGTGCATTACTAAAATTAGTGACCGATTTTAATGAAATTTTTAACAAATATTTGTCTGTAGCACTTATTACCATAATTAATGATATGTTGTCTTGAGAAAATGAGACTGATTATCTAAATTTGATTATCTAAATTGTGTGTGTAACAATTCCTACAATTCTTGACCGATTTTTATGAAGCCATTGAATTGCTTGTTTTGTGAATTTTTGCCTCAAGATTTCTCAACTTGTTTTGAATGAATTCATAAAGCTTATTTAAGCTGTAGCAAAGATGGTTAAGTTTCAAAACAAATTAATGTTTTTTGATATCTTGCTCAAAGTGACTTCCCAGAGTTTGTTGGTTTTGGGAAGAAATTCCAGAACCACAGCCAGGGGTTTTAGTATTCCCATGCCAGACTTGTCTGACATGGGCTTTTGTACTCGCGGACAAGTATGTTACTCTGTTACAAGTAGAGACATTGTACTAGGGAAAATCTTTGAATGGAACAAAAAAGATCTCAAATATTGTATATTATAAAAGTATCTCAAAATTTATATCTAAAATATTGTTGTTTATCAACCCAGCATTTTCATCATTAACCGCAAAGTTTTCTCAAAATTTATCTCCCCAATTTTTTTGTGGACATGTTCATTCTAATTCTGGATAAGTAGAAAATCTTGTCTTGTCATATGTGTGGGGATGAATATAGAAAATCTACATTCTAACTCCCTCTGCCTCAGCTTTATCCTTGAGGTACTCAAGATATCTGTAATGAAATTATTTGTTTTAAATAAAAGAAGCATTAAGAACAGGACTGAATAAGAAAATTATGTGTTTGGTGCTTAATTGGTAAATATTTTTAAGATATAGCTCCAATTTGAGTTTAATCATGTTTTGTTGTTTAGACTTGTAATACATGACTGTATAGTTGAAATAGCTTGATTTGACTCAAACACAATAGTTGCACTGGTATGAGCAGCAAAGTGCATCAGCTGCCATGATATTACTGAAATGCTATTGAAAGTGTCCTTAACACATTTCTTCACATTCCCACATTTTTACAATCCTAAAGAAAAGAGTTCAGGAAACCCAGATGGAAATAGAAGAAATTGCTTATTACAAGAAATTTTATACCCCAAAATACAGATGTATTTAAAACTTTGAATTGGAAAAAAAAGCTTGCTTGAATTTAGAACAGTCTAAAATTTTGCTATGTTGTTATAGTCTGCCTCCCTTAAATCCTACGATGACTCCTGATGGCATTTTTTGTTAATGCTCGGCATCCATGCTAGAATTGTTCCTTAGACTATTACAAACAAGATAGGGGTGGATGCCCAGCGTGATTTTTTGATTTAAGGTCACAGTGAGGTCAAAGGTCAATGAGTTCAAAAATCAAGAAAGAATGGTTTGTAGCTAAAGCAAATTTATTTGCGGCAACACATAATGAAAGCAATGTGAACGAAATCAAATAAATTGAATCAGGAATGAACAGAGGCTTACCCTAGAGCCTATATTGTTATTTTCTATCAGAATTTTACCATATTTATGCTAAAAAAACGCTATGGCCAATAACAAAATAAAACACAATACTTAACAAAACTTTCATTGAACATGAGTAAAAGGTTTGTTATTACATACATATTATCTAAGGCATTCATGTAACTGAAGGTATTCCAGACTACTTTAAGCAATGCTTGCTTAGTGTCTGTTTCGAATTTCAGGTCAGATTGAGGTCAGGGGTAAAGTACGTTCAAAAGTGTGAAACTTGCAAATACATGCAACTGATGTTCATTGTACATTATTTCAACCTTTAATATTATGACAATAGGAACAAAATCAAATGCAAATGAGTAACAAGAGCCATGTCGGACATGGCCATCCCCCGCTGTAAAAGCTTGATAGTAAACTGAAACCAATAACTCCAAAATAATGCAGGCAAGAGTTGTGGTTTTTGTGCACTCCACTTCTCCTCAATGAGATCTATCCACCTACGAAATTTCAAGTTGAAAGCATTTATAATTTAGGAGATATACCCCAGACAAAATGTAAGTAAATGACCCATGACCCATGAAACCGTTAAAAATTATTCAACCAAGAGATACTTTAGGAAATATGCTCTGGACAAGATTAGTGACGGAAGGACGGAAGGACGGAAGGACGGACAGAGATCATTACTATATCCCCTTCGCCGAAACGGCGGAGGATAAAAATGAAACTAATGCTTATCTCAGCCCCTCAATTGATATTTACAGGTAAAACTTTACCATATATCTGCCAACAAGAGCTTTGCAGAGCGGCGCATATACGCCCGAAGGGGCTTGTCAGTAACCTTGGCTTTTCAGGATTCTGAGCTTGAATGATATCTAATGATTTCGTAAAAAAAAAGAGATCTTATCACCTGAATAATACTGTTTACACTTGAGAAACAAGACAGCTTTATAATAACTTATCATTCAACATTATGTACAATAGTTAAATTCTATAATTTGAATACAATTGACATAAAAATGACCTTGACCAATGACCTTGAAACAAGTTTCAACAGAAAGTAATCACCACAAGCAATAAAAATATGACCTTGGAAAACTGATCTTGACAATCAAATAACAATGGTTCAGTTTAGGTTTTTCAGAGCTCAAAATGACCTTGACATTTGAATTCAATCAATTTCAGGACAGATAATTCAAGAAAGACCCAAGCTCTTTGAATTTCTGAAGTGAGTCTTATGCTCAACTAAATATCAGAGATACATAATGACAAGATTCAGTTCAATCCAATAGATGTTTTAGGAGTTGTGCACACACTAACACAAAAAACCTGTAATTATAAGCTATATTGTTAAGTAAAGGGTAGATAATTCAGTAACAACTTGACATATCAAACAAATTTTAGTCCTAAGCACAACTAGAATCATACAGAGTCATTGTGGCAAGTTTCAGTTCATTCCCATTCAAAATGTAGGAGAAATTAAGCTCACAAGAAATAAAAGTTTTTTTCCCGTTCAATTCAAGGGCAGATTATTCAAGATAACTCAAGATGGACTGGATCGATTTGAATTTCAAAGGTCTTATGCACAACTAGACATCATAGGAAGTAATTGTGCCAAGTTTCAGCTCATTCCCATTGATAGTTTAGAAGGAGTTGCGCACACAATAAACAGTGATTTTCGTTCAATTCAATGGCAGATAATTCAACATAATTCAAGAATTGACTGGAGCAATTTGAATTTCAAAGGTCTTATGTACAACTAGACATCATGGGGAGTATCTGTGCCAAGTTTCAGCTCATTCCCATTGATAGTTTAGGAGGAGTTGCGCACTCAAAACATTGCTAACGGACGGACAGACGGTCAGACTGACGGACGAACGATCGGGGACTTAACATAATACGACCCTTCGGGCGTATAAAAAGCGCCCCGGCGCAATGCGAAACAAAGAAATAACACAATATCTCCAGTAAACTTGATGAAACACAATGTCATATACATGTTACAGTTTCTGATATACAGCTTGTTTTACCACACGCCTTCTAATAAATGTTCACAAGTGACTACTTTCAAAAAACATGATTGTAGGAGACCTTTTAAAGGTGTCTACAGGATCGGCCAGTGGACATTGCACTGATTCCGCGTACTCGATAGACTCCAAGGCTGCTTGAAGTCAGACAGGATTAGAACATCCTGCTGCATCGCATGCATGATTGGTGTAACTTGAAATTCTGTCTAGCATAAAATCAGCAGGATATAATGACGAATTGTATAATCACGTCTCAATCGAAAAGCATAACTGTTTGCAACATATTTATCATCTTATCAGAATATAAAAATCTTTTGACTTCAAGAAATTGAGATGGTTTGTAATGTAGAAAGAGTGCACGTCGCCTAGCGTCTGGTAAACAAATACATTCAAATTGTCGCTTTGTAGCGCTTTATTTACTGGTACAGTGGCTAGCAGTGTGCACAGGGTAATTAAATAAGTGTCGTTTTCCTTTATAGAGGCTAATAGCAAAACTATTGAACAGAAGTCTAGAACTCTTCTTAATCCATTCCCACTCAGTGACGCTTTTAGACGTCCCCCAGGAAGTTTTGGAATATATTGTGGAAAATGAAGATATTGCTTGTCACAAGCAAATTCTTCATTTTCCACAATGTTTTCTACCTAGAAATTTGAAAGAATCCAAAATTTCATAAAATTGAAATAGACCTCTGCAACTTCTTTCAGTTAGAACAAGTCTAAAATAATGCCGTCTGGTAATGGGTTAATGTTAAAAGAATTCAAAACCTGTGTTGATACAAATATCAAAGCTAAGAAAAAACAAAACAAAAGAAAAATCGCCCGTTTCTAAAGAATTCCTGTTTCGGGGGCATGGTGTTTCACACACACATCTTGTTTTTCTTTGTTTTAGGTTAAAGGGTTAAAAATTTTACCTTGATTTTGATGAAATGCCCTTCCCCAGTTGCGCCTTGTTGAGGCCTATCTACATACCAAATATTAGCATTGTAACTTAATTGGGTTGAAGTTAAAGGAAAATGTTTAGTTGGCAGGTTAAGTTTTTGAGTAACGTTTAAGGGAAAAGGGTTAAAATTTTGACCTTGATGAAATGACCTCCCCAGTTGTGCCTTGTTGAGACCTATCTGCATACCAAATATTAGCATTGTAACTTAATTAGGGATGAAGTTATAGGAAATATTTAGTTGGCATGTTAAGTTTTTGAGTAAAATGTTAGGGAAAAGGGTTAAAATTTTGACCTTGACCTTGATGAAATGACCTTCCCCAGTTGCGCCTTGTTGAGACCTATCTGCATACCAAATATTAGCATTGTAACTTAATTAGGATTGAAGTTATATGAAAATATTTAGTTAGCATGTTAAGTTTTACAGACAGACGGACAGACAGACGGACACCGGTAAACCATTATGCCCCCGATCTATCGATGCGAGGGCATAAAAAGTCGTCTTTTCAATAAAATAATGTCTCTAATACAATTTCAGAAAATTTAGCACAATTAATACAGCATGTATAGCAATTGAAAATATCACAATGACGATTATGTGAAAGCGCACCTATTTGACCTTTGACCTTGCTGTGGACTTAATTCTAGGTTTCAGACTGGGCATCCACCCTGGAAGGTTTTGTCATACCCTAAAGAATATTACTAGCATGGATGCCGAGCATTAACAAAGAATGCCATCAAAACAATTTTCTAGAGCTAATACGAATTATAGTCGGTAAACTATTATGGGTACATACAATCAAACATTAGATTGTCATAGTTCCACACTATCTGTTGCTTTGTATAACTTTTGTTTCTTTTCACAATAATTCCAGGATCATGTGCTGATACAACTGACCCAAACAGGCCTTAAACAACGAACAAAACAGGAAGAGGATTTGGTTAGAGAAGATGATCCATTTTTGGTGGTGCATCCCAATTATGTCATTGACTAGAAAAGTTATATTACAGGATATATTTGTATAAACCTGTCTCCAACTACTACAAACACTTCTGTTGCAACAGATTGTCTATACACTGTCCAAGGGGGCAATTCTTTTGCCCATTCCTAGACAAATATATTGTCCATGTGTGACCAACAACTTGCAACACTAGCCTTGTATAAAGCTGCCAACACAAGGTACTGGTCGCTTAATGATTTGTAGACTAGTCAAATTGCTTGTTAGGAAATATTCAATTTGACTTGTTAATTAGATTGCATGTTAGGTATAGTCACTGGTTGATAAAAGCAAACAAACTAGTCTCTTGTTTTTTCAGGCAGAATTGAATTATAATATGGAAGAACGCTTAATCACGGGAGACTCGAATAAAAAAAGGAATGACATTGAAATAACTTGAGTAAAAACCACTTTGTGTTCATATAACAGATGTGTTCAATATTTGTTAAAAAAAAAAGAGAGAGGCAAACCTATGTATGGCAAACCATTTTGTGTTCATATAACAGATGTGTTCAATATTTGTTTAAAAAAAGAGAGAGGCAAACCTATGTATGGCAGCCACTTTGTGTTCATATAATAGATGTGTTCAAGTTTTGAATAAAAAAAGAAAGAAATAAACCTGTGCTTTGCAAAACCACTTTTCTTTTACAAAAATCTCGTCCACAGATATGTACATGTTTTATAGCAAATACAGCTAAATGTTTGTATGTATCTATTTAATTTGAATAAATATTGATTCTATAATGATTGTTAATTAAGTTGCCAAGCTGTTTATCCATTTCCTGTGAAAAATTAAATACAAACGGAAATAAACTCGTACAATTTGAAAGGGGTTGCAAATATTTATTAGGTTATACATTTTGTGATCTGCATTATCTCCAAAATTCTGTGTACATTACAACATAAATTAACATATATACTGTCACACAGTAGGCATACACAACTACGTATCTGCAGCTTTATTTAAGCTGAAATTAAGAGCTTTTATTGGCCCACTGACAAAAGGATTCATAGTCATCAGATAATCCATTAATCTCTTTTCGGGAACTAAAGATTAATGTTTGGAAAAAGTCAAGTGAAGAATTGAGTCCTGAAACAGATTATATATATAGGAAAAAAACATGTTTTAGTTTATTTTCATATGGGAAAGCATCTTGCATTTTATGGGAAAATTCTCCGTATATGAGTTGAAGAAAAGGTTATTCCCGATATCTACGTCAAATTAATTTATTTCCCTTTTCAACCAAAATATGCTCGGTACACTAAATGTATAAGGAATTGTGTATTTATACATAAAGAATAAAGTCAGTACTAAACATTGATTCAAACAACAATGAGTTTGTGATTTCTAGCTCCCCTGAGCATGATTTTAAGCTCCCCTGAGCATTAACCTCTTCCTGCACAATCCCTTGTTTTTACGTCCCTGTGATTTTATACTTGAGAAAACATTGTTGGAAAAGAAGAAATTGCTTGTTAAAACATTGTTGGAAAAGAAGAAATTGCTTGTTAAAAGCAATTTCTTCTTTTCCCACAATATTTTCTAACCTATAGGCTGCTTTTTCTTCGAATTGCACCCACTTTTCACTGCCGTCTGCAACTTCTTTTAAATTTGACCAGTCTAAAATTTTGAAACAGGAAAGGGTTAAGTGCTCAAACATCCTCTGTCGGACTTCAGTTCGACATGCATTGTCCGTTACCAATTTCTTTTAACATCTCTTAAACAACAATGTTACTCTTGATGAAACCTTGCAGGGATGTTCTTTGGGCAAAGCTTTTTCTGAAAAAATATGTTATAAAACTGGTTGCTATGGCAACTGAAAAGGGAAATTTTACTCGTTAAAAACCTCTTAAATCAGGAAGCCGTAGGGCCTTCATATTTTAAATGGTGCATCCCTAAATGATTGTCTACCAAGATTGTTAAGACAATGCCTATTGGGTCTAAAGGCTCTGCCCCAAGGTTACAACGTTGGAAGAGATGCTCATGCATACCAACTTTTAGAATCGTCTGACCGTATAATTGTCTTTTAAGATTGTTTTAGTGAAGCCCCTGGCTCTGACCAAGGGCTCAAAAGTTGGGAAAATCGCTCATTCAGAGCAACTTTTAAAATCTTGTGCAAAACTCTACCCCCGGGGGCATATATATTTGTGCAGTAGCTTTACCTGATATCAAAATTGTTCAAATACCTTTGTGGACAAAGAAGGCCCCTCTTCAGCTGTCCAAATTTGGATAAACGCCATGTTAGAGCAACTTCAAAAAATCCCCTTGTCCAAATTTGGGAATCTTAAGGTATAGGTGTTTGTTAGACAACATTCCAAAACCAACAAATAATGCCCCTTGGTTAAAAGGTCCAGACTTGAAAAAAACAACCCTCTGTTAAGGGATTAATCCACCCATATTGAACACGATATTTTGCTAAAAAAACATGTTTGCACATGATATACAGCGCATCGCGCACGTGGACCTTATTCGTCTCATACTGTGACACCGTTCAAGAGAGGAATGGTTACGCAAGTTGTGTAAAATCAAAGCGTTCCCTATGGCATAGTTGAGTAATCTGCCCATTTTGATGTAGAAATGGCATTTTTCATATAGATAATCTTATTTAAGTATAACGTCTCGTCTAGCCTGGTTAGTTTTTAAAGGTAATGCAGGATGTTTTATATTCTAGAGTTCTGAGCACGATCCCAAGTTTCAGTAAAAAGAAATTGCCATATCCACACGCCTCATTTTTCTCCAGCCGATGGAAATATAATGGCAGCTAATGGTTCAAATTTATTCTGCATTTGTGCATGTACATGACATTGTGAAAAATGACAGGAAGCTATGGCTGGGTGCACCTATGAACTGCAGTTTTACTGAATACTACTTAAAGTGACGTTAAACGAAATTCACTTAATCGCAGTCTTAATAACTTTCATAATCAATACTTTTTTACTTTTCAAGGATAGTCCTTTTCCGATGACAGTCTACAAATAATCAAGATATCAATTAGGAAACTTGGACAATATTAGATTGTCCTTCATTTATTCATTTAAAAGTATTTTTTACTTCTAAGAAGCAAGAGTGTATCTTTCAAACCTTCTGCGACCAAGTAGTAGCTTAACCCATTCCCACATAATCACCTTTTTTGTGGCCCCTCAAGAACTACATTAAAACACAGAATAAGTGAAATTGCTTATTTCACAATGTTTTCTACATTAGTTTTCAATTTCAAAGCGATTTAAATTGCCGTCTGTAACTTCTGTCATTCTGGCTAGTAGAAAAATATTGGTTAAAAAGGCCAATTTAAAAAAAAAATAGTAAACACCCGAGCTTTTCACTTCAACGGTATAAAGCTGGTATGTGGAGTTCTAAAAATAGAAGGCAAATTACTCGCCATATAATCGAAGGACTGCGCGACATTGAAACCGTGGTCGCATCTACGCTGAGCGGAATATAGGTAGGTGTTTGCGTATTTGAGGGGAGTTTGCGCCCTCTAGGAATTATATAAAAAATCACCGTAGTACGCCATTTTTAAAATGTACAGTTATTTGGAGGAGACGAGTTTTAGAAATAATAAATCGAACCCAATTGGACATTACTTATATACCCTAGTAATATCCTACTGGATTTTCCAGAGTAGGTAACACTGTTCAACGTCCATCAAAAATCGCAGTTTCCTAATTGCGTTAAAAGGCTTTTGGTTAAGTCTACGAACTTACAAAGTGTTCCTCGTATACAGTCGGTTGACCTTGAACATTTGGAACATTTTAGATTTCATCAAATTAGTTGATCAAAATACGTTATAGAATTTATTGCTTTAGTTCCCCTTTATCCGGTTACCTGGCGGTAAAATTTAAGACTGGTCCAAATTGAAAGGGGTTGCAGACGACAATACTAAGTTTATGAAACTTTCATGTTTGCAACTTTCTTGGTAGAAAATAATTTGTAAAAGGAAGAAATTGCCCCATACACCCTCCTCCCCACACACAGATTAAAGAAGTATTTCCGCTTTAACTTGGATATCTTTCCTTAAAATATACTTAAATATGCTGGCGGGATATCAGTCACATTCAGTGCCAACCTTTTGCTTCATTCCAAACTGTGCCATGTTTTGAGAAACGGAATTACATGTACCTCTTGTTACAAACGATTTCTTTCTTTTCCTACCCTTTTCCAATATATATGAAATGCTTATGAAACTTAAGGCTCTTGTAAAAAAATTAATAGAAAATATTGTGTAAAATGAAGAAATTGCTTGTTTGCAAGCAATTTCTTCATTTTACACAAAGTTTTCCAAATTGTTTTTCTGGAGAGGTGTCAAATACCGTCAGTGTGTGGGAATAGGTTAAGAGAGCGAGATGTTGAAGTTATTCAAGTTAATCCTTTAAATCTGTGAAGAGATATTTCTGAAAGTCTTCAATCAATTTTCAGTAATTACAGGGAATCTTAAAACTTCCATTAAATTTAATCCTAAGGCAATGTTTTGGTAGTACAAAAGCTGCTGAGATAAAAGTAGTGCAAGGAAACTTCTTTTTTGCTCTTCGGTGGGTTTTCGGGATTTCTCCCGCCGTCACAGCGCAGTCGGTAGCGCGCCAGACTCCTAATCTTCAAACATGGGTTCGATCCCCGGCGGCGGCACATATTCTTTCCGACATTTGTCTCTCGCCAATGGGTGGATAATCGTGAACCTAAGTGGGATAGCAGCTGGAGGCTAGGAAAGGATGTAGTGGTAGTACTGGTGTGAGAAATACCAGGAAACTGTTGTTAGGTGCTCCAGCCGCCGCGAAATGACTGAAATACTGTTAAAAGCGGCGTTAAACCTAAATCAATCAATCTATCTCGGATGATAAGCTCTTTCTAAGTTCACTCAAGAGCCATCGAAATTATAAAAAAGATGACATTACTATTTTAAATAGAGAAAGTTTAATTACAGTAAGTAATTGACAATAAGCCATGAAAGTCCATGATGTACAATAATCAACCTATCGTCGTTGTCGTTCTAAAACGTCGTAACTACAGCTTGAATCAAGCTGTAGTTACGACGTTTTGGACCGACACCGACGCTATATAGTATACAGTTCATTAAAATGTCTTATACCTTGCATACTTTACATTTTCTATCGGTTCCAGGTGACTTAAATGGTTTTGTCCTTCTACCTGTTCAATTAAACAATCGCGACTGTCAATCAACTATTCAGTCGACCAATCAAATCACTCACTTTGACCAGTAGTCAGTTTTGAACTCCAACATTGGCTGTCATGTTTGTTGAACTTTTTTGTTGGTTTGGCGAGTTAAACGTCGTAACTACAGCTGATTCAAGCTGTAGCTACGACGTTTAGGTCACTAAGCAACCATTCTACCTTTCTGTTACATGCAATTGGCCATAAGATTTTGAAAAATAGTGTCGTAAAACATCGAAGTGGAAATTCCTGTCGGAGTCAAAGGGCGTTGTCAATAGAGTAAGTGGGCCAGCTATTGGTCAATTTCTAAATTGTGACTAGATTGTTTATTATTGCTGAAGCGAATCTGTGCGACTTAACGGTGAAAATACTTAGATAGCTCTCAGACATAGCCCTGCTCTCTTTCCTTTTTTGGCTACTGAACGTCATTTTAGCGGGACTAATGATATAAAAGACCTCATCTGGTTGTCATTTAATTCACGTGCCTTTAACTTGACTTTAACCCTATTTTAAGAATTAAAGAAAACAAAATAATGATAACGACTACATTTCTTATATATTCTGATTACTTATACCAAGTGTATGCTCCGCCATATTCTATATATTCACTCACCAGATAATATGCTTTCGTATAAAACTTCGGGCCGCTGTCATAGCGCAGTTGGTAGCGCGCTAGACTCCTAATCTTTAAGCATGGGATGTCATGGGTTCGATCCCCAGCGGTGGCTCATATCCTTTCCGACATTTGTCTCTCAACGATGGTGGGATAATCGTAAACCTAAGTGGGATAGCAGCTGGAAGCTAGGAAAAGATGTAGTGGAGGTACTGGTGTGAGATATACCAGGAATCCATTGTTAGGTGCTCCAGCCGCCGCGATATGACTGAAATATTGTTAAAAGAGGCGTTAACCCCACTCAATCATTCAATCTTATATAATTTCACCAAGGCAGTGGTCATAGGCTTTCACTTTATATCGTAGAGAATATTTACCTTTAGATTAACATTTGACTTGCCTAACCCAATTCCACACAATTCCGCTAGTTTGTGCCCCTAAAAAAGCGTTGAAAAAATGTAGAAAATGAATGAATTTCTTAATATTCAACAATGTTTTCTAGCAATGATCATATTCCATACAGAACTTCACCGAGGCGATCTCTGCACTGAACGATCTTAAGCTTTGACCTACCTAAATCAAACAGCAATTTGTCGCGATTATACTTCATTCATTCACTTAGTATGGTGACCCTGGCCTTTAACCAATTCCCACTCATAGACGCGTCTAGACGCCTCCAAGGAATAAAGCTTTGGAAACCATTGTGTAAAATGAAGAAATTGCTAGTCACAAGCAAGTTCTCCATTTTACATAATGTTTTCTATCCAAAATGTTAAAAAAATCTAGAATTTCATAACCTTTAAATTGTCGTCTGCAACTCCTTTCAATTCGGACCAGTCAAAAATGTTGTCGTCTGGTAATGGGTTAATTCATTTTGTGATTTTGACCATAGTCTTTGTTCATTGGCTAATCTTTGATGGTGACAAGGAGCTGTTACCGCTAGCTATGTTGCAAGTTCTAATATGATTTCTATGACTGAGAAAAGATGAAGGCGTCTTTCATAGAGTTGGCTTTATATGGGTAAGGATTTTTGGAAGTTGAAAAAGAAAAAAAATCGTCATTTGCATTTTGTATGGAATTAGCAGGTCATTCCCCTCTGATTAGTTCTGTCGTTTAACGGTGATTATGGAGTAATTAGGAGAATAAATGGAATTTCCAAATAGGGTTTTAAAGATGATGGTAATTCTACTGTCAGTCACGTCACCATGGAAGATGGAAGACACCAAAAACTATTAGTAAGAATCTTGGTGATGTTATCAGACGACAAAATTTTAGTCTTGTCCAAACTGAAAGACGCTCCAGACGGCGATTTTAAGTTGATGAAATTTAAGATTTTTTTCGACTTTCTGGGTGGAAAACATTAATGAAAATGAAGTAATTGTTTGTAACAAGCAAATTCTTCATTCAACACAATGTTTTTCCAATTGTTATTATATGGGGAGTCAAAAGCGTCATTGTGTGGGAATAGGTTAATATTCACCTGAGCTATTTTGAGAAACTACATTTCGTCGTTAGGCGTGCAAAATGTCGTAACTACAGCTTGAATGAAGCTGTAATTACGACATTTTAATCGCACTCCGATGATTTGCCCCTGCACTTGAATCAGTTTATGTCTTTTTACTTACTGTTCTGGGCATGTTTCAAGTTTCTTAGGTTACCGCCAAATATAAGTGTTGCAAAATAATACAATATATAATATGGTACAGAAAGTACCGTCGGAAAGAAGAATTGACTCGTTGAACGGCGTTTAACACCACTTTAACAGTATTTCAGTCATATCGCCGCGGATGGGGCACCAAACCTTGGATTGTTGGTATTACACACAAGTAATACCTCTATATCCTTTCCGAGACTCCAGCTGCTTATCCCATTTAG
Organism: Fragum fragum; assembly: GCA_946902895.1. NCBI lineage: Eukaryota > Metazoa > Mollusca > Bivalvia > Cardiida > Cardiidae > Fragum > Fragum fragum. Next base: position 36,944,310 of record OX336372.1, read on the forward strand.
ATTTACGATTATCCACACATTGGTAGGAGATAAATGTCGGAAAGGATATTCACCGCGGCCGGGAATCGAACCAGAGACCCAATGCTTAGGAGTCATACTCGCCACCAGCTGGATTACCTTTACTTTCTATATCGTTTGTGTGGTAATGAGTTGATATCTTTTTAACGTTCATGGGCACTCGCGCCACATTCGTTGACTTTAATTTCACTGAGCGACCTTGCCCTGGGCATGCGCGCATAATACCAAGTGACTTGACAATCAGAGTCAGCCAGTCGGATTCATTCACGTCTGGACACACCTTCATTGACTAATTAATGTACCGCTTCCTCAAGTTATAATAATTTGGACTGATTTGAAAATACCAGGTAACACCAGTTTAGTTCAAATTCGAACCAGTCGAAGACTACATAATGTAGTTGATGAAATAATTGTAGATGTATTTGTATTTTTTGTTTAGAAAATTTTGTTGATGATGCAGAAATCGCTTATAACTAGCATTTTTTCGTTTCGTTATCCACAAAGTTTTCAAGGGCTTTCTTTGGCGGGGGGGGGGGGAATCAAAAAGCGGGTTTGTGCGGATGTGGGTAAAAATTAGAAATAGATTGAAAAGGACGATTCAAAGCAAGATAATAGTAAGAAAGCAGATTCTGTAAAGTAGATGATATTGCCAAAAAGGGAGAAATCGTTTATGAAAAGCCGCATCCCTTACTACAAACATTTTTAGAAATTTAATTTCAGGTAAAGTAAGGGATCTTCAAATTCCAAAGCAATCCAGTAATTTCTAAACATTGCGAGGATCCATACCGTCGAAGTGGATAGTCATCGTGTTTATTACCTATGGTTTACCAAGGATAACAGATTCTAGCCCCTGTTTATAGGTTTGCCCTGGGGTACGTCAATATTCAAGTGCTCTGTCCTAACACTGAATTTACGATAGAAGCTTTTTTATTCGAAGTTTAATTACAGATTTTTTTTAAACCCTTTCCTGTTTTGTAAAGTGTTAGTTCCGTCCAATTCAAAGGTTTAGCAGACGACAATTAAAAGTGGATTTATTTTGAAAAATAACCATTCATTGGGGTAGAAAATATTGTGGAAAAGAAAAAAATGCTTGTTACAAGCGATTTCTTCTTTTACACACTATTTTCTCAATTATAAATTCACAGGGACGTAAAAAACAGGGATTGAATAGAAAAGGGTTAAATCTGCCCACTCCCATTACATACCGTATCGCTTATGTCGAATAATGAGGAAAACGCGTCTTTTTTTGTTTTTGTTTTTTTTTTTTGTTTTTTGTTTTGTTTTGTTTTCAAAACATCGTCTAGGACCTTGATATTTGTCAATGGGGTTTATAATAAATATGTTTCGTCTGTCCGTTCACGATTACAGAAGTAAGCAAAAAAAATTCTTTCACCAGTGTAGGAATGGGTTAACATAATATACCAACATTCTAAATTTATTAGTCTGAGATTGTATTTTGGTTCCTTGATCTTAGGCCTTATGGTTTAGTGGAGAGAAGAATATTAGAATGTCCTTCTTTATGCATATACTTTCTCTTCCGTTTCTGGTCGCCGTCGTTGGGCGACCTACCCTCGTGAAAATAGCTTAAAAAACTGTAGATGAGATGTTTTGGTCGCCGGTCAACGATGCCCTCCTAGCAGAGGAGGCGTTCACCTTGATTTCAGATTGGTTATAACTGACCGGTCCTGTCTGTCAAAAAATCATTCAACCAATCAAATAATTCAATTGGATCGGGATTAATTTTTTGTCGGTTTGGCGAAACTACACCTTGACGTTCATGGCCCAAACCAGCAGCTTTCTCGTTTGTAAAATTGTCCATTGATTTCGCAAAATAACGCCGTTTTATATCGAAGTTGAACTTCCTGTCGGAGAAATGGTCGTGACAAGCGGGGTCTGTGGGTGGGACCAACGATAAGTCAATTTTGATGCTGCATGCAAAAATGGACCTGTCAATAACTCCGTGAAACTAAATTTAATTTGATATACCAAACAATATCTGCACTCAACTGTAAAAATTGAACGCTTTCAATTCTGACTTTCAGAACAACAAAAACAAAACAAAACAAAAACAAACAAAAACAAAAACAAAAAAACCCAACAAACAACAAACGAACAAACAACAACAACAACAACAACAACAAAACCAACCGTAAAGTAGTACGTGTGTATGTTCGGTTGAAAATGGTTTTTAATTGGTCATAGACCAATTTATATAACCATAAACTCGAAATTGTGTCGCTGCAATTTACCAAAAACTGCCTTTAGCTCAACTGGACGTATATTCTGACGGTAAAACAGAAAAAAAAATCATTTCATTTTACAAGTTAAGAATTATCAAAAGGAGCAAAGGAAAACTGGACGGTCACACGCTTTAAAGATGAATGCTTTAAGGATTTTCCGCTGGTGATGAACGCGTCTAACCAACCCTTTCTTTCAATCATATCGAGGTGTAAACAAAGATGATACTGCCACTCAATTATTTTCCAGCCATAAGTTAATCAAAGTACTGAAAGTTATTCTGGAGAGCAAATTTGATTATTATGCTTTCAAGCTGTCTAAAGAATTCGCCCAAAGAATAGTATCAATTGTTTTTTCCTGTGTTTATAATCATCGCTGTTTAGGAACTTGTTAATTTCTGCCCAGAAAAAGAGAGGGTTTTGAAATTTCATGAACCTGCTGTCAGCATTTGCTCCCAAACTTAAGTTATCATATTTCCATAATTTTTCTGTTTTGGCTTTATAAAAAAAGCATGCAGGGATGATCTAACCTTGACTATTTAACAATCGAGAATTTTCAAAAATTTAGTTTTCACAAAAAGTTGCTTTTTTGTCGGTACCCATGTTGCATCAAGGTCTTACGTTCGTGTACTATGATATTAGTTCTAATTAACATTCACGGAAATATCATACACTAGGATAGAATCTACGTGTTGTGAAAGTAATAGAAATTAAAGTTGTTTTACCCTTATTCTAAAGTCGGAATGCAATGATACGTCCAATTTCTGAGTGACGACCAATTACAGTGCGTACTGCACTTTGATTACTTATTTTCATCGATTGCGAAACAAGTTCCTAAAACTAAGATTAATCCCTATCGAATTTGCTTCCTTGGGTATACACTGGTCCTCAGTTATATGGGTTAATCAAAGAGCCAAGATCGATAGCTGCTCCTGGAAATTAAACTCCAGAGCTTTTGATTGGGAAGCCAACCCCCTACCTCTCAACCACACAGATACAGGAAGGACAATAATAAAGCCATGATAGTAAAAGAGTTCATGTTAAACCATTCATCTACCAAGATTGTTTAACTATTAGCTTGTTTTATCCACGCATTAAACGAATGTGCAGTGCCCATTTAATTATGTGCCTAAAGCAATTGATAGTTAGCAGAGTGAATGATATTTTACGGAAACGTTTCCGTTTCTTACTATTATTCGATTCGGCCACAATGAAGCTTCTTGGCGCCCCAAGCAAAAAGGCTTTGGAAAACATTTTCGAAAAATGAAGAAATTACTGCTTACAAGCAGAGATTTTCTTTTTGTGGATGGCAGATAGATCTACATGCAGTTTAGATAGAATCGTAATGATCGCTGATTTATACTACTGTTTTTCTTCTTAAAAGAGGCCCCTTTTCATAGTCATTTAGCGGGTTTCTGATTGGGAACTATAGTGTAAGATACGGTACGTTGGAACTATTTCAATATTCCGTTTTAACTCATTACCTCCCAACAAAATTTTAGATTGGCCCAAAATGAAGTAAGTTGTACGATACAATTTCAAGTTGATGGAATTTAAAAGATCTTTGCTTTTTAAGGTAGAAAACATTGCAGACATTGAAGAAATGGCTGTTACAAAGAGGCGCCAAAAAGCAGGATTGTATGAGAAAGGATTAAATTGTCTTTCAAAACCTTTAGGTCTCAATGTGTTTAAAATGAAGGTTAAGATGAACCCATTCCCACCCAATAACGCCTTTCGTCGCCCTTAAGCAAAAAGCAAACAAATTTAGAATTTCATCAACTAAAACATCTTTGAATTTGGACCAGTGTAAAATTCGTTTGCATTGGGTTGAAAATGGTAAATACGAACAAGTACATGTAATTGCTACGTTTGTGAAAATTTAACATGTTGAATTAAAGTAATTCAGAGGTCTTGGAAAAGCATAGGAAAGTACCTGACGACCAGACCAAATCCATAGAGCACTTAATAATTTCATACATCAGTCGCTTTGATTTATTAATTTTTTCCAGACGAAACCGAAATTTACCTATTACCGTTTCTGTTGGGAAAATAACTGGTGTTGAAAATTTAGTAGAAAATGTCATAGATTGATGGGTTTAAATCTCCACGGCTCTCTCAGTTTGTATTCACCACGAAAAACATATGGTTAGGGTAATAGCATAACTTGTGAGCTTTGCCTCCTCATTTTTTAAAAATCGGTGAAATTTTATCTGTGATTTATTTTACTGGTCAAATATATAAAGGATAATCGTTTGTTTTAGTGTAAGATCGATTTATATTTCATTTCGTGAACAACAAAAGCTTAATTTTCACGAGTGGCTTCGCCACTAGTGAAAATAAAGCTTTTGTTGTTCACGAAATGAAATATCAATCGATCTTACTCGAAAACCAAACGATTGTTCTATTTCTTTAATGCAAAAATTAGACAAAATGTGAAAATTATATGACAAATTTTCTTAAAGCGCGTCTTTTTGCACGTGACTGCTATGCAACGCTTATGATGACGTCACTTATTTGGCTCTGCTCAGATAACGTCAGATAGGGTGAAATGAATGGAAGTGGGGCATAAGTTTTTGATAATTTCACTGGATAGGCTGTGAGTCTATCAAATGATAATCTACCGTTATTTCTCGAGAATCCACTTGAAAGCATTAAAGAAGGTCAAGTCCTTTTTTGTTTACCAGTAGCAAAGGACATGCCTATCAACCTTAGGATCGCTGGTCACAACTATTGACTCCGATAGGAAGTTCGACTAAGATGGTAAACGGCGTTATTGTGCAAAATTTATGGTCAATTACGCGTTACAAATAGTAAGATGGTAGATTGACAACCTAAACCGCGTAACTGCTGCTTGAATATTTTGGAGTTACGACGTTTAAGTCACCAAAACCATCGAAAATGCTTAAAAAAAATGTCGACCGATGTCGATGTCACAGTTCGTTTCCAGTCTAAATGTATGATTGAATTGGTGTCGTTTTTTTTAAATTGATTACAGCGATCCGTTAATTTACGCATATTATCTGAACCCGAGATTACAATCCAGGAATCAGTCGACCAATCAAATCATTCATTCAGCCCGGGATTAAGCTTTAAACTCTGATATTGGTTGCCATTTTAGTGAAACATTTTGTTGGTTTGGCGACTTAAACGTCGTAAATACAGCTTATTCAAGCTGAAGTTACGACATTTAGGTCGCCAACCAATTATTCTACTTTTTGTTATATGCTACTGGCTATTAATTTTGCAAAATTTAAAATCTAAGATGAATGGTCTAAAATCGAAGCGTAACTTCCTGTTGGAGTCAGTGGGCGGGAGCCAATGAGTAACCGGGAGGGGCCAGCGATTTGTCGATTGAGAATATACTGAACCTCCATATTTTCGTTACTCGTTAACACAGATCGTCATTTTTGTAGGTTTGTAAAGAATATATTACTGTTATTGACAGCAGAGCTACGGAAAGACGGCGTTATTCATATTTTAGATTTAAATATTTCACCAGCTACCATAAACCCTTTGTTGTAGGTACTCATTTGAATCGTCTCGCTTAGACGATTCAAATGAGTACTTACAACATAGGGTTTCGTTGAGAAATAAGGATTTTAGAATACTCTTAACCCTTATTATCTAGACCTCTGATTGACAGAATGTTAAAAAAGCCGTTTCAAAACTTTGAACTTGAGTTTCGCCCAAAACTGGAAAATTGTCACATTCTTCTTAAATAAAATATAGTTAAATAATTCTAGGAACGAAACTAATTAGTTATCGGTCACAACCGCGATACCGTCTACCAGTAATTTATTTCTAGGGCATACAATTTTGTCATCTTCGTTATCTGAAATTCACTTTTCAATTTTGATAAACGATTTCATCAGTCTTAGAATCCTTTTCGCAGTCAGGTGTAGTGGAACTATACATTGAGTAAATCCTGGACTTCAAAACAAGCCAGCTTTCTGACTCGAATTAAATGAACATGACTCTGATCAGTGGAGAGTAAGAGTTAGACGAGCTGGCCTCCTTACATCCACCTAAATAGCTGGGACACCCTCGACACATGAAAAATAATTATTCACTAAGATAGTGAGTTAGTACTCGGAAAAGAAAGTATTAACGCTTTTATAATCGTCTGTTGATATGCACACTTTCTCAAAAGAAAGGAAACAAATCTAGCAAATTGAAAAAAACATTAAGAACACAAACAAAACAACAAAAACAACACACCCACTATCACCACCACCACCAACAAAAACAACAAAAACACCAAACCACAACTACCACCACTGTTTCTTTAAGTGGTACTTCTAAAATCCCCAAAGAAAATATATCTTGCGGGACGAGTAACCCATTAGGAGACGTTCAAATTGAAAGGAGCTGCAGACGACAAATCAAAGCTTATGAAATTTTAGATTTTTCAACTTTCTGAATACAAAATATTTTGTAAAATGATGAAATTGCTTGTAACAAGCAATTTCTTCATTTTTCATAATGTTTTTCCATTTTGTCAATTTGCACAAATAGGGGCATTTATTTCTAAGAAATATTCCCAAAAAGTCTTTTTACCTTATTTGGTGTGCCACAATAGAAAGAATGAAAATTATCTGCTGATAATTTCTATTTTACACTAATTAGATAATATTTATGGGCTCAGTTTTCCGTGGTTCAATGTCGCCTTGACTTGTATGATTTTTTTTTAACTTTCAGGATAGAAAACATTTTGTAAAATGATGAAATTGCTTGTAACAAGCAATTTCTTCAATTTTCAGGATGTTTTTCCAATTTTTTTGAGGGGTGTCAAAAAGCGCCTCTGTAAATCGGGACAGGGATAAGTGCATTTAAAGGAAACGTTCTTAGAAAAAAGTAAATTGTCTGAATTTTGATGCGAGCAGTTTCCGCCAGTAATCTCCTTCATAAATCACGTGTTGACAGCGTAGATATTAGATGATGACAACGGCGCCAAACTAGACAAAATAAAGGAGGGGAAAACCAGAGGTCACATTTTACATATTATATAGAATTATCTAGGTATCTATTGTCAAGGAAACGAATTTCAAAAACATACTTTATATGGGATTCTGGAGCGATTTTAAGAGAAGGGAAATCAGAAATAATCTGCTATTTTTATTGACTTTGCTTCTCTTATGTAAGCCGATTTCAAATAAATATCGCATTTTTTTTTGTAAATTGTGTAATTCATTTCAAGTTTCTACGAAAAGAAGGTGGTGCAACATAATTAGCCTTGACCAGACGACAAGGGTTTTATTTTACTTTATTTTTACTTATCAAATTGAAAAAGTTGCAGACGACACGAAGGAGAGTTTGTTAATGAATAAATATTTTTGCTATTTTATTTTTGCTATTTTATTTTTTGTGGGAGGACGGTGTGTGTGTGTTGGGGGGGGGGGGGGTTTAAAAAGCGTTGTAATAGATTCCACTAGATTGTACAGATAAACAAGTCGGTCGCCAAAATTAACGGATCGCTTGTCCCGCCTACCGACTCCCACAGAAACTACCGCTTCGATATCAAATGAGAATATTTTGAAAAAATCAAAAACAAAACTCATGGTAAGTAGCGTGTAAGTAAAATAGTTTGGTTTGAGACCTGAACGTCGTAACTGCAGCTCATTGAAGCTGTAGTTTCAACTGCAGCTTATTGAAGCTGTAGTTTTAAGGTTGAAGTCGCCAAACGAACAAATGTTTAAAACGGCTCTTAATCAGATTTTCATGAAAATTTGATTTAGGAAAATTATCTACTTTTCCAATTTGTAATTTATCTCCTTTCCACGATAAACGTATTTTCTTCGTGTTAAATCTATGTAATTCACTTTGAATTTTATTCAATGTGATATATTCCCCAAGTCCTTCTTTAACCCATTCCCACTCAATCCCTCCTTTATACGCCCCTCAACGAAAAAGCTTTGGAAAACATTGTGGAAAATGAAGAAATTGCTTGAATCAAGCAATTTCTTCATTATCCACAATGTTTTTTTATCCAAAACGACGAAAAAATCTAAAATTCCATCAACTTGAAATTGTCGTCTGCAGCTCCTTTCAATTTGGACCGGTCTAAAATTCCACTGTGTTGGAATGGGTTAAAAGATCGGAATTTGTCGATTCATGTCGTTAGTCTTCGGGTAATGTTGATAACGACTGAATTGCTATCGGAATCCAATAACGTAATTGATACGTCATTGAAACCACAAATATGGCAATTTTCCGTGCAATCGACCCATATCGTATTTACTCGACTGAATTCGATTCCAATCGGATTGTGCTTCGTTGCTTTTTTTGCGTCTTGTAACGCGAAATATTTTTGCTTCTAATTTTTCCTTTTTTAAAAGTTATGAACAGTCATTTTCATTACAAAAGCATCCTCATCCTTGTCATGCTGTATAAATTACCTCACTGAATTGCCGTAAAATCAAACAGCTGAAAGCACTGATAGACTTTGTTATTAAAAAATCAAAATTTCTTTTAGAAATCAATTTCATTAACGATTCTTGTAGGACAATTACAAGCTGGAGGTGTAGTCCAAGACCAGACTGCAATTATGTACAGGCTGATCTTGGTCTACATCTCCTGTCAAAACCGAAATATTCCGGGTTCTACAAAACAAGGGTTAATTGCCTTCCTTCAAATGTCTGAAAGCCGTACGCTTAGAAATTTGAAAATTGAGAGCCAACATTTTTCTTCAATAATATTTGTAAGAACCGCTTTAACATAAATGTCGGTCAATGCCGGAGTTCAAAGTTGACTTCTGGTCTAAATGAATAATTTGATTGGTCGCTTGATTCTTTTCTGCGATTAGTCACATACGACAACATGTGTCTGTATGTGAGATAACCATTTCGTGAACTCTCGTCAAATAGTTGAATGATTTTACAAAAAAACAATAAAACATTTAAACGAACAATCTGTGGAGATATTTATTTATGGATTAGAACATGACACTTTTTGTCTCGTCAAGATCTTTCTCTTAAAGTTTACTGAAACAAATTGCATTGTATTTACCAAGGTTAGCCAAGGATACAGCTCAAATATTTGTTTACCGTTGTTCATATGCAGTTTTTTAATCAGTTAAACTCCTAACATATGGAAAAGCCACAGAAACAAACAAACAAAAAGATAATAAACAAATATAAACAACAGCAGCAAGAAAACGATATCATCATCATCAACAACAGCACATAAAACCACCACCACCAACAACAACAATCACCACCAGCAGCAGCAACAACAATAACAATAATAACTACAACAACTCAACCACAATAACTTTTTTCTATTGTGTCAATCAAAAGCTTTTCCTTGGTGTTGTAGAAATTAGAATATTTATAAAGATCGCTAAATCCCTAGCAGTTGTTTTAACTCTAGACGTGTCCGAATTGAAAAGTTTCTGTAGATGGAGGCCAATTCAGCAAGTTTTGCATTAGAAAAGATTGTAGGAAGGGAGCAAGAGCTTTTTACAAGGCATTTCTCCTATAAGATCACAAGAGTTAATTGTCCTTAACCAATTCCCACATAACAAAATTTAAGACTGGCCCAAATTGAAATAAGTTGTAGATTACATATTTAGTTGATGAAATTTTAGAAATCTTGGTCTTTTGGGATAAAAAACATTTTGGATAATGAAGATATTGCTGGTAACAAGCAATTTATTCATTTTCCACATTTTTTCCCAAGCCTTTTTCTTCAGGGGCGTAATAAAGGGGGATTGTGTGGGAATGGGTTAAAGGGGATTTTATTATCACCCCGAGTCCGTCAAGCGTATTGTTCCAAGAATTATTTCAATATCGACTCCACTGAAACATCAGCCGGAATCAATTTAAACTCGAATCAATATAAGTATCGACGGGGCTTATTCAATCGTATTTCCGCTTATTTCACTAGTGATGCATCCTCGCGAGTGAACGAATAATGATATCGTCTTTTTAGTTAAGTAGAACGTTCACCGCCCCTGGTACGAAAAGCATCATCGGATACCCCGGGGTCGCCTTATTCCCTACATAGCAAACATGGAGATCCCGGGGTATTCGAGGATGTACGACAAGATGCTAGTGATGTTATTTCAACAGGAACGGTACATGATGTTTCAGTCTTGGAAACTAAAGACTAATGTAAGCCCTTGTCCAGCTTAATTTTAATCCTATTTTCACTATATTTTTACATATTTGACATAATTCGATCAATATTATGCTGAAAGAGTTTTCTTAAGACAAAAAAGCTGATAATGTATGTTAAGAAGTGTGCAGTCTGACCTTAGTCTATACACGTGCCAAAGCTATTGTCAAATGTAGAAATATTCCGGAATCAGTATTACAAGAATTTAAGTTTTTGTTCACAATAAAAACATAAAAGACAAACCTTCATAGGTATGTGAGCCTGATACGTATATGCGGGCGATTGAAGGGATATTGTGTGTTTTAAATGGATGTCAAGGAAACGAATTTTTACTTATGGCCTTTCTTTAAATTACGAAACTAAGTTAATTAATTTAATTCTCTTAAAATGTCCTCATTATTTTTTTTTCATAGAAGTTTCGTTAGAAGCGAAATACCCGTGGTACCTACTCATACATCTTAATGCACGTTGGCCAAATTCTACCAAGATTTCACTTTAAAAGCCATATAGTAGTGGTCCAAAATGTTCCAGTTTTGAACAGAAAGATGAGGGTATGCTGTCGTTTGCAATTTATCGCGTGTGCTTACTTTTGCGCGTTCAAATTTTCCAGGAGACTAATGTTCCGCATTATGTTTAGTCGAACAAAATATGTCTTACGCCTTACATTTAGCAGAAAAAAATTGTATACGAAATAAACGAAACTAAGCACAACGAGATTTCTTCAAAGTTCTCTCGTGTTTGAAAAGTACATCTCTACTATTTTTGTTCATTGTTGGTATTTAAAAAGAGCCTGGTGGTCTAGTGAAATATTCAAATTTTCCTACGCGACTCGAATCTAATACAAGGTTTAGAATCGCAACTCTAACATAGTGTTCCTTATATTTCAACAAAAGTACATTGGCCTGTGTATATACTTGTCGGTCTAAAAACCAGCAAATGTATCTCTCTTACAGAATTTTCAAACAAATTTGAATGGGTAACAAAAAGAACAACCTCAAACTTTAACTCTAATTCCGAAAATGGAAGCCTTGTCCAATTACCATTTTCTGGGAAAACAATTGATGTTGAAAATGTGTAAGTTTTTGTTGTAAGATTTATGATTCGTGAGCCATTTTCGACAGACAGTCCTAATATATCATTGTGAAAATCTGATTTGAGTTTATGTGAAATGTTCAAGGTTATTCTTTTAGCTTAGAAGATAAATCAAACGCCGGCTGGATTTAGATCCGTTCTTGTCGATGTAGTGTTAGACTTTGATTAATGTATGTATGGCGCACTAAATGGGTCAAAAGTCCACTTTTGGTAACACATGCTAACATAAACGCGTGCAGGCGTGCACGTATAATTACTGCACGTTTAAGGTATTAAATGTGCGCGAACGCATAGATTACAGGCACACGTACAATATTAAGGTGTTTACTTTTTACGCGTGCACACTCATATTTTGAAAGAGCACGCGATAAATAACACGTGTACTTTCAATATATAAGCGCGCACGCTTAAATTAAGCAGGTTTAACCCTTTCCCGTTCAAATGCGGGATTTTACGTTCCTGTGATTTTATACTTAAGAAAACATTGTGGAAAAAGGAGAAATTGCTTGTAACAAGCAATTTCTCAATTTTCCACAATATTTTCTACCACATATGATGGGTTCATTTCAAATTGCATCCAGTTGTCTTTGTCATCTGCAACCTCTTTCAATTTGGACTAGTCTAAAATTTCCAAAAAATGGGAAAGGGTAAACTATATTATTTACGCGTGCTGGCGTTCTTTGTGCTATGACGACTAAAAGGGGACTTTGTTGGCCTCTGACGTCAAGTTTTTTCGTTTATTAACCCATTACCAGACGACAAAAAAATAGACTTGTCCAAATGAAAAGGAGGTGCAGATCACAATTTAAAGTTTAAAACCTTTATTGTGTGAAAATGGGTTAAGCGACTTTAAGGTCGTTACTACAGTTTTTTCAAGCTGAAGTCATGACGTTTAGGTCGCTAATCAACGATTTGCTCTTTGTTTTCTGTTCCAGACCGTAAATCATGCAAACTTACGACGTTAGATATCTGAGTCAAACTGCCTCGACGGAGTTCAGTGGGCGTGGTCTTCGATCCGTCTCTTATTTTAACCCTTGTCATGCTAAACCCGGAATATTCCTGTTTGTGCAGGAGGTATACACAAAGATCAGCCTGCACATATGTGCAGTCTGATCTTAGTCTACACCACCTGCTTGTCCCTATATAGATAGAATTGTTCATTAAATCAGTTTTTAAATCAAATTTTGACCTACCACGAGTGCTTTCAGTGATTTCAGTCCTTTGACTTTTGTGCAATTTCTCAACAGAATTTTTATTCAGCATGACGTTGGTTAAAAAACAAAAGCACCGCAAGTAGATGCCGATACTTGACTCCTGGATCTGAACACTGACCATTGTATCGATAAGTTTAACAAAACAATGTAAAATGATAATAATGATAATACTAATAACAAAAACAACAACAATGACCCCCCCCCCCAAAAAAAACAACGTAAACAACAACAACAAACAAACAAACAGAAAACAAAAAGCAAAACGTAAACAGCTTGCATCAAGGTTTATACGCGTATTGAATATGATATCCAACGACAGGGCCAAGAAATATAGGAAAAAAATTCACTTTCAGATGTTACCTTGACCTTGGCGGTAGGAATCTTTCATCAAGTGAAATGAATTATAATAGGTCAACTGATTTTAGAATATTAACTCTTTCCTGTACAATCCCTTATTTTTTCGCCCCTGTGATATCATATTCGAGATAACACTGTTAAAAAAATGCTTGTAACTTCTTCTTTTTCCACAATATTTTATACCTTACTGAATGGTTATTTTTCGAATTAAAATACACTTTAAATTTTCGTCTGCAAAACCTTTGTATTTAGACAGGTCTAAACTTTTGAAAAACAGGAAAGGGTTAAAGTTGTTTTCTGATGAGGAAAGAATGTTAAGCATACTAAATTAATTAGATTCTTGGGCGTTTATAAAGGTTTTTTAACCGGGTTACAATATTTCAGACTAGTCTAGGCAGAGAAAGGTTAAAGACGACTTTTCAAAGTGGCTATGAACAGAAAAGAAAGTACCCTATCAGAAAAAAACGGCGTTTGAAAAGGAGAAATCAACATGATGAAATCGGATGGAAATAACGACGTTAGAATCATGCTAGTTTAGACTTTTTAACTTTATCTATCTTTAAATCCTACGGTTACTTGTTTTTGTTTTATTTTTTTTACCGGGCTACAGGAAATTAATGGGCTGTTTCAAATTGAGGGTTTTTGTCAGAAACGCAGTACTTCGATCCATTTCCACACTATCCCTTCTTTACAAGCCACTCAAGAAAAAAACAAACAAAAAAACAAAAAAAAAAACAAAAAAACACACACACACACACACAAAAAAAAAAAAAAAAAAAAAAAAAAAAAAAAAAAAAGAAAGAAAAAACAAAAGAAAACCCCCAACTTTAGAAAACATTGTGGAAAATGAAGAAATCGCTTGCATCAAGCTATTTCATAACGTTTTCTGTCCAAAAAAGATGTCAAAATTAAAACTCCATCAACTTGAGATTGTCGTCAGCAGCTTCTTTCAATTTAGACCAGTCTAAAAGTTTGTCATGTGGTAATGGGTTAATAAAAACAACTTGTGTAAGAGATTTATGACAGTCTGAAAAGAGAGCTTAGTCGATTAAGGTAAATGAAGATTTTAACGTAAACTATTTACATGTACATAGTTTTAAACGAGGAACACCATACAAAGAAACGAATACGGCTTTCTTCCACTTCCTTAGAAACTCTAAAACCGGTACCATATAATTGGGTTAATTTTGCTAAAAGCTTTTCTTATTTATCTTTGTGAAACATATTATTATTTTTAGGTCGATTGCAGACATTCTTCGACATTTTCATATATAACCAGAGGTTGCCAGTCTTGACTATCAATAAAAAATCTTGACTTTCAACAGAAAGGAAGTAAATAAAAACACCACTTTTGAAATAATGAACATATCAAGTTATTTTATTCTTGTCGGCGGCGGCACATAACCTTTCCGACATTTGTCTCCCACCAATGGATGGATAATCGTAAACCTAAGTGGGATAGCAGCTGGAGGCTAGGAAAGGATGTGGTGGTAGTACTGGTGTGAGAAATACCAGGAATTCATTGTCAGGTGCTCCAGCCGCTGCGATATGACTGAAATACTGTTAAAATCGGCGTTAAACCCCATTTAATTAATCGATCAATCTTTATTCTTATCTACTCAAACTATTTTTGTGACAACGCGTATTTCATTTAACCCATTCCAACACAGCAAAATTTTAGACTGGTCCAAATTGAAAGAAGCTGAAGACGACAATTTCAAGTTGATGGAATTTTGAATTTTTTCGTCTTTTAGTATAGAAAACATTGTGGATAATGAAGAAATTGCTTGATACAAGCAATTTCTTCATTTTCCACAATGTTTTCTAAACCTTTTTTCTCGAGGGGCGTAAAAGGAGGGATTGAGTTGGAATGGGTTAACACACTTTTCTTTAGATTATGATATACATGTATATCTTTCAGTGAAATCTCGGTTAAACTTCTTTCAAACTAAACTAGTTATTTAAGAGACGAAGAGAATAATTTTTTGTTTTCACAGAGGTATGAAACGAAAAACCTATTCACACTATATCATAATTGGATTAGATTTTTTGTTCCATAACTCCTTGAAAATAAGAAAAAAAAATTTATTCATTTCTTATAATTCAATGAAATCCAGCGAAAAAAGGAAATATTTTGCAAAATTTTATATTTTTCTTATGGAACTATTTTTGTGTGGAAGCATACAAAATAGCTCCGTTCTCAAAACTTCGTTCATGGAGGTATGAATAATTTCGTTCGGCCAATTAGAACACTCTTTTTTGATTGACGAAACTAAAAATGTAATTTCTCAACCCTGTTTTAAGCAAAGAATGTATAATTCTGCTGGTTATAATATTTCACTATTTTCCATAAAAAGTTATATCATTCAAACTATGTTTAACATTCGTTTCCTTATTAGAAAAAAATCTTTCTTAAGCCTGCCCTTCGTTCACATTAAGAATAAGGAAAGAGAAGCATTTACAAATATCGAGATGTATGAATTACAAGCCAAACGTGACCATATTTCTGTTTTGGATGATTTTTACGGCTTCAAATGGCCACAAATGCTGTTAAGAAACAGTATAAAAACAAATTCATTAATCTCTCGGGGAAAATATCACAAAGAAAACACCGTCTGGTAGATTCATTCAATGTGAAATATATGTTTTTTATACTCGGACAGATTGCGCCTATGTAAAAAGAGGCAAACGTTCATCTAAAGTTAAAGTGCTACTAAATTTTAAATCTCCTAGATGGCTTGACGCTTTCGAGAATCTAAAGCTCAAAGAGTCGGAGGCTAATCACGGTTGTCGTGAGTTCTAACGCTTAAAGAAACTGATGCTAATGTTCTCCTTAATACTAAAGTTTATAGAGTCTGAGGCTAATATTCTCGTGAATTCTAAATCTTTAAGATCCAGAAACTTATATTCTCGTGAATTCTAAAGCTTTGAGGGGTCTGAGGCTAATGTTTTCGTGAATTCTAAAGCTAAAAGACTCTAATGCTAGTATTTTCGTGTGTTCCGAAGTTTAAAGAGTTTGAGGCTAATTGTATCTTGAAGTCTAAAGCTACAAAAGTCCGAGGTAAATGTTCTAGTAAATTCTAAAGCTTTAAGAGTCTTAGGCGAATTTTCTCGTGAATGCTAAAGCTTACAGAGCTTAGGACTCATTTTAATGTGAAGTTTAAAGATTAAAGAGTATGAGGCTAAAGTTCTCGTGAATCATCAAGCTTAAATAATCTTGGGCTAATTTTCTTGTGGATTCTTAAGCCTAAGGTTTGGGGCTTATATTCTCGTGAATTTTAAAGCTTAAAGAGACTGAAGCTTAAGTTCCCGTGAATCCGAACAAGAATGAGGCTAATGAGCTGCTTTACAATAAAGCTTAAAGGGTTTGGGGCTAATTAACGCGTGGATTCTTATCCTTAAAGAATCTAAGGCTAATGTCGGCGTGATTTCTAAAGCTTAAAGAGTCTGAGACTAATTAGCTCGTGAATTACAAAACTCAGGAGAATGAGGCAAATGAGCTCGTGAATTTTACAGCTGAAAGAGTCTACGGCTAATGAGCCCGTTGATTCTAAAGCTTAAAGAGTCTTAGGCGAATGTTTTAGTAAATTCTCAAGATTAGAGAGTCTGGGGCTGTGTTCTCGATAATTCTAAAGCTTTAAGAATCTAAGGCTAGTGTTCTCGTGAATTCTAAAACTCTAAGAGTTTAAGACTAGTGTTCTAGTGGATGGGTCTGAGGCTAATGTTCTCGTGAATTCTAAAGCTTTAAAGGTCTACGGCTAATGTTCTCGTGAATGCCAAAGCTTACAGAGCTTAGGACTCATTTTAATGTGAAATTTAAAGATTAAAGAGTATGAGGCTAAAGTTCTCGTGAATCATCAAGCTTAAATAACCTTGGACTAATTTTCTCGTAGATTCTTAAGCCTAAGGTCTTAGGCTTATATTCTCGTGAATTTTAAAGCTTAAAGAGACTGAAGCTTAAGTTCCCGTGAATCCGAACGAGAATGAGGCTAATGAGCTGCTTTATAATAAAACTTAAAGGGTCTGGGGCTAATTAACGCGTGGATTCTTATCCTTAAAGATTCTGAGGATAATTTTCTCGCTATTATAAAAGCTTAAAGACTCTAAGGCTAATGTCGGCGTGATTTCTAAAGCTTAAAGAGTCTGAGACTAATTAACTCGTGAATTACAAAACTCAGGAGATTGAGGCAAATGAGCTCGTGAATTTTACAGCTGAAAGAGTCTACGGCTAATGAGCCCGTTGATTCTAAAGCTTAAAGAGTCTTATGCGAATGTTTTAGTAAATTCTCAAGATTAGAGAGTCTGAGGCTGTATTCTCGATAATTCTAAAGTTTTAAGAATCTAAGGCTAGTGTTCTCGTGAATTCTAAAGGTCTAAGAGTTTAAGACTGGTGTTCTCGTGAATGAGTCTGAGGCTAATGTTCTCGTGAATTCTAAAGCTCAAAGACTCCACGGCTAATGTTTTCGTGAATACTAAAGTTTAAAGAGTCTGAGGCTAATGATCTATTGAACTTAAAATGTCAAAGACCCTAAGGCAAATGTTGTCGTGAATTCTAAAGCTTAAAGAGTCTGAGGTTAATGGGTTTGTCCTATTGAATCGGAGGCTTACATTCTCGTGATTTCTCAAGCTTAAAGCGTCTAAGGCTAATATTTTCATGGATTCTAAAGCTCAAAGAGTCTGTGGCTAATATTCTTGTAAATTTTAAAGCTTAGATACTTTAAGTCTAATGTTCTTGAGAATTTTAAAGCTTAGATACTTTAAGTCTAATGTTCTTGAGAATTCTAAAGCTTAAAGACTGCAAGACTTATGTTCTCGCGAATCCTAAAGCTTAAAGAGTCTTAGACGAATGTTCTACTTAATTCTAAAGATTAAAGAGTCTGAGGCTATGTTTTCGATAATTCTAAAGCTTAAAGACTCTAAGGCTAGTGTTCGTGAATTCTAAAGCTCTAAGAGTTTGAGACTAGTGTTCTCGTGAATGCTTAGGCTTGAAGAGTCTGAGGCGAATATTGACGTGAATTCTAAGGCTTCAAGAGTAGGAAGCTTATGTTCTCTTGAACTCTAAAACTTTAAAACTCTAAGGCTAGTGTTTTCGTGAATGCTTAAGCCTAAAGAGTCTGAGGCTAATGTTATCTCGAATTCCAAAACTCAATGAGAACGAGGCTAATTTGTTTGTGAATTTCGTAGCTCAAGCAGTCTGAGGCTAATGTGCTCCTGAATTATGATCATATAATAACAAATAATAATAACTGAATCAATTTTCCCCAAACTCAGAGTTTGAAGCTAAAGTGCTTGTGAAATCCAATGCTCAAAATATCTGAGGTTAATTAATGTTCTCGCGAATTCCAAAGTAATCAAAACTTCTGCGGCAACTTCTATTCGACAACCTACAAGTCATAGTCGTTGATACGAGGTATTGGAATTATTTATGGATCGCTGACCTCAGAACAGAACAGAACAGAACAAAACTTTTATTTACATCCAAGTACATAACAGTACAACATGGACAAAAAACATATAAACATGAATTTGTAGTATTTAAAACTTCCGTTGTGCCAAGACAGTAGGTTGATAGGAGAGAGAAATTTGTAAAAAACTATTATATGTGGGATAGAATCTCTCTGTGTATAGATAAGAAAACCAAGGAAAATAATTTCTGATATAGAATCTCTGTTTAGATATGAAGTTTCAGACAACTAAGGACTTTTTTTTATAGGATGCAATTTCTGTAAAGACTAAAAGTTCTCAGAAACCGGCACCACAGAATCCTGCTGTGGTTACGCGGTTTCCGACGAGACGTTATGGTTGAAACCTCGTTTGGATTCTTTTAATATCATAGTACTGTATCCCCTTTTTCTCCCGGGCCTTGTTCGAAACGAAAAACAAGGCTGGGATACGGGGAAGTTTAAGAAAACAACATGCACAATAACAACTAAAAGGTAGGTAATTTGAATATGTGGATACGGGTTAGGCAAAAGTTTGCACTCGGCACTAGCCGGGTGAACTCATCTGCATAACGGTACCGCCTTATGACAATTAGCCAATCGGAGAGCTTGTATAATGATGATCTAACGCCTCGACAATGAAGTCCGGCTAATAAATCAAACAACATCAGTTTGAAAATATACTGACATTGTATTGAACATTTTAAACCATTCCTGTTCAATGCCTGTTTTTTTTCGCGCCTGCGATTTTTAAGTCAGAAAATATTGTAGAAAAAAGAAAAAAATCGCTCGCACAAGCAATCTCTTTTTTTTCCATAATAATTTCTATCCCCCTGAATGGTTATTTTTCAAATTAAACATCTGAAAAATATTTTACACAAGTATTGCATTCCAGCTTTCCTCTGTGATTGTTTCAACCTTGATTGCTGAAGCCTTCCACTTCTTGTATGAATAAATGTTTGATTGTTTAAACCTTGGTTTGATTTACAGTGGCGATTAGTCAATTGACAGATCGCTGAATACGCCCACTTACTCTGTTGGCCACGCCCGCTGACTCCGCTTGCCCCACCCACTGACTCTGCCGGCCCCGCCCACTGACTCCACCAGCTACGCCCACTGACTCCAACAGTAAGGTCCAATTCGATATCATATGGCGTTTTTTTGCAAAATTTATGGCCAGGAACACGTAGCAAACATGGATGGTTGATGACCTAAACGTCGTCAACAGTTCAATTCCGATGAGAACGCATAATCAGATTGGTCGATTGAGTCTTTGATTCAAATCGCGATTGATCAATTTAGCTATCGATGGTTTCGTTTGAGGTAGAATAAAAGATCTAGAAAATCGCAGCTTAGTGTACACATAGATATGATTTGATTTAAATACCGTAGAGAAGTGATACATGAATGAGTATTAGTAATAAGCCGATTTATATACCAAGTACATATCTGCACGTTTTTCACACTAGTAGAGAAGAGAATGACTTTTTGCCCACCATTCATAAACTCCTCCTTCCAAATTTCAAAAGTTCAGATATTTTGTGGTTAGAATTAGTCACAAAGAGGTCACGATATAAAATTCCTGACTGATGTTGGTAAAACTATTGGTATTTGTACATGAATCAGGATCATCAGCGATAATTAAACCTTTTCTGTGCTCTTCTGAAAATTACTAAAACTTCAAATTTAAATTTATATTTTCATTCCTATTTTAACCTTTTCCCATCACAATCACGCTTTTTGACGACCCTTAAGAGAAATGATTTGAAAAACATTGTGGAAAATGAAGAAATTGCTTGATACAAGCAATTTCTTCCTTATCCACAATGTTATTTTTTGTCCAAAAGACATGTATTAATTTTATAAACTAAACAACTTATCATCTTGTAGGAGAAAAAAGTGATATATAATTTACTTGGTTTAACAAAAAGTATTTGATCTGTAATTTTTGGCAGGGTTGGGTTCCATTTTTAGTGTGATAATCATTAAACGTAATACATGTTCTAATATCCTCGATATTTCTATATTCCGAAAACCTCATCGAAAAAGGAGAAATAGCATTTCACAAACCTTCTCTCCTGTTCAACTTGTAAAAAAAAAAAGAATATGATAAACAAACAAACAAAAAACAAACAAACAAACAAACAAACAAACAAACGAACAAACGAAAAAAAAAAACAAAAAAAAAAAAAAACAAAAACCAGAAATAAAAAAGAAACAACAACAACAAAAAAAACGAATGCAGTGTATGAACTATGCGTAATTATGATTTCCTCTGTTTGCCCTTTTTCATGGTTGACAATTTCTTGATTTCGGGAAAACGGAAAATATGAGGAGAATCACATTTTGTTGTGATTGGTGCAAATGTCGGTCCACAAGGTAAATAACTGTACAATACAAACAAAACTATTTACAATATAAATCTTAGATAACAGCATTTACTTGTTCTGCTAACAATGTATTTATTTGTTTAGCTGTTGTCCCCCTTTTTTATTCGATTTACCGATTTCTGTATTTAAACATTTCAACCTTGTCAAAATTCTTGGTTTTGCAATGTCAGTTTTATTTGAAAATAATCATTCAGTAGCGTATAAAATATAATGGGAAAAGAAGTAATGTCTTGTTAAAAGCAATTTCTTCTTTTTCCACAAAGCTTTCTGAACTTTGGAACCACAGGGACGCAAACCCAGGGATTCAGCAGGAAAGGGTTGAAGTAGTTGACATCTCACCGTTATCTCCCGATAGGTGGCATTTTTCAAATACTGACCTATCTAATTTGAGCATTCTGGGCAGTGTCATTCGTGGCAACTCGTCCGATGCCGTCGAACTACATTCAAAATGTCAGCGCCCATGAAATGCACGCTTCATATTTTTGATGTCTCTTCTTGGAGCACAGGTAAGACATGAATGCTTTCGCAATTTAAAACAATTAGTTTTCTAATTAACTTGGGGCGACAATTAAATTTGATTTCTCCACAATTGTAGTTGTTATTGCAATTATCCACTTCCTACTTTTTGGCGATATATTATGGAGTTATGCGTACGACGTAGTAATATTTATCCCAATCTGGATAAGTGATACGGTCCCGAAGACAGGTCAATCTTCGGAGAATATGACATGCGCAGACAACGGACAGCTCACCGCTTTCAAACAAAAATCAATTGAACTATCAAATCTTTATGACCAGAAGTACAATACTGGCCTCTGACATTTATGTGATGTTTACTCGTCTGTTTGCAACTTAACCCATTCCCACACAAGCCCTCCTTTTTACGCCCCTCAAGAAAAACTTTAGAAAACATTGTGGAAAATGAAGAAATTGCTTGTATCAAGCAATTTCTTCATTATCCACATTGATTTCTATCCCAAAAGACAAATAAATCTAAAATTCCATCAACTTGAAATTGTCGTCTGCAGCTTCTTTCAATTTGGACCAGTCTAAAATTCTGCTGAGTTGGAATGGGTTAAAGCGTTAAGTATTCAGACTCTATTTATGACGTTTAGCTCGGCCTCCAACGATTAGTTTTTTTCTTAAATTCCAGACAGCATATTGAGCAAGTTAATGACTATACTAGATAAAAAGTCTCGTCGGATGCCAATGGACGTTGCCATCGATTCACCAATATCACTATATTTGATGCTTTGACGAAAATCAAACATGTGAACATATTACGAAAAGACGCGTCAAAAATCTTTATGATACAAATTACGAATTCCTGGTAGATTGTGCTCCCCAAGGACAGAGAATCATGATTGTGAATATAAAAAAACCGTCATCTACAGATCTCGGATAATTACATATTTGTGCGAGAGACTGATTCCCTCTCGCTTACAAAACTGGACCCAGAAAAGCTACTCAGAAAATCATCTTGTAATACAATGTAGTCAATTGGCCAATCAAATAATTTATTTAGGCTGGAAGAGAACTATGAAGTTCGACGACTATGTAAATCCGTTTTGCTGGTTTACGACTTGAATGTGGTAATTACAGCTTATTTAACGTTCGTTTTATTCTTTTGTTACTTGCTACTGACCAATTTTTTTGTAAATTAAAGTCGCTTGCTGAGTCGAACTTCCTGTTGGTGGTTGATGGGCGTTTTCAGCGAGCCGTCAGTTGTTGATATACAGAAAACGCATATTACGTTGGTCTTTGTCAAATACTTTAAATCGAATGTAGACCGAGTCGCAGATCGGAAAAATACCCCCGCCCCCTCGGCTCCGTTCTTAATCACAAAACGCTCACAGACTTTCTTTTATAATGGTTCGCCGCTTTCACGCACATTTTTATCGAAAACGGACGGACAGACCAGTTTATTTTAGGTAATTAATTTCGTATTGAACTATGATTGATCTTATACTGGACGCAGCGAATATCCTTTCAGACATTTGTCTCCAAGCAACGGGTGGATAATCGTAAACTTAAGTGGGATGAGCAGCTGGAGGCTATGAAAGGATGTTGTGGTAGTACTGGTGTGAGAAATATCGAGAACCTATTGGTTAAGTTCTGAGGCTGCCTCGTATGACTGAAATACTATTACAAGTTGCAATAAACCCGATCCAATCAATCGCTTCTAGGGCATTTGTTTTACAAAACCCCATCTATAGATAAAAAAAGTTACAGTGAGTGATCAAAGGTCAATTTTGTCTATACTTGTATAGACAAAATTGACCTTTGATCACTCACTATAACTTGTACATATACAGGCCGTGTTTCTCTTGTTTTTACATGGATTCCGACTGAAGATCGATCCCTAAGCCATAAAGAGAAAGAGTATTTCAATAGAGATGTATAATGAAAATATAGGTATATGGACCTAGATCCTAAGATTACAATTCCCAAGGAACGATGATATTGTTAGGTATGACAGAAATGCAGATCTGCATTTTCTAAACTCTGAAAATCTAACTATAATATGACACATGAGAATTGTTATTCGAGGATTCTGTTACTAAAAGTTACAAATATATGACAAAATGAAGACATTTATGTGCGTATAGTACACTTAGCAAATTGTACCTTTATAAACGTACACATTTGAAACTTTATCTGTTCTTATTTTATTCACATCCATTGTTATCAGTCCTTTGGGAGCATAGGCTACAGAGAATTCATACATATTTTTGTCAATTGTTCACACAGTTGATTTTCATATGATGGTCAAACGTGGTTAAATTGGGAAATCGCTGGAAAACGTCTATCTGCTTCCGACGAGACTTTGTATATGAAATAGTCGTTAACTTGCTAAATACGTTGTCTGGAAGACAAAGAAAAAACAAACAGTTGAAGGGCGAGCTAAACGTCGTAACTTGAGTCTGAGTCCTAAATACTAAAACACATTGCCACACAAGCACGCTATTTTACGCCACTGAAGATAAAATGATTCGATGTTCATTTACATCCGTTCTAAAGGAGTAATTTGATAAGTCGGTTGACTCTTTGATTTCAGCCGCTATTGGTAAATTGGTGGTCGCGTCCAGCGCTCCAACAGTTGTGTTTAGAATATATCGTCGTTGTCGTTCTAAAACCTCGTAATTACAGTTTGATTCAAGCTGTAGTTAAGAGGCTACAGAAAGACAACGACAACGAGGATATGTTGATTGTTAGAAAGGAGAATAGAATCAGTTCCTATATTCAGTGTAAGGTCGGACAACGAAGACGCCGATATCAATCTTATATTGCCCGTACATATCATACCGCAGGCACCCAAACTTATACGTATGAAAGAACCGTCTGATCGATGAGCACACACACTGATCTTAGACATGACAGTTTCCTTGAGATATCAAACGGCATTGTTTAACAATATATATGGCCGTAAACATAGAAAAAGTAAGTGGGCGGTTCAAAACGCCGTAAGTATAGCTTGAATAAACTCCAGTTACTACGTTTAAGTGTCCCGTCAATAGAAAAGAACAACTAAATAAATTGTGTACTGACGGAAATGACGTAACACAATTACATGTGCATGAAATCACCACATGTCAATTCGGTTTTCTGATCATTTCATATATCATGGGTGAAGAAAAAGCTTCAAGATTTAGTCGTGGACAAGTCACGGAGTCTAACCGGGGTCGATACTCATTGCATTTCTAGAAGCCTTCTATTAGTGTGACGAGTTACATTTTAAAATACAAAATGTAATTTCTTTCCGACACACACAAAAAAACGGACTCGATTGGCAAGGAAGATGAAAATGTTTTGTTTCTCCTTTTTTTATGGCTATATCAGCTGTGTTTCCTTAATCAATTTACTCAAAACAAAAAATCTTGAGTTTGTTTTCTTCTCAATTAAACAATTCAGTTGAAAGATAACCAAATCTCGTCTAGTAGATTATAGATAGAACGGAAAAAAAAGAGGTTTTTTTATCTTTAAAATCGGGAATAAAAACGTCATTGCAGTGAGTGCATTCTTGTTCTTTACGTTTTAATCAGGGAATTCTGTATGTTTGATTCTTAAGGGTTTTTTTAAAACTGAAATTTGCTAATTCCATGAACAGATTAAAAGAAGTCTGTTTTTCTCTAAATATGTGTCAGCATTTCCATCGTTTTGCAAAACTTTGCATGAATGCGCAAAAAAATATGCCCATAAAAAAATGCATCAAAAATGGTAAAATAATCGCCTGTTTTCGCCCAATATCATTAGTTATAAGAAATGAAGAGATATAACTTTTGTTTTCATGGAGGTATGAAATAACGACATCAAAACCCCCATAATCACATCAATGTATGCATCCGCTTCACGTATTCACACAGTGTGATAAGGTTTTCGTTTGATACCTCCACGAAAACAAAACGAAACAAAAAAAGATATTCTTTTCATCTCTTAAATGGAAATAAGGTGATGCATGGTTGACCGGACTGATTGGAATCATGCACATTCTTTTGCTGATACAATTTAAAATATATGAACAAGGGTTGCAGTAGGCTCCCGTCCATCTCCAGATTCTGTTAGATATAGTAGCTAAAACTTTTTGTTCTGAAGTCAGCTAAGACAAATATATCCATGCTTTCAGCCTAGCCGCCTCTCCCAATTAAATTGCCACCAAAATGCCTGAATTATCAGCCATTGAAGCCAAAATATATGGTATATATTTGCTAATTAACCCATTCCCACTCAAGTCCTCCATTTTACGCGCCTCAATTATAGAGCTTTGGAAAACATTGTGGAAAATGAAGAGATTGCTTGTATCAAGCAATTTCTTCATTATCCACAATGTTTTCTACCTAAAAAGACGAAAAAAAAAAATTCATCAACTTGAAATTGTCGTCTGCAATTTCTTTCAATTTGGACCAGTCTAAAAATTTGTTGTGTGTGAATGGGTTAAGTACCTATTGAGATGGCAAATGTTGCTTCTTTCTCGTCATATGAAAAATTATTAGTGAAAAAGACTTTGTACCGAATACCTACAATAGGGGTGTGAGTTGTCTCAATTTTACTAAAATGGCAAATTTGCCTGGATGCATATATATAGTCAATTTCACCAAAATAAATACTTTGCCTTCATACGTAAAGTTTATTTTATAGTTTCTACTTCTTCTTTTGTCGAACTATATTCTAATATATCAGTTTGACTTTATATAATTCATATGCATATCTTTAATCTCTGATAAATTGATATGTTTTTATGTTTGAACAAGAGGCCTGTCGGTCATCCGAGTCCAAAGAGCACATAAATAAATAAAAGTCCACCAGTTTAATATGCTACATACTAAATATCAATGCTCTAGGCCTAGTTTGGGAGAAGAAGATTTTTAAAAAATGTTTTCACTAAATAAGCCTATGTTAAACTTGGGACATCTTGGAACGAACTTATTCTGACCCTGGGGCCATAATTCATAAATCTTGATGGAGGTCCACCAGATGATGCTACATACCAAATATAAAAGCTCTAGGCCGTCTAGTTTGGGAGAAGAAGATTTTTGAAATTTTCACTAAATAAGCCTGTTAAACTTGTGACTTCCGGGAACGGGCTATTTTTGATACTGACATTATAATTTATACAATATAACCCCCCCCCCAAAGCACGACCATTTTTTGTACAAACTTGATAGTTGATAGTCCTTGGCCTAAAGACTCAAATTACTAAATGTGAATCTAATCCGACATCCGGTTGGTTCATGAAAAGAAGATTTTAAAGATATACCCTTTTTCACCACCCTTTTTTGCCCCTTATGGGGCCCCAAGGGGAGATAACTCCATGACGTGTACAAATCTGAAGCGCCTTTCCATAAGGAAGCTCCTTGCCAAGTTTGGTTGAATTTCATCCAAGGGTTCTTAAGAGGAAGCCGAAAATTTAAAAAGTTACCACACAACGCACAACAACGGACAAAACACGATCGAAATAGGTAACCAAAACCTTCGGTCAGGTGACCCTAAAAATGTATTTTTCAAGAACGTGTTTCCATGGCTTTTCATCATGTTAAAGTGTTGTATAAACTATTTTTCAATTTTCGGTTTTATTGAAATGCTTAAACATATTTTCAGTAAATGTTTCAGCTATTTATTAATTTTATCTATTCAATGCCAATTTTGCTGGAAAGAAATCAAAAGCTACAAATTTCCTAATAAATGCATCGAAAGCTATCCTGATTTTCAGCGTATTATCTCATGTATATGCTTTAACCCATTCCAACAAAACAAAATTTTAGACTGGTCCAAATTGAAAGAAGCTGCAGATGACAATTTCAAGTTGATAGAATTTAATTTGCATTTGTCTTTTTGGAGAGAAAACATTGTGGATAATGAAGAATTTGCTTGTATCAAGCAATTTCTTCATTATCCACAAGGTTCTCCAAAACCTTTTCTTTATACGCGTAAAAAGGATGGATTGTGTAGGAATGGGTTAAACATTATATTAATTTCATTTAAATTGCAGCAAATGATCAACTGTATCGGTCCACCTTAATCAACTGGGGGAAAATATTATCGGAAGTCTTACAGACGGCGTATAACAATTAAAAGGCTCTAACTAAACCAAGAAGTAAACATGCAATTATGTGATGACATTTTTACTGAACAAGTAAAAAAGATTTTACACTACAAAAACGTGCACGAACGTTATTACAACTTGCGCCGATATCGGTCTATCTAAATTAGAGCCAAGATGTTTTAGTATAGATCCGATAGGTATAATATAGGAAACGTCAATATAACACGTACTGTAATCTAGTTCAGTATTGGCAGCTCTAGACTGGTACATTGTTACATTGTCGACTTTAACAGACATAAACTGTTTAGTACCACACTTGGAATCGTGGTGAAGACAGTCAGTTAGTACATTTTGGATAAGCGCAACACTACAATTTTTTTTTTAAT
Organism: Fragum fragum; assembly: GCA_946902895.1. NCBI lineage: Eukaryota > Metazoa > Mollusca > Bivalvia > Cardiida > Cardiidae > Fragum > Fragum fragum. The sequence continues at coordinate 36,972,101 of OX336372.1, forward strand.
TTTCCATTTGTGATCTGTGTGGGCTTGTGGTTTTATATTGTGGAACGTATTATTAAAGTACTCATTTAGTGATTCCTTATTAACTGCTTCAAGGTATATTTGAAACGGTTTTGTATAATCCATTCCCACATAATGAAGCATTTTGACGACTCTAAAGAAACACAATTGGGAAAGCATTGTATAAAATGAAGAAATTGCTTGCAGCGAGCAATTTTTACGTATTCCACAATGTTTTCTTCTCAGAAAGTTGAAAATATCTAAAATTTCATAAACTTGAAATTGTCGTCTGCAACTCCTTTTTATTTGGACCAGTCTAAAAAAGTAGAATAACTTACCGTTTTGTACTGGGTTAATCATAGCATCTGAAGGAAATGTTTCATTTTTATCAAATAGACACTGCTGTAATACTATAGGTATATCAAGTGAGTGAGTAATACTGAAATGGTATGGGGGACATCAGACAAAATTCATCATGGCGTTTTTGGGCGATCAAGATGTCGTTAATACAGATTGAATAAACTGTATTTACGATATTTTTTATCGCCAAACGAAGATTGCATAGTCGTCATACTACGCTTACAATCACATATTTTCCGTGGATTTGTGGATCATTTGGTCAACTCTTGTAAATATTAAACTTTCCTCTTACAATAATTTTTTATCACTTGTTGCCATGAAAACTATGACATTTTATTAGATATCGGCTTCAACAATAGAAGTCTGTGTCCGTTTATGAGCATTTTGGAATTCACAATAATGAATTAATTAACGTTGTATCTGACAAGGCAACAACTTAAAGGGGGGGTGGGTCACTAGCTAAAGCAAAGAAATTATATATTTTACTTCATTACCACACAAAGATGCTTTTGTGACACCCCTAAGAAAAGCAATTGGAATAATCGTTGTGAAAATTGAAGAAATTGCTTGTAACAAGCAATTTCTTCATATTGCACATTGTTTCCTATCCAGAAATTTGAGAAAATCTTAAATTACATAAACTTTAATTTGTTAAACTTTAACTCCTTTCAATTTGGTCGTGTCTAAAAGTTTGCCGTCTGGTTATGGGTTAAAGTATAGCCTACTTTCTTACCAGTCAAGACGACATTGAACCATGGAAATCTACATCCATAAAATTATCTAATTAGTGTAAATAGAAATTATCAGCAGAGAAATTTCACTCTTTCTATTGTGGCACACCAAATAAAGTGAAAAGACTTTTTTAGTATGTTTCTTAGAAATAAATGTCCCCATTTGGGCAAATTTACAATTTAATCGAAAAAAAAAAAAAAAAAAAGATAAATGAATGCAAAATAATGCAGAATTTGCATTTCTTTTATAATATAAAAGACTGTTTAATTCCGATTTTCTTTCAAAAACAATTATTTAGGTAATAAATATCTAGCAAAGGGCTAAAAAAAATTATAGGTCAGCAGAATTGTATTTCAACTTTTTCTACAAAACGAATTTTCAGTTTTTGGGTCAGGCAATTTATCAAAGAGGTTGATAAAAGTAATTTCATTCTAATATTCGTTTTAAGACATTTAACATTCATATGTCCTTCATTCTATTTTTCAAATTACCTATTTGAGTTAATAAATTGAAACAAGAACGCTTAACCCTTTCCTTCACAATCCCTCCTTTTTACGCCTCTCTAAAAAAAGCTTTGGACAACATTGTAAATAATGAAGAAATTGATTGATACAAGCAATTTCTTCATTATCCACAACGTTTTCTGTCCAAAATGACCAAAAAAAAAAAAAAAAAGATAAAAAAAAAAAAAGATAAAAATAAAAAAAATGAAAAAAAAAAAATGAAAAATAAAATAAAATAAAATAAATAAATAAAAAAAAAAAATAAATAAAAATAAAAAAAAATAAAAAAGAAAATAAAAAAAAATAAAAAGATAAATAAATATAATAAAATTTCATGAACTTAAATTGTCGTCTGTAGCTTCTTTCAATTTGGACCAATCGAAAATTTTGTTGAGTGGGAATGGGTTAAAAAGATACATATCTTACTAGGTTTATCCTTCAAAATGATATAAAAGTTTTTGTCTTGTGAGCTTAATGATGAATAAAATTAAGTTTTTACAAAAATACCTTACATCCTAAAAACAAATCCAAGTCTAATTTAGATAAATTTATAACATTACAACAAAGTAGTTGAATATTCTGCATCTTAACTCTTTACATGCACCAAGCGGTAAAATATTAGACTTGCCCAAATTGAAAGAAGTTGTAGACGACAATTTTAAGTCGATGAAAATTTTAAAAATCTTTGTATTTTGGGTAAGAAAACATTGTGGATAATGAAGAAATTGCTTGACACAAGCAATTTCTTCATTTCCCACAGTGTTTTTTTCAAAGTGTTTTCTTGACGGTCGTCCAAAAGCGTCACTGTTTGGGAATAGGGTAAACGCTCACTGGTGTTGCTTATAAACCGTTTGTCAAATGGTTGAAATAAAATGAACTTAGAAAAAGGGAAATACATGTAGATTCATTTCGTCGTTGGGCCTGCAAAATGTCGTTACTACAGCTTTATCAAAGCTGTTTTCACGAGATTTTAACACGCCCAAACGACAATAGGCATGATACCGGAATATATTTTGATTCTGAGGCCTGAAAAATAATTATTTTATAAGAGAGAGCTGTTTCAGAAAATCGTCATAGATCGGAAAGTATCGACCATGATAAGCCTGCACAATCTGATCAGGGTCAATACCATTTGCACATCCCCGGAGTCCCTTTTTCGCCTGACGTGTCCCATACAAAAAAGAAAACCATGAAAACATCCAGAACAAGAATAGGATTTGTTAGGCTGCCTTAATTAGGAGAAATTTGTTGGAATTGTATGTCGGTAAGGCTGCGAAAGTATCGTTTGTTCTCTTAATTCCAGGCACACTTTCTTTGTTTTGATGTTTATTGTCGTAACATTTTACTCTCTGAGATATATAGGTCTTCAGAGAAATTGGGGATTACCGAAGTTTGAAGGTCGATAATAATTAAGAAAACTTCACTCGATGAACCCATTATGATTTGACATTTTACGTTACTGTTTGGAGAGACGGTTTTGTGCTGGCATTTTCAGGTGAACCATTTGAGTTGTACTAAATTTGACACCTGTGCATAGCCATTGGGTAACAAAAATTGGACTGTTATATAATATTGTTGTTTTCATTCGTGTCCCATCAAGTAAAAAAGGGCCATGCAGGCCATCAGCAGGTCAATTCGCCAACATATT
>OX336372.1:36980340-37011487 GCA_946902895.1 Fragum fragum
TTATATAATAAATCAAAACTTTTATATATTTACGTCATGTTTCCTTACAAAGTCTTCTTCTTCACGCTGATTGATTTAATTATATTGGAAAACTAAATGAAGATTCATAGGTTTATCTTAGCCCCCTAGAAATCTTCACACGACGTGCTTTAAAAATATCAACTATAAGCAATGTCTTTCTTTTCTGTGAATATGAATAATTAGGATCATGAAATCCAGGCAAAGTAAGATAAACGGAATCTAACCAATTACTAGATGATGAAATTTAAGATTGGTCCAATATGAAAGGAGTTACAGACGACATTTAAATGTCTATTTGAAGAAAAGAATAAGTGTCATACAGGGTTGAAATCACTGCGAGGAAAGAAAACAAAAAAACTTGAACAAGCAATTGCTCCTTCTCTGAAAAAGTCGTGAAAGTTTAATTTTTCAGTGCGTAAAAGTGCGGATAATGTGTCAACCTTTCCAGTTATTTTCTAAATTTTAGACTGGTCCGAATTGAAAGAGGTTGCAGACGACAATGGATATTGGATGAAAAACAATCCAATATGGTAGAAAATAATGTGGGAAAAGAAGAAATTTCTTATAACAAGCAATTTCTTCTTTTTTCAAAAATGTTTTCTAAATTATAAAATCACAGTAACGTAAATCACGGGTTTGTACAGTAAAGGGTTAAACCATTAGCTCCGAACGCAATCAGTCATGCTTTCCTCACGTAATCACAGTATATTTGTTTATACTCGTTTTTGGCACCACCACACACCACCTTCAGAGAAGCCAAATTATTTTTTTCATTTGCCCATTTCGGATGAGAACAAGTATTCCGGCCGCCCTTTGCTTTCAGATGTCGCACAGATATTTGTCCTAATTAGAATAGATCATCTGTCCAATTTCATGAAACGGTTCTTGTCTTAGACTGATGGCGATTTAGTCATTTCAATTAACGGATTTCCATCAACCGAGTAACCAAACCAAACTCGGTTCTTATGTGGTCGCTAAACGACTGGTTATAAATCAAGAGTGCCCCCGACATTAATTTAGATCATCGCCCAACTTGATCTAGCAGCCGAAACTATTTAGACAGATCTCAATTTCAGTCCGAAACCAATAGCCGTACTTTCGATCTACGATTAAAGATATATACTTGACAATTATTTTCCCGTAGGAATTTGTCCCAATTAGGTTATCGTTTTGATGATAAACGAAATTTGCTTGCTGATCTTGTTCCGATAGCTGCTAGTTGGCTATTTACAATTTGAGGTAAAGAGTGTCATGAAGGTTTCTGATTAGCTTTTTACCCTCTCTAAGACCTTCGGTCTTAATCTACTACTTTTAAACCCATTACCACCCGAGAAAATTTTAGACTGGGCCAAATTGAAGGAATATGCAACGACAATTTTAAGTTGATTAAATATTGAAAATATTTGTCTTTTGGGGGCAGAAAACATTGTGGATTATGTAGAAGTACTTGTTACAAGCAATTCCTTCATTTTCCACAATGATTCTCAAAGCCTTTCTCTTGAGGGGCGTCAAAAGTAGCATTGTGTGGTAATGTGTTAAATACCGATTAATCCTTCTGATGTTAACACGTGTATCTGTGTGTGTGTGTTAATCCATTTCCACACGATTTTCTAGGTAGAAAACATTGTGAAAAATGAAGAAATTGCTTGTTTCAAGCAATTTCTTCATTTTACACGGTGTTTTCCCAATTGTTTTTCTTGAAGGGCGCAAAAAGCGCCATTGTGTGGGAATGGGTTAAGGTTTGCTTAGTGTCCACCATAATAGGAGAAGATGGTATTTTAGAAAACTGACAATTTAGTCTATTGTACGTACACCGAAATGTCAATCCTTTCCTTCCCTTTTTAACTTTTCATAAATTTCGTATTCAATCCTTAACCGATCCCAAAGAATCCCACTTTTTACGATTCTTTAACAAACAACATCAACTATAAAATAAACAAAAGAGGCCCTTATTAGTTGGGTATTTTAGGGTCGTACCTGAACTTTCCTTAAGATAAAGACATCTATGTTTGTCAGCGCTGTGCTTCAAGTCGGTCTTATTTGAAGATTCAGGAAAGACTCGACTGTTTAGAAAGTCCTAAGTGGTTTGTGAGCGGTTCTTCTCTGAAAGCAGCGGCTTAATAATTTTACCTTCCCTGTCCCCACTCCCCCGAAAAAAGACATCATTCAGACAGCCGCATTCCTCTTCAAAATGATAAAAGATATGTCTGCCTTTAAGCAAGCGTAAGACTGTTGTCTGGCAATCAAACTAAATTTAATTCACCGTGAACTAACAACATGTCTGTTGCATTGGAGGACACTGGGACCCGGCACACGAAAAGGATGAAAAGGGACACTCTCTTATTGATAAGAGAGGACACTCTTTGATGTAAAAATATTGACTGGAATATTATCTAAACTTTTCCGGAGCAATCTGGTTCCTGTCGTCCTTGAATTACTAAAATGTCGTGACTAAATCTCAAATAGGGTTTTACTTTGATATTTTGGTCACCAAAAGATAATATATTGCATTTATACGACATGGTAGTATATAAGGTCAGTACTTTCAGGATCGCAAAGTTATAAAGCAGTTAGTTTGTAAGTGGTTCTGCATTTTCTTGCTGTACTCACAATCTTTATTTCGTCATCCAACGATTTGCTTTTGTTTTTACGCACTGGAATATGTAGTCGTTGGGCACCAAAATGTCATAATTGCAGCTCTATTTCAGCTCAAGTTACGGAATTTAAGTCTTAAACCGACGGTATTTTGTACACTAACGTCGTTTGAAATATGACCGGAACTGCCTTGTAGTCGACTTTCCGCCCACTTACTTCGTTAACCCCGCCCATTGACTCCGACAGGAAGTCCCGCTTCGATTTTAAGCGGTGTTATTTTGAAAAAAATTATGGTCAGCAGCATTTAATAAAAAAAGTAAAATAGTTGGTAGAATAAGCTGAAGTTACGACGTTTAAGTCGCCAATAGAATAAAAAAATGAAAGATTTCATTGGTCGACTGGTTATTTGATTGACACGCGTGATTGGTCAGTTGATAAGTGTGCGTGACTAGAAACCCTACACTTTCATTTCGGTGTTTTCTTACTAATAGACCATCTCACCACCCTTTACCCTTTTCACACACTATGTAGACATTTTGAACAGGTCAAAACATGGTCATACCATTGTCAATGAGTTGTGAAGCAATACCAAGAAAAAAATACGCCGCTCTAAATTGTTGAAACAGACGTTTAATACCTTTACAGCTTTCATGGACAATACAAGGCAATAATTCAAGTCTGAGATAGAGAAGGAACAAACTAGCAATCATACGGGATTTAATGCACCATGAATTTCTCAGATGGTACTGGCGTCTTCCAGATTCATCCTACGTAGTAATATTGTAGGGATTATTTATGCCATAGGTTTCAGGATATAATAGACATATCTGTATTTTTTTAAAGAATGGTTTCTAATGCGCTTTTGGCATAATCTTTCAAAAGCATTTGATATACATGTATTTCTAAACGGATACACGAATAGCTAAGGTTTCTGAAAAATAACGGTTATTTTTTAATACTCCCTTGTTTTTTATCAATTTCGACATGATGACGTTTTTCGACGCCCCACATCAAAAACGATGGGGAAACATTGTGTCAAATGAAGATATTGCTTGAAAAAAGCGATTTCTTTATTTTCCAGAATGTTTTCTACCCAGAAAATTGAAAAATCTAAAATTTCCTAAACTTAAAATTGTCGTCTGCAACTCCTTTGAATTTTGACCAGACTAAAACTTTGCCGTCTGGTAATGGGTTAAGGTGGTTCTTTAGAATGAAGCTAGCATAGGATTCCTTTACTTATGACTAACTTCTTAAAACTCATTTTTCAAATTGACGAATCGCTGGTCAAGCTCACCGACCTCCGACAGGAAGTTCAACGTATAAACTATATAATAGATAATAAACGGCGTTATTTTGAAAAAAAAAAACTTGTGATCGGTAACATGTAGCAGAAAAGTAAAATGGTTAGTTGCCGACTTAAACGTCGTAAAAATAGTTTGGATAAGCGGTAGTTTAGACCTTTAGTCACCATACCAACGAAAATGCGTAAATGTCGACCAATGCTGGATTTCAGTTTTCTCTCGGTAAATAACATTTTTTACGAACACACACACACACACATACACACACACACACACACACACACTCACACACACTCACACACACACTCACACACACACACACACACACAGAGACACACACACATACACACATTCATACATACATATATATATATATATGTGTGTGACTCTGTGTGTGTTTGTGTGTGTGTGTGAACAGGTTGTTTAGTTAAAAAGTGTGCTATATGGCTATTGACATTCATGCACACTGAAAAGAACACTGCTTACTTATAGTTAATTAGGTTATTAAACCGAGTGAGGCTTCTGCTACAACACAATATGTTTTTTGTCATGACCGTCACCCTGTAGAAAAAAACACAGACAATTTCTTTTTTAAAATTTTGCAAGAAACTCATCAAAACGTTTTATCTTCATATTTGCCGAATTTTTGATTTTTATGAATTTAATGATATTGCCCTATGAAACGCGGAATATTTACAAATAAAATTATTTGACAGTTGACGAGTTTATTTTTGAAATATTTATAACACAACCGAACCCGGAAATCCATAAGAAATGCCGAAGGGTTGTTTTTATTTTTCATCTCTGACCCGATACTAAGGTTAGTCATTAAAAACATCGTGTATTTAATTTTAAAGTTATTTATTGATATTTTCTACCACACCTAATTGACCAGTCACTGGCCCCGCCCACTTACTCCTTTGGCCACGCCAATTGACTCCAACAGGAAATCTTGGTTTGATTTAAAACGGGGTTATTTTGCAAATAAGGTCATTAGATTGTAACAAAAAGTAGAATCGTTGGTTGGCGACATTAACGTCGTAACTAAAGCTGTACTTACGACTTTTAAATCGCTAAACCAATGGCGGCCAATGAAGTAGTTTAAACCGGGCTTTATGATTAATTTGATTGGTCGATATATACCTTGATTGACAGCCGCGATTGGTCAATTGTTTGATCAACTATTCAAATCAAACCCACACCTAATTGTTTTATCAACTATAAAAATCAAAGTCATTGAAAACGGATTTATCTTCGAGGCACTAATGCCGATTTCTTCGTAGCTGCAAATTTTCGAAAATAAAGCGACTTACAAAACATATGAATTGATTTGTTGTGGATTAACACAACTAATCAAACAAAAACAACATCGTATTTCTGTATAGGAAAATCAACTTTTAGAGAAATAGTGACGAGAGATTGACCTTCCAGTGATTGTAGCCGTTTGATTTTATTCTAGTTTAAACGAAATGAAAGGATTGTAAGCACTGGGAGGCCAGCCTCTAATCACGTTTTATCGCAGATTTCATCTTTTAACTCATTCCAACACAGCAAAATTTTAGACTGGTCCAATTTGAAAGAAGCTGCAGACGACAATTTCAAGTTGATAGAATCTTAAACTTTTTCCTCATTTTAGGTAGAAAACATTGTGGATAATGAAGAAATTGCTTGATACAAGCAATTTCTTCATTTTCCACAATGTTTTCATAAGCTTTTTTCTTGAGGGGCGTAAAAAAGAAGGATTGAGTTGTAATGGATTAAAACCACTTTGGTATAACAAGTACAGATTTGTATATTCATTCTGCAAAACAGACATATAAAAGATTCAACCTGACAAATGAAAACGTTGTCAACTATGCACACACTAATCAACGCGTCAGATATGTGCATATATCGGAAGGTTGCGATACTCGTCAACAAGCACGATCCTAGCAGTCTGACCCGAACCGATGCTTTTTGCACCGTTCCGATGGCAAACGTTCTAATAAGTAGTCATATATATATGACACTTTAACCCACAGCCAAATGACAACATCTTAGACTCGGCCAAATTGAAAGATGTTTCAGATATCAAAATTTAGCTGATGAATTTCTTTTTATCTTATGAGGTAGAAACATTTCGAATTTTGAAGAAATTGCTAGTTACAAGCAATTTCTTCATTTTAGACAATGTTTTCAAAAGTCTGTTTCTTTAGGGAGGGCGTCAAAAAGTGTCACTGTGTGGAAAAATGCTAAGCGAAAAGGGACCACAAGGAAACCCCGTAAAATAAGTATTTGAAAAGAAAAAGATCCAGTGGAGGTCATTTAGAGGTAGGATATTGGAAGAATTCAACATACAATGTATTATAAAAGTAAAATGACCATTCTAGGTTCAGAAAATATACAAGGAGGAAAAAGTATCGACCCCAGTTATCCTGTTGAGACCGCGCCGACTGGCCAGTCTCGATACCCAATACGACCTTTTCTTTCGCTTAACGGGTCAAATATTGTTCTAGAGGTTAGAATACATACGGTAGAACTGATACGGGATATGGATCTAGCATTAAATAGGTTTCTGACCCAAGGATTCCCACGGAAAAGTCCCAATTTTATAAATACCTAGACGGACTCTAAGTATATCTTTCTCCCACTAATTTCATAAGCAATTCCCCGAGGAAAAACGAATATAAAATTTACCATAGGTTTATTTAATTAACGCTTTTTTGTCTATTATTTTGCATATCTCCTATAGTGATTAGAAAATTTACATCTCTGTGAGAAAACTACTCTTTCAAGATGGTCTATTTCTGTGTGAACGTGAAACGAACATCCCTTTTGTGAACATCAAAATGATTTAACTTAAGTTTAATCAAGCTTTTCGATTGACTGATTTTTCAGTGAACAAAATTTTAGGTACGCAACCATTTTGTATGCTTTAGCACCAAGAATCCACAGAATTTTACTCAAAACTAGTAAAAAAAAATGCTCTGTTTTTCTTTATTGCATTAAACTAAAAGAAATGAAGACACTAATTTTTGGTTTCTTTGAAAGTAAAAAACCTTAATCACACTAAGGTATGAATCTGTTTCGCGTATTCATACAGTGTGATTAAGTTGTTAGGCACAAACCCAAATGAAAACAAAGACATTGTCTCCATTTCTTGAATAAATTATTGAATGAACACGAGAAATTGCTTCTCATATTGGGCAATTTTATCCTATTATATCAAAATTCAGGCAGTGTTACGGAAAATTCAGCGTTCAACATGACAGAATACATCGATCAAAAGGAAGAACGACTTCAATGATACACCGCAACGGCAAATAATCGAGAGATTATTTGGAAAGTGAAGAAAAATAAATACAAAAGGAAAAAAAAAAAATACCCAAGCAAAAAAAAAAAAAAAAAAAAAACAAAAAAAAACCAACCAACCAAAAAAAAACATTAACTCTTTCAGGTACAACCCCTCATTTTTACGTCCCTGTGATATTATACATAGGAAAACATTTTGGAAAAAGAAGAAAAAGAAGAAATTGTTTGAAACAAGTATCTTCTTTTTTAAAGGGGTGGTAATTTTTTGTGCTTCTCCTTTTAATTTTGACTAGTCCACAACTTTCGAAAGCAGTAAAAAGGTTAAAATGTTCTCGTCGTAAACAAGATAATTACTGAATCAAGATGGGGGTAGATATAATCAGTATATTTTAAGTGCGCGTGGTCTGCAACTTCTTTAAATTTAGAAAAAAAAAAACCAACCGGGAATGGGTTAAAGAAATCGGAATTCTGTCTGGGGACCCTGCTGTCGAGCTTCGCCAATTAATTGAAAAATGGTTTTACTTTTAGTTCTCCAGAATTGTCACAGACGAAACGCGGATTACATAATCTACATTTCTCTAGTTTTCCCCTTCTATAAATAACGAAAATTGACCCTTACTTGCCCCATCCCTGGTTTTTACGTCCCTGTGATTTCCTGATTGTAAAAAAAAGAGAAGAAATTGCTTTTAACAAACAATTTCTTCTTTTTCCACAATATTTTGTACCCTACTGCATGGTTGATTTTCCTATTAAATCCAATTAAATATTAAATAAATTTTCGTCTGCAAAACCTTTGAACTTGGACAAGTCTAAAATTTTGCACAACAGGAAAGGGTTGATTGAAAAATGGTTTTACTTTTGGTTCTCCAGAATTGTCGCAGAGGAAACTAGGGTTACATAATCTACATTTTCTCTATTTTTCCCCTTCTATAAAGAACGAAAATTAATTCGTCAAACTTGAGACGGCCTGTCTGGTTTTTCCACATATTAGACCATTGTTACTTCTTATATGCCTCTTTGGGCTTACAGTAAGTAATTCGCCACAAATAAAATTTTTGCTTTGACATGGGAACCTCAACTCTTTCCTCAATCGGTGATTGAGAGAATTTTATTTAGATTGTAGACTGTTCTATTCGTCCGTTAGACCATGTTGTGTTGATTTCCACTGGAATCGTCCAGACGAGAGAATTCAACTGAGAACCCGCAGCCTTAAAGTTTGAAAGGGAAAATGGACATAATGTCATCAAACATTCTTATATCAGCAATCGGTGTATTCGTGCACATTAAGAAAGAAGAAGAAAAAAGATTAATGGACGAAAATTAGTTGAATCATTGCCATTTCTTGTTTGCATATCGGTAAAAATGAATATATGTACTCGAAATGAAATTGAACTATTCTCACATAGTCACATACAATCCCTCTTCTTACGCACATTGTGGAAATGAAGAAATCGATTGTAACAAGCAATTTCTTCATTTCTCATGATGTTATCCACACAGAAAGTTAAAAAAATCTTAATGTTTCCTCATCTCGAAATTGTTTCTTTGAATTTGGACCAGTCAGCGGTATTACAGTATACATTTGTAGTCACCATACTTAAATAATAGATATATTTCGTGTTTAACTTATTAGCACACAGTAACGCTATTAGCACGCAGTAACGCTACTTCCCCTTTTCTCAAAATGCTTTCTACCTTATTTGGTACTTATTTCCCAATTTGAGTGCAATGTTAAATGTAGTCTGAATTTTCTTTAAATTTGGACCTATCTAAATTTTGTAGTCTGGTAGTAGGTTAATAGCGAGGTAGAACCCGGATGATGAACGAAAACTGGAGAAAGGCATCATTTACATGAATAGACACCACCAGATTTGGTAAGATAAATGTGTTTGAGTGTGATGGAAATTGATCAAAATTGAGCTATGGGAAATGTCCAATTTAAACAGCACCTTGAGGGATGGAGCACTAAATCTGTTAGATGGCTCCTTAGAGGAATTTTAAAACTAATTAAAAGGCAGCCTGAAGGAACGAGAGGTAACGAGGTTAAAATTCCAGTGGAAAAATCTCTTTTCTATTTCTGTATTTTAAATTGATAAAGAAGCATCTTTCATTGAAAAAGGTAATTGTGACACAAATGAAAATTGAATGGTCTAAAAAAAAGGCAGGTCTCGTTCTCTCATACTTGCAGGTTTTAATATGCAATTTTTATTTGGAGTAAGACTGTTCACACGAAGAAGCCTTTCTACCCCTTTACTTAACTAATTTAACCCAGTACCCGACGACAGCATTTTAGGCTGGTCAAAACTTAAAGGGATTGCAGACGTCAACTTAAATTGTATTTAGATTTAAAGAGAAATTTCAAACAGGATAGAAATGATTTCGGTTAAAAAAGGTGAAATGGCATTTTTAAGAAAGCTTCTAAAATGCCCACAATAATTTTTCCGGCTAGTATTTATCTTATCAATATAAGGAGGATGGGAGAGCGCGTGATAATGGGTAAAAATGACAAGAAAAAATATTTCAATTAGATGATAGGATAATCTAATGCTAGACAATGGTCTTTATAATAGTCGTTGCAGCTTACAATTGACCAATCACTGGCCAAGTCCAATTACTTCCTTGGCCATGCCCACTGACTCCGATAGGAAGCTTCACGCGGCTGTAGTTACGACGATATCTTACTTAGAAAGCCATGCGTTTAGACGTGTACAAGAGTTTCTTGCCGAGTCGTTAACGATTTTGGCCTGTCTGCGTTCCTCCAGTCTTATATCGACTGATTACAGCCCAAATTAATATCTATTGTGCCAGTTTAGTGTTCTCACTCATTTCCCCTCAGGAAGTTAATTGCACTTTTACATGTTACATACAGTAAACCCTGTATTAAGCTACCGATCAAGGAACGACCAAAAAGGGACCGCTTAAGAGAAGGTCACTTAAAACAGATTTTTTTTAAATATATGAAAGATTGGTTGGATAACATAAAAAGAAATCATCTTAGAATTCGCGCTAAATCCGTTTTTTTGGGGCTCATTTGAATCGTCACACTGTGACGAATGCAAAGAGTTCCAACAATATTTGATTTGGGTTTGATATGTTTTTAGCAAATACGAACACTCTTTTATGAGAGCGCTTATTTTAAAAAAAGCATATTTCGATTGAGTTCTCTTCATAGAAGTGGTCGCATAATAGAGGTGGTATCTCGAGAAAACTCGTAAACAGTTTTTGTAAGTGTCAGCATACACTGAAAGTGCTTACTGTTGGTCAATATTTATTTTCCAAAACAACCCCGTTTTAAAATATCGAAGACGTTGTTGATTCTAATTCTTCACAATCATTCAGACTTTGGAAACCATTGCCGAAAATGAAGGTATTTCTTGCAACTAGCAATTTCTTCATTACCAACAAAGTTTTCTTTCGAAATAGACAAAGAATCTTAAAATCTATCAAACATAAAATTGTCGTCTTCAACTTGCATTTGGTTCAGTCTAAAACTTTGCCGTCTGATAATGGGTTAAGCCATTCCCACACAATCACGTCCCCCCGGATTAAAGATTGTGAAAACATTGTGAAAAATGAAGAAATTGCTTGCAACAAACAATTTCTTCATTTTTCACAATATTTTCTACCTAGAAAGTTTTAAAAAAATCTCAAATTCCATGAACATTTAAATTTTTATCTGCAACAATTTTCAATTTGGACCAGTCTAAAACTTTTTCGTCTGATAATGGATGAAGGGGACGTTCATGTCGACAGACACGTCTCGCTCTTTTATTCACAAATTGGCGATCGAGATAATCGGTGAAGACTTGTGTATTTTAAGCTTCACTCTCGTCTAGACATGTGTTAGGGCAGAGCCATTGTTAATTTAGAAAGTTATAAGACAACAAACTGACAAGAAACAAATCATATCCTAGCCTCCCTGTCGTTGATAGGATTATTTGCGTATTTTAATGATCTTACACCGGCACTTCAAGTGCTTTTATTTAAGCTGCGTTACTTTGTGACTGACTAATCAGTGACCAAAATGTCGTAACTATAGCTTTCAACATTTTTGCCATCGAACGAAATGTACGACACAAACTATTTTTCTATGTATCTCGTTGTTTAAACAACCGTTTACTGTTGATTTACTACATTATCTGACTGTTTAAAACTCAAAGTGGATACGATCTTAATTTAAGCCATTACCTCAGAATTAAATTTTACACTGATCCAAAGAAGTTGCAATTGACAATTTTATGTTGGTGAAATTTAAGAATTCGCTGTTTTTGGAAAAGAAAATTTGTGAAGAATGAAGAACTTGCACAATGCTTTCAAAGGCGTGAAAATCGGGTTTGTGTGGGAATGGGTTAAGCTATAAAGAGAAAATTTATTGTTTTCATTGAGATATGAAATTGAATTCATAACTACGGCTTCACACAGAAAAACGATCAGGTGTTTAGTTTCATACCCGGGTGAAAAAAAAACCTCATTAACAAGACATGTAACAAAAACAAATAAATTAAAATTTTACGAGTTTTAGACCGTTATGTTGTTGAATTTCTTGGAGAAGAAGTATACAAATAACTCTTTCTTATGGAGCCATGAACATCTTTTTTTGAATTGTGATAAACTAGATCAGAATTAACCCATTCCCACTCAATCCCTCCTTTTTACGCCCCCAACAAAAAAGCTTTTGAAAACATTGTGGAAAATGAAGAAATTGCTTGGATCAAGCAATTTCTTCATTATCCACAATGTTTTCTATCCCAAAAGACGAAAAAATTCAAAATTCCATCAACTTGAAATTGTCGTCTGCAGCTACTTTCAATTTGGACTGGTCTAAAATTCCATTGTGTTGGAATGGGTTAAGGCAGTTTAATATAGGATATTCGTTATGCGCCATTTTTATAACATCGGGAATCGTCGGTTAAATTCAAACCAATTGATTTGCTAGCGGTATGTCATTAAAGTTATCAAAGTGAAACAGATATGTTACGAAGTCACCCGAGGGATTTCGACGTCGTGCCGATTCCAGTAAAAAAACGCATCACGGGTATTCTCCCTTTAGATGAGTATAAATCAAGTGGTTTTTTTATAGCAAGAAAAGAGAAATAACTTGACACAAACATAACTGCGTTTTCAAAGCATCTTGTCATATTTATATTCTCACAGTGAATTAAAAATGAATGTTTGAATATAGAGATTAATCATAAAATCAGCTTAAGCTAGATACTCCAGATAATCCAATAAAAAAAAATTGACATTGTTCTTCAATTTTATTTTATACATTACAAAGAAAGAGTACAATGTTGCGTGTAGTTTTCATGTATTGCTAGTTAATAAGTCTTGACCAACTGTGTCTGATGAGAAAATTCCCAACGACATTTCGATATTCGATGTCTGACAAGGCAAGTCGTAAAGACAGAGGATTTAGCCCAATAAATATTAATTTGGACTGTACTACAGTCAATATGTGTCCAAAACCTCACAGAAAACTAGATTGGTAGAGTTCTAGTACTTAACTAGGCAACTGATTACATGGGCTTTGTTTATGAAGGTTTAACCAATTTCCACACAGTTTTCGCTTTTCTACGATACACGATAAAAGGATTGAGAAACATAGAGGGAAAATAAGAAATTACTTGTAACAAATATTGTTTTCATTTCTCTCAAAGGTTTATTTCCTTAGAAATGTATAATTTCTAAATTGCCATTTACATTTTTTTTTCAATTTGAACCAGTCTAAACCATTTTTCTCTACTAAAGAGCTAGGCAAATGAAGTGCATCATGGTTATTTTGTTAGAAGTGTAGTATTGATCAAGATTTGATATACACAGATACTCTTTATTTTCTCCATATGTAAAAGGGTGCTTAATATACCAACAAGAGTTGTCAGCTGACAACATAGACCGCAGTATTGAGTGCTTGTCACCAAGGGATTCTTGCATGGATGTCAGGGGAAATGCTAAATGAGGCCTCTGAGGATCTATTGAAGAGAGAAAGATTGATAAAGTTGATATCTTATCATTTTTTTTAATTTTAAAATGGTGTGATTATTTTAATCAAATTGATATGTAATGAGAATGTATTACCATTGAAGTAGGACAAGGTTCAAGGTCACCCTGTCAAGGACATTTGTCACAGGTTATTACCTAGTGAGTGTAGATATGAAGAATGGTTGCCCTAGATATATATTCAGAAGATATAAGCGAGGTTTAAGTTTTTGGTTAAAACTTTTTAGTTAAAGGTTTTTAAGTAGGTCAAAGGTCAAGATCATAATACCAAGGACCTTTTCACAGGTGAAAGCCTATTTCTTGGCGAGCTTAGATGAAAAGAATGATGTCCCTAGGTGAAAGCATCCAGAAAAATATGAACAAGGTTAAAGTTTTGGGTTAAAGTTTTTTGTTAAAGTTTTCATAACCGGGTCAAGGCCACAAGGTCAAGTGTACATGAATGCTGGTCTCATTTGGGAGCATATCCCCTGATGAGTGTTTCGGTAAAACATAAACCCTCTAGGCTAAATATTGATAGAAAATCTTTAACCAAATGTGGACGCCAACACCGACGCCGACACTGGCGTGGATGCCGACATCCTGGGGTATAACAATAGCTCTTCAGAGACTTTCGTCTTCGGCGAGCTAAGGATTTCATCCCGTGTTTCATGAGATGTAAATATTAATAAAAAAAGAGAGGCAGCCTAGTCTTTTATCCTACGTTTGCGGTAGCTTGGTCTTATATCATACGTTAATTGTAAACTGGTCTTATATCCGATGCTACCTGTTGCCTGGTCTTATATCCTATGGTAACAGTATTCTGGTTTTATATCACTCGTTAAGTGTAACTTGGTCTTATACCCAACTTTAAGTGTGGCCTGATCTTATATTCTACGTTAACTGTAGCCTGATCTTATATCCTGCGTTGACTGTAGTCTGGTCTTATATCCTGCGTTGACTGTAGTCTGGTCTTATATCCTACGTTAAATGCAGCCCGGTCTTATATCACACTTCAACTGTAGCCAGATCTTCACTTTAAGTGTAGCTTGATCTTATATCTTGTGTTAACTGTAGCTTGGTCTTTTATTCAACGTTTACAGTAGCATTGTCTTATATCAATCGGTAAGTGTAGCCTTGTTTTATATCCAACGTAAACTATGACCTGATCGTCCCGGGCGAGCTAAAAATTGCACCCTGTGGTTTATAAGAAGTAAAATTAATGCAAAAGAGAGTCAGCCTGGTCGTGTATCCTACGTTGAATGTATCTTAGTATTATATCAAACGTTTACAGTAGCCAGGTCTCAAATCACTCGTTAAGTGTAGCCTGGTCTTACATCATACGTTAACTGTGGCCTGATATTATATCCCACCTTAATTGTGGTCTTGTCTTATATTCTGCATTAGCAATTTCCTGGTCTTCATTTCTACGTTAAGTTTAACCTTATCTTACATTTCCCGTTCAGTGTAGACTGGTTTTCTAGCCTACGTTAAATAAGGATTTGTATTGTATTTGTATTGTATCACTCGTTAACTGGTCTTCTAGCCTATGTTAACTCAAGATTTGTATTGTATTTGTATTGTATCATTCGTTAACTGTAACCTTATCTTATATCCCATGTTCAGTGTAGACTGGTCCTCTAGCCTACGTTAGATAAAGATTTGTATTGTATTTGTATTGTATCACTCGTTAACTGTTACCTTATCTTACATCCCTCGTTAAGTGCAGACTGGTCTTCTAGCCTACGTTAACTAAAGATTGGTATTGTATTTGTATTGTATCATTCGTTAACTGTAACCTTACTTATATCCCACGTTCAGTGTAGACTGGTCTTCTAGTCTAAGTTAAATAATGATTTGTATTGTATTTGTATTGTATCATTCGTTAACTATAACCTTATCTTAGAATTATATTCCACGTTCAGTGTAGACTGGTCTTCTAGCCTATATTAACTAAAGATTTGTATTGTATTTGTATTGTATCACTCGTTAACTGTAACCTTATCTTTTATCCCACGTTCAGTGTAGTTTTGTCTCCTATCCTACGTTAACTAATAACTTTGTCTAATATCCTGCATGAACTGTAGACTGGTCTTAAACAATCATGTTTGTTTAGCAATATAATCTATTAAGCCTAGGCGTTAGATTTCCAACCATTACACGTGAGCGCAAAGTGGAAACTCGGATAAGTCTATGCATTCTTTCAGTCTGATCAGAGTCCTTACACACTAAAGATAGATACTGGTCTAAAGCTTTTTGGAAGATCAGCGAATATTCTAAGTGCTTTGATTGGCTGTCAAGGCTCAATGTGTGCCCTTCACGCGCATGTGAAATAGTAGGAATGCCACACCAAGGCTCATTTTACCATAACATGTACCACAGTTATCTTTACTCTGTGATCAATGGCGAGAACATTTTAATAATAATTAAGATTGACTGTGTTTTTGACGATATTCTTAAACAAAAATATCTTTTTAGGTAGAAGAATATGAAACAACTTTAAAATAAAAAGAACGATTACCCTTTCCTATGTTGTATAGAAAAATGTAAGCTAAAAATAGACCAGTTCTTATCCCCAAAAGGATTACAAATTATATTCTTTCATAGCAAGCCAGGCAATATTTAATCATTTATTGCTGATTTATCAAGACAAAGAATTAATTTCCTGTACACTGGATATTTGATATATTAAATGATAAATCTAAAAAATAAAAAAATAGAGAATCACTGATCAAAACTAGTATAATCTTGCGGGCTAGTTCCTCTTAAAAAAATGATTATCGCTGCTGCCAATCAAAGAATCAATCCACCATTCAAATAATTCCTTTTGACCGAAAGTGAACTTTGAACCCCGACATTGACCGACATTCATGGACCCGAGACCTATAATTCATAAGGAGGACTGGGAGAAGTCCTAAGCTTCGTGTCCTTTAGGCCTGTCGTTTTTCTTTATTCAAATCAAATCCATATAAATTTACCTTTTTTTATCATTAGTCCAGTCAATTACTGGTTTCCATGAAGCATAGGTATTTGATTGGAGTAAATAGTGTTGGAAAGAAGAAATTGCTTATAAGAAGCAATTTCTTCTTTTCCAACACTGTTTTCTAACGACTAGTTGTGTTTCATTCCTGTACACTACAAACTATTAACTTGGTGATAAATGAACGTTACTATACATAAAAAAATGAGATTTTACAGAGGGGTATTTTAGACCAACTGCCCAAGTTCCAGGTTAAACATTAAAAGAAACTCATCAAGGTTTAATTTTAAAAGAAATTGTAGATTGTTCGTATACATGTCATATGTTGTGTTTTGTGTTTATGTATAAACATGCATGGCACGAGACTGTACAGTTTACGTCAAATGAAATATCCATGTCAATATTCAGTTAGCGTGGAACCCTATCTAAATGCCAAATAAGAATCCGTTATGTTGGAATCTGAGTCTTGTTCGCAGGTCAAGGATTTTGGCGTAATAAATGAACGCGTGCGTGACATTTCCAACCATTACACATGTGCGCCAAGTAAAGACTCAGATCAGTCTGTGCATCCGCACAGTCTGATCAGAGTCTTCACTCTGCGCTCTGTAGAAAGATACTGACCTAAAGCTTCTTTAAACAATCAGCGAATATTCTAATTGCCCCAAATGGCTGTCCAGGGTGCTCAACGTGTGCAAGTCACGCACATGCGAAATTGTTGGAAATGTCACGCACAGGCTCAAATATTAATTTCAGTTGGTGTATTTCTAGAGTGAGTACATAGCCTAACAGTCGACTTGATGGTTGGCAGCATTGTTACCCAGAAAACTGTAATTATTGTTAAACACTTCGAGGGGACAACGTACTTTCATGAAATCCATTTTTTTTCTAACTCAGTCGTTTATCAAATATCTCAATTGAAATCTGATTAAGCCGTAGTGACAAGGTTAAGTCGCCGATCCACGTTATACAGATCAATACATCTAAAACTTCTTCTAAAGCGAACCTCCAAGGGGACGTTTAACCCATTCACATACAATTCCTCCTTTTTACTCCCCTCGAGAAAAAAACTGATAAAGCTGATAAAAGTGTTGAAAAATGACAAAATTGTTAGAATTGCGCCAACTTTAAACTGTCGTCTGCAGCTTTTTTCAAATTGGACTAGTCTTAAGTTTTCTGGTGTGGTAATGAGTTAAGGGAAGTTTTAAGATAATGTATGTTTTAGGCTGATAATCAGGATTCTTTGTCGTAAGGAAGAACCCAAAGATTCTGAAAAGGTCTAAAGACTTATCTATAAGGAATTTGGTAAAAAACTTGCCTTCCTCTTCTTGCGTCAGTCATATTTTCTTTGGCTTTCCATTATTCTTTCGACAATGCTATTAATTCCCAAATAATTTAATTTCAGTCTCAAGGTTCAAGCGTTTTAACTGTCCGCTCCTTTTTCATACTTCCACGGACAAAGTTTGAGTAGCTGCTTTGTATGATTGCGCACAAAGAAGATCCATAGAATTTTACTAAAAAAGATAGTAGTATAAAAAACTTAATCACACGAATGTATGAATCCGCTTCGCGCAATCATACAGTGTGATTTAGTTTTTAGATTCATACATTAATAAAAACAAAACATATTCTATTAATTTCTTAAGTTTTTCCAGTTTTAATGTATAAAAAATATGTTTGAGATAATGCTCATGTATTATATACGTAGCAATTTTTCATTAGATTTGGTATAGACTAGAGACATATATACATAAATCAACCTAATCAAATTCATGCATGACCACAACAAAACCATTTTGAAATGCATGATAGCAGAGCTTGGCTATTCGCACAACTGAGACAAACCTTTAACCCTTGTCATGCTGAACCCAGAATATTCCGGTTTTGGCAGGAGGTGTAGTTTTAAACTGGCAGAGAAAATGCAAACCACAATTTTAAGTTAATGTAGTTTCAAAAATCGTTTTCTTTCGGGGTAGAAAACATTGTGGACAATGAAGAAATTGCTTGTTACAGGTATTTCTTCATTGTCTACGAGCTTTTCGGAAGCTTTTCTGTGAAGGCGTTAAATAGCGGAATAGTGTGTGAATGTTTTAATGTAAAGATAGGCCGCCAACAGAGGATTGTCTTAAGTTTGCTGAAGCCTAGCCTATATTATATACCTATATAGCCTAGCCTATATTATATACCTATAAATATGTTTAGTAAAAGATACTTTCCACACTGACAAACTCGGACACACCAGAAAATAACCGATACATGACAGTGTCAAATACGGTTTCATACAAGGCAGTCTCAGATGATTTCATTTCCTTGTATAGATGTTGTCATAAGGTGAATAAAGGTAATCAGAATGGTAGGGGAGAAAGAAAATACCCGAAGAAATACATATATTTCTTATTATTTCATCGAATTTATTTAATAAAAAACTTAGGTATATAATAAATGGAATATTGTATTGCGATTATGACATCCTGTATTTGCTTCTCGCTGCGAAGGAAAATTTAAAATTTTACTCGACTTTCGGACTCGTGAAATATCAAAATTTTCCTCCACAGCTCAAAGCAAATACATGTTGTATCTCTACCGTAACATAATATTCGCTATGTATCGTTCAGCAGAGATATTGATTATAGGTTATATCTATCAATCATTATTTATGTTAAATGGTTTCCTTTTGACACGTTATGATTTTCAGCGTTATCTAGGACAAGTTATAATGCATTCTCATGAATAACATTTACTTCACAGGGGATAAAATGTTACTTGATTACAAACAAAAGCTTTTAAAAATCACAATAAAAGTGATTGTGTTTTTATAACAAAATAGCATCTATTAGTCACTTATTAAGCGTTCTCATTAAAAAGGCTATAAAACCTTTACTTTTTAACCTGCATTATGTTTATTAAAGCTGTAGTTACAACATGTTTGCCCTTGTACTGATGATTTGTGCTGATATGCGACAAACATAGAACATAGACAACATACAAAACCTTGACACTATAATTCAATGGCGATAATTCATTATCTTACGAAGACCAACTTGCTTCAACGCTCAAAGAACGCAAGTTTAAAAGTAAAAGTTTTATAGCTTAAATATTGAGAACACTTAATAAGTAAGCGATAAACGTTAAATGGTTATAATAACATTGTCGCCCATGTTATGATTTTTAAAGGGTTTTGTTTGTAAACAAATGACATTTCATCCCCGTTGAAGTATAGGAACCAAATGTAATACAACCAGTGCTTCTGATTCTTAGTATGTAAGAGCATTCGGTAAAATGTGCTACACAGTTCAAAGGGCCGCGGCCAAAAGGGCAGTAGTAAAGCGTAGAACTCATAGTCAACTGGTTCCGGGATCGATCCCCGATCGCAGAGACTCTATTTGTCTCCCTAGAATGGTTGGATAATCGTTAACCTAAGTGGGATGAGAAGCTTGAGGCTCGGTAAGGATGCAGTGGTAGTACTGAAATACTGTTAAAAGTGGCATTAAACCCCGTTTCATGAATCCACAGTTCAAAGCAATTGCAAGGTGTCTGGTCGTTTAATGTTCCCTATTTATTCTACTTCTAGTTATTTCTGCTGATTCAAGATTCATGCTGTCATCGAATTACGCTACCTGGCAACAAGCAGATTTTTACTGTCAAAGAAGCCGAAGTTCGTTGGCCATCTTAGATGTACCAGATCTACAGAGAATATTTGACAATGATATTAAGCCCGTCCCCGGGGAAATGCTCTGGGTCGGGCGTTATCTTGGTTATACAGACATCGTTAGTATGGAGGGTAAGCGAGTTTTTCCTCTTAGCCTTTAATGATTTAAAAGTTCTAGATTTGTCCAAATCAAAAGAGTTATCAGACGAAATTATCAGGTAAGTAAAATATAAAACAACAACAACAACAACAACAAAAAATCCTATGCGATAGAAAATATTGTGCGGAAAAAGAAGAAATTGCTTGTAACACAATGTTTTCTCAAGTAGGATACCCCGAGAACTTATAAATCAGGGGTGAACGGAAAAATGTCTTTTTAACAAGCGATTTCTTAATTTTCCTCCCCAATGTTCTCTACCCTAAATACATATCTTTGAAAATTTCATTTCTTTAAATGTTGAAACCGGTATTAAATTTGGTAATATGTTAATTTTATAACAACAAGGCCCCCCCCCCTCGCCCCTCTATCATTTTTTTTCATGTTTCTATACTTTTCTTATATTTTTATACTTTTTTTCATTTTTGTTAATCAAAAAGAAACAACATTCTAAATTTTGAAAGAAAATAAAAACAAGGAAAAAAAAAAAAAAAAGATAAGAGAGAGAGAAGAATTTCAAAGTTTTGTCATGTAGTATTAGGCAGTCTTCCATTAATGTATTTGCGCAAAAATATCCACCTTACATTATCTTCGAGCAAGAGATTCAGTAAGTGATGATTCACAGACAAAGCGAGTTGCCGGGATAAAACCAAAACATTTTCATAGTACCGGTAATCTCTACAAAAACTTCAAAATGCCATCCTAGAGTCCTTTATTTAGGAAAAAGTTCTCAACCTTGATACAAAGAATGAGATAAATGATCAGCAAATCGTAGAAAATGATGAAGAATCAATTTCTAGAACCAAAACAGACGAGAGAATCACGGTTTAATGCACTATGCGTTATTTCAAACGTTTTAACGATGCAATTTCTGTTATTTATTGCTTAGAATGCAATCATAAAGAACATCGATTCTACTTTATTTGCCATCAAATCCATGTTTTTACTCCGATAAGCTTATGAAGAATTTTTATAGATCTAGACAATTTTAACCCATTACAAAACGACAAAATCTTAGACTGGAACAAATTGAAAAAGGTTTACAGACGGTATTTCAAAGCTTGTGCAAGCTAAAACCTTGGATAGTGTAGAAAACATTTTGAGAAAAGAAAACGTTGCTTGTTGCAAGAAAGTTCTCCTTTTCTCATGTTTTTCAATTTTAATTTTCTGTTGCCCGAAAAAAGACGGGAAAGTGTTGGAATGGATTTACATAGTGCTGCACAATGTAGATTTTATCTGTCCACAGAGATTTTTTAAGGGAGGGGGGGGGGGATATTATGACCCCCCTTTCTTTTAACCCTTTCCCTTTCAAACATTGAATTTTAAGGCTCTGTAAATTCACAATTGAAAAAAAATGTAGCAATAGAAGAAATGGCTTGTAACAATCCATTTCTTCTTTTTCTATAATATTTTCTATCCTTCTAAATGGCTATTTTTCAAATTAAAACCAATTTATATTTTCCTCTGCAAAACCTTTAAATTGGACAGGTCTGATTTTTTGCGAAACAGGACAGGGTTAATACAGTGCTTTTTGACCTTTTCTGATTCTTTCTTTCGATCAACTGCATTATGATAATGGAAATTACAGTCGTGATTTCAATTTATATCAAACAATCACGGATTTACCAATATGCATATTGAATGAGTTTTCTTTAATGTTTTCCGGTGAAATATCGAGATTTCTATGTAAATTACCACATTGAAAATTTCAAGAAAAAACAAGTCAAATTATCGAAATGATAAAATTTATATTTCAGAAAGATTTAGTCCAGTTCTTGATCATTTCAAGAAACTTAAGGTTATCGAAGCGGGATCTAAGACACTTATGACGTCATCACGTTGCCTTTTAGAGATTCTGGACAAAATGTTCATAATTGTCCCCCATTTATGTTTCAAAGAAGTAGAATACTCGTTTGTTTTCGTGAAAACTCGATTTATCTTTCATTCCTTGAACAACAAAAGCTATATTCTCTCTTCGTATAGCTCTTATTGTTCACACAATGAAAGATAAATTGATCTTACGCCGAAACAAACAAATATCCTCTATTTCTTTAGTTCTTAGACTCACACTGAAATACAAATCATGACGTCATTCACACAGAGGGTAGGGTCTAATGTAAAATATTGATAAACTAACATGTTACATTATTCAATTTATAACGACAGGGTGTTACAGCAACATGACAATGTTCTGGAGAAGATCAAAAACTATGGAGAGAAATAGTTTATTAAACTGCTTGAGTTTTTGTAACGACACGTCACATCTTGGTCTACAGGTAAATACTTTATTTAGTAACATCTTACCCATGTCGTGCTGAATAATTACCTATTCTTCAGCTTAAATTACGACGTTAAGTCGCTAACCAACCATTTCACTTTTTTGTTACATGTTACTGGTCACAAACTTTGCAAAACAACGTCGTTAAATATCTGAGTGAGACTTCATATCGAAGTCATTGGGTGTTGCCAGCGGAGTCGGTGGGCGGGGCCAGCGATCCGTCAATTACATTAACTGTTATGGATCAAAATTTCTTTTGAATATTGATTTGATAAACACGGGAAAACAGGTGATGTAGACTAAGATCAAACTGTAGGCACATACATGTATGTGTATATGAATGTTGATCTATGTCCTTTTCTCCTGCGTAAAACAGGACTATGCTGGGATTAGCATGGCAAGCGATAATATCGCTTATCGATGGACGAGTAAATTAATCTTTGTCCGTGATGCAATGACCGATTGGTGATTCGGAGTGAATATTGCAATTATGTTGGTAGGTTCGGATTTAGGCTCACCAATCTCTATGAATAAACCCATTCCTACACAATTGCGCTTTTTGAATCCCCTCAAGAAAATGCACCAGAAAACATTGTAGAAAATAAAGATATTGCTTGTTTCAAGCAATTTCTTATCCTCAATGTTTTCCAACATAAACAAAAAAAAAAAAAAAAAAAAATGTTGTCCTTTGAATTTTGAGCAGTTTTAATTGTGCCGTGCAGTAATGTTATAGTTATCTGTTCACAAAGGCATAAAAGCTACGAAATTTAATCGAAGGCACAATAAACTTTTCGACATTGCTTGAAATGATAATCGCTAAAGAGCTGATCCTTTTCAAAGATTAAATAATGAGTGAATGCTTACATTATCAAGAACAGTCAAACATTGTGGAAAATTTGACAAACGATTTTAAAACTGACTTTAACCCTATTTATGAAACATAAAATTGGGTATCAAACTAGCTGCAGATTTTGTAAGAACTTGAATGGATTTAAAATTATTGTCTACTAGCAAAAACATCATTACCATTTTTTTTTCTTATTCGTCAGATCCATTTTCATTTCACTTTTTTGGCTTTTTGTGGACAAAATATGAAACAATAAAAACAACGTTTGCCCTGCCTTGTGCTTAAGATTGTTTATGGCTAATACCAGAAGAATAAAACAGTCTGGCGTTTGTGTTAAAGTGCACCAGTCAGTGAACTGACCTGAAAAGGATATAAAGAATTTCTATTAAGTCAAGTGCAATCAAAGAAATTTGCATTCGACGTGTAAATGCTTTGAGGTCAGAGCTACTGATAGAGAACGTTATTCGTATTTTAGATTTACACATTTCAGTAATACCTGACAGAAGTCGCATCAATTTTAAGTTAGTGATTTTTAAAAAAAAACAAAAAAACTCGTCCTTTTGAAATGAATCCGGTTCTAAATTGGAGCTAACAAGTGTTAAATCCTTTAACCCTTTCCAGTTCAATCCCTGGTTTTTAGGTCCCTGTGGTATTACACTTGAGAAAATATTGTAGAAAAAGAGGAAATTTCTTCTTTTCCACAATTCTTTCTCCCCTACTGGATGGTTGTTTTTCAAATTAAATCCACTTATAATTTTCGTCTGCAAAACCTTTGAATTTGGAAAGGTCTAAAATTTTGCAGAGCGGGAAAGGGTTAATGACTGATGACGTCAATGACGAAATCAAGAGGGGGAGTCTGCAAAAATTAGTTCTAGATATCGGTACTTCGACTTATCAGATTTGTATCAAATTCTTATCAATTTATCCACTTGTAGATCTGAAGCTAGCTTCTGTCGAACAGCTTCTTTTGAAATCTGAAGCTAGCAATAAATAAATGGACCCTTAGATAATAATAATAATGATATTAATATACTAAATGGGACCTGGTCGAGACACTTTTACATGATAAAATTGCTGAAGATTACAAAATACTTAAGTACTGAATGTTGGTTCATGTCAGACTACCTTATATTTAAACTGAAAGATTAATATCCGCTAAACATGGTTTCTTCGATAAATCAAGCACATATATGTACTTATGATGTTATGCCCATTTTATTATTTCAAATAAAATATTATTGTCAATTATTTTATCTTCAGTGCGTTACCAAATCTTGTAACAGTGGGATTAACAAGGTTGGTTCGCGACCTAAACGTCGTAAATACAGCTTGAATAAGCTGTAATTACGACGTTTAAGTTGTCAAAACCAACAAAAAACGTAACCAATAAATGGCGGCCTATGTTGTATTTGAAACCTCAGGTCCGGGCTGAATAAATGATTAGATTGGTCGGTTGATTCCTAGATAAACAGCCGCGAATGGTCAATTCTGATGTATGTTGCAACAAATATCTCTCTTTTTTTTTAAAAAACTATTCCCAGACGACGAAATTTTGGGCTGGTCCAAATTCAAAGATGTTGTAGTCGACAATTTTTAGTTGTTGATTTCTTTTGTCTTTTTTTCTTTTGACGTTGAAAATATTGTGAAAAATGAAGAAATTGCTTGTGACAAGCTATTACTTCATTGTCCATATCATTTTTCCAAAGCTTTTTTTCTATCAAAAATCGTTGTTGTGTGGGAGTGGGTTTAATGTAGGAAACCAACTTGAAACATGATAGATTTTAGAAATATCACGGTAAGGTTATTATAAATTAGTATACAATAAAATTCATTGCTGTTTCTGCACAGTCTACCGAATTAGGATAAAGTTATTATCCAAAATCTGGAACCTGTGGAAAGTTCAAACCTCTAGAAAAAACTGCATGAGCAGCGATAAACAAGTTACTTGTAAAGAGACAATTTTTTTTTCATTTACAAAAAGGTCTTTGAAACCTTTTTTTTCTTGAGAGGGTGGAATAAAGAGGGATTGTGTAGGAATGGTTTAAACCTTTATATCACCATGACTTACTTACGTTTTAGTCACGGGACGAATAAAACTGTCAATATTTTGTTGTTTACAATCGATCACCCACAGTTTCCGTCTTATGAATATATCGAGGGTTTAGAGCAAAAACATGGTATGGCTCTATACAATGTATACAGCCATACAATGTTTATGCTGTAAGCAGTCGATATGTAAATAATTTTGATATTCCCCGGTCATTGCATGACATACGACTGTACACCAGGTGTTTTGGAGAACACCCACTGTGTTAGGTATATAGTTTTTTTCTGAATAAAGGCTTCTATCTTTGAAAATGAGAAATGAGATTCAGGGGGACACTTGTCTCTTGAAACAACAACAACCCTTACCAAACAAAAATAAACATGATAAACAATAAATTATGACAGCAGACGTTTGTCTGTAGACCTTGCCTGCGAAATTGCTGAGCTAGCTGGAAAGAGTTAAAATAGTTCACACAAGTGAAACATTGACCAATCGCGGATATCAATCCAATAATCGGTCTACCAAAGAAATTATTCGTTTAGACTGGAAATTAACTTTGAACTATGACATTGGTCGCCATTTATGTTAAGCATTTTTGTTGGTTTCGGGACGTAAACGTCGTAACTAGAACTTATTCGCCAAACATCTATTCTACCTTTTATACGCCCGTCGAAGACGGAACGTATGATGGGTTCACCAGTGGTGTCCGATGTCCGCTGTCCGATGGCCGATGTCCGGGCGGCGTCAACTTCTTTGTCCGGAGCATAATTTCTTAAGTCACCTTAAGTCCGATTGACTTGAAACTTGTCAGTTATATTCCTCTCATAATCATAAGAACGGTAACTCTACCTTGTCTATTTTTTGAGCTAGTCACCTTTGTTATTTATCATACTTGGATTTTGTCCGGAGCATATCTCGGAAGTATAATAGCTATGATCATGAAACTTTATGGGTGGGTAGATGTCATCAAGGGAAAGTACAGTGTATAAGAACCGTTACGCTACCTTGCCTATTTTTTGAGCTGTTCACATTTGTTTTTTCATGATTGTTTTTTGTCCGGAGCATATCTCTAAAAGTATGAAAGCTATTATCATGAAATTTCATGGGTAGATAGATTTCATCCAGGGGAAACGCAGTGCACAAGAACCGTAACTCTACTTAGCTTATTTTTGAGTTATTCCTCTTTGTTGTTTTTCATACTTGTATTTTGACCAGAGCATATCTCTGAAAGTATAATAGTTATCATAATGAAACTTTATGGTTGGTTAGATTTAATCAAGGAACATATCTTTTTTTCAAATCTCTTGTAGTGTAACAGCCTATGGTTTTCAAAACCTCATGATAACAAGAAAAACACCAGAACCATAAGTTACCATTGTGAATTGTTACCCTTTCTTGAATTTAGGCTTAAATTTCAATCCCCTTCTCCAGCCAGCATCCAGCAGTGTGACGGGCGTATCTTGTTTTCCACCTTGTTGTTACATGCTACTGGTCCTAAATTCTACAAAATAACGCCATTTAAAATCAAAGTAGAACCTCCTATGGGAGTAAATGAGTTCGAGAAACGGAGTAAGTGGGCGGGACCAGCGATTGACCGGTAAATTCTTCAAATTACACATGCAGACGATTTATTTTAGTTCGATTGCGACGATGGCTGTTAGCTTATAGAATCGCTGTATAACACTCTTGCATCCAGATGTTTTCACGTCGCTGAAAAAGATGCAGTGGTTTAAACCCACTGCTACCAACTTTTACAGCTGGCTCGACTTGGGCTGGCTATTATTTGCCTTGCTAGTGAACACACCCCGGTGATGGTGGGGCTCGAACCTGTCAGCTCACGAGTCAAGCACCTTTACCACTCGACCATAGAGCCAGAGTAAGTCGTGCAGTTTCCAAATTGTGAATAACCATGACATTTCGTGCCCATTAATACGATTTCAACACTATCGCGTGTTACAAAGAAATATTACGGAAGAATGCAGACTGTAATCGCACAATACATCGTTTTTTTATCGGTAGTGACTTAATGTAGTTATTGACGATTTGTGGTCCTTCTCGATTAAGAGATCGTGTCCGTCAATCAAGAAAAATATCCATTTAGACCGAAAGTGATCTTTTAGCTCCAACATTTATGTGAAGCATTTTTGTTGGTTAAGCGACTTAGACGTCATAACAACACCTTATTTAAACAGAAATGCTTTGGAAAAATGTTAGAGGGTTTGATGAATGATTTGATTCGTCAATCGTGTTTTATTGACAGGTAGCGAATCTCGTTTGAATCTTTATTTTTGTCCCTTACGTAATGTTTGCTCTCGAGCCGCCACAGATTGTTTTATCTTTATGAGCTTTAACCCCATCCTGTTTTGCAAAATTTAAGACCTGTCAAAATTAAGAAAAATTGGAGACAAACTTGAAGTGGGTGTAGTTTGAACCCCCCCCCCCCGAAAAAAAAAAACAAAAAAAAACAACAACAACACCATTTAGTGGGTTAGAAAACTATGTTGTTACAAGCATTTTCTTCTCTTCTACATAATTTTCTTATTAATAAAATTACAGGGACGTACGAACCAGAGAATGAACAGTTAAGTTTCTATGATTATATTTTACGTAGAACATTTCAATTTCAGAACGAGCTATGTTATTGTCTAGATTCGATCCCCAGTCGTTCATCGCCACTTCCGTCTGCTAGCTGTAGAAGCCAATGTCCCGGTGAACAATCTATGAACTCCCAGCAATATTTGACACAATGTGGTAGGACTGACGCCAATTCTGTTTCCATATATCGCAGAGGTATTGTGTTACAACAATTTTATTTCTACATTTCGTCGTTGTCGTTCCAAATCGTCGTTACGACGTTTTAGAACGACAACGGCGATTTGCAAAAGGTATATCATATATCGCAGAGGTAGAGCTTTAAAACACACAGTCCCATTTTTGTATTAGATAAATGACAGTGGCAGAATTTTCAAAAGTGTTCCTAGTATGCCAAAAACTATTTATCGGTCATGTTTTAATGACACGTTATATCACCTTCGTATGTACCTTCCTTTTGGTGAAACCTGATTGCAGAAGCCTTGGGTGCATATATAAATTCCAATGTCACATTTCAAGATAAAAGATAAAATGCATTCAAAATGAATACTTTAAAATTGTCAAAATATTTTGATGGTACAGATGGGTTCAACAGTTGGATGCCTAATGGGACGACATTCTTCCTAGTATACAAGCAAGTGCAGTTTATTTCTAAAGGTACATGTCTATTGGCGATTCGCTGGCCTCACCCCAACAGAATAATACCATTTCGCTATTAAACGGCGTTGTTTTAGAAAATTTATGGTCAGTAATATGGTACAAAATTGCCATAGTTACGGCATTTAAGTCGCAAAGCCTATGGAAATTCTTCACCTAAATTTCAACCAATGTTGGAGTTCAAGGTTCAGTTCCTAACTAATTGAATGATTTGATTGGTCAATGGGTTGTATTTGGCAAAGTATTCGTTTTTAAATTCAAGAAAAAAACGTTGCCAATTCAATTCACATGCTTGAATCTCGTTTACTTCTCGCAATACTTTACGTGCTAATTATGACAATTCCAAATGCATGTATCGTGTAACTATTTTCGTATCATTTGAACACAATTTCTATATAAAAAATTCTGAAATGCCAATTATTTCTTATCCAGTTCTCAAAAGTGACATCAACTTAGAAGACAGCCTCGGCGAATGTATAGCCTACAATACCCGTGCACGATCATGGCAGCCCGGAGATTGTACCTCTCCCAGAATATATACTTGTGATAGAAGTGAGTTGTTTTTCGCTAACATCTTTGAAAATTGTCATCCACACTAAATTAGGGTCGATAACTTTTGTAGACGCTTGTTTTTAACATCAACCCATTTCCACACAATACCAAATAAGTCAAGAAAACATTGTAGAAAATGAAAGGTTTATGAAATCTCTTCATTTTGCACAGTTTGTCCGTAATAATTTTCTTGAGGGGCGTCAAAAAAGGGGCGTTGTGTGAGAAAGGGTTAAACTCACAGCATTCACGAAAGTGTTTTTCAAACCATTTAGCATCAATCGGGCACTTATGAAGTGTTCTCGGTTTGTTAGCTATAAAACGTTTAACTTGTTTAACCTGTAACGCATGAGCGTAGGGCCACATCGCTCTTCGTCAGGATACACACCATCGCCGTTGCAATATACCATATAATGCAAACGAACCAAAAACTTACTAATTTAAGAAAACAGACGCTATTTTATGCCTTAACCGATTACTACACAGTAAAATATTAGACTGGTCCAAATACAAAGAAGATACAGGCGAGAATTTCAGTCTGATATAATTTCCATCTCTCTGTCTTTTGTGGTAGAAAACAAGATTGGGGAAAAAGGAAATTGCTTGTAACAAGCATTTTCTTTATTTTCAACCTTGTTTTTCAGGAAAACCTTTATGTCGTAAAAAAGGAGGGATAGTGTGGGAAAGAGTTAGTCAGTTTGTCCAGATTTAGTACGGTAATGTGCAGTATTTTCTCAGGAAATCTATTTATTCAAATTACACTCTGCCTTTATGATAAATATGTATTTAAAACCAGTAGCAAAGAGAGAGTACAAGTGAAAGTTACATCTAATTCCTTTCTAGAACCCTGTCCAATCCCAATTCAACAGTGCATGTTTCTGAGTCAAATTGCAACAAACTGGTTTGACGGACGAGCAAACTGTGAACGAGGCGGTGGTTACCTAGCAACGGTTAATTTAACGACAAGCCGGTTCTTTGATTTCCGACAGAGTATTCTTGATGGTGTCTACTGGACAGGTCTACATCGTAAACAGGCAATTGTCTGGAAATACAGTAAGTGGTCTAGAGCTTTCAGTAAAAATACGAACATTAACCCTTTACGGTACAATTACTGGATTTTACGTCCTTGTGATTTTATACTTGAGAAAACATTGTGGGAAAAGAAGAAATTGCTTGTAACAAGCAATTTCTTCTTTTTGCAACAATATTTTCTACCCTTCTAAATGGTTATTTTTCAAATAAATCCACTATAAATTGTCGTCTGCAAAACCTTTGAAATTGGACAGGTCTAAAAAAATTTAAAACAGGAAAGGGTTAAGCAATATATATCTATAGCATACAACACTATGTATAATTCGAAGGGTAAAATTTGTTGAATTGAATGTTGATTCATCGCTTGTCCAGCCAACTGACTCCGCTGGTCACACCGACTGACTCAAACACGAAATACCAGGATTTTTTTTTTCAAAAAATTATGGACAGTAAGATGTGACATATGTCACTGTAGTTGAATTAGTTGTAGTTGCGACGTTAAGTCACCAAACCAACGAAATTACTTACATAAATGTCGTTCAACATCGGATTTCAAAGTTCTTCTGTGGTCTAATGAACAATTTGATTGGTCAATCGATTCTTTGTCTAACACCAGCGATCGGTCAATTCGAACTTACACTAAGACAAACTGACACAAAAAACTAGTCTTAACCCTTGTCATGCTGAACCCGGAATATTCCTGTTTAAGCAAGAGGTATAGACAAAGATCCAAGCCAGAATCGTTCATGAAATCAGTTTTTAAATCACATTTTGACCTGCAAATTTTTAGACTAGTCCAAATTCAAAGAAGTTGCAGATGATAATTTTAAGTTGATGTAATTCTTGAAATATTTGTCTTTTGGGGGTGAAAACATTGTGGATAATGAAGAAATTGCTTGTAAAAAAGACTTCATACACTATTTGGGGTGTTTTAAAGCGTCATTGTGTGGGAATGGGTTAAAACGATGAATCGCTTCATTGACATGTCTCGTCTAAGTTTAGATTAAGTTTAAACAATCTTTTAATGGAGTGTTCGGCCCTATGACAAAATGTCTATTTGTCATTCTGGGTTACACCAAGACCATATTTTAATCATTATCTTGTTTTTTTGAAATTATAGACTGGGTCCAAACTGAAAGAGGTTGCAGGTTTGGCAGGTCTAAAATTTTGAAAACAGGAAA